>CM042327.1:20494569-20694569 GCA_023566125.1 Zingel zingel
TAGATTTTGCTTTATGTTTTGGATCATTGTCTTGTTGGAAGACAAATCTCCGTCCCAGTCTCAGGTCTTTTGCAGACTCCATCAGGTTTTCTTCCAGAATGGTCCTGTATTTGGCTCCATCCATCTTCCCATCAATTTTAACCATCTTCCCTGTCCCTGCTGAAGAAAAGCAGGCCCAAACCATGATGCTGCCACCACCATGTTTGACAGTGGGGATGGTGTGTTCAGGGTGATGAGCTGTGTTGCTTTTACGCCAAACATAACGTTTTGAATTGTTGCCCAAAAGTTAGATTTTGGTTTCATCTGACCAGAGCATCTTCTTCCACATGTTTGGGGTGTCTCCCAGGTGGCTTGTGGCAAACTTTAAACATCACTTTTCATGGATATCTTTAAGAAATGGCTTTCTTCTTGCCACTCTTCCATAAAGGCCAGATTTGTGCAGTATACGACTGACTGTTGTCCTATGGACAGAGTCTCCCACCTCAGCTGTAGATCTCTGCAGTTCATCCAGAGTGATCATAGGCCTCTTGGCTGCATCTCTGATCAGTCTTCTCCTTGTATGAGCTGAAAGTTTAGAGGGACGGCCGGGTCTTCGTAGATTTGCAGTGGTCTGATACTCCTTCCATTTCAATATTATCGCTTGCACAGTGCTCCTTGGGATGTTTAAAGCTTGGGAAATCTTTTTGTGTCCAAATCCGGCTTTAAACTTCTCCACCACAGTATCTCGGACCTGCCTGGTGTGTTCCTTGTTCTTCATGATGCTCTCTGCTCTTTAAACGGACCTCTGAGACTATCACAGAGCAGGTGCATTAATACGGAGACTTGATTACACACAGGTGGATTCTATTTTTCATCATTAGTCATTTAGGTCAACATTGGATCATTCAGAGATCCTCACTGAACTTCTGGAGAGAGTTTGCTGCACTGAAAGTAAAGGGGCTGAATAATTTTGCACGCCCAATTTTTCAGTTTTTTTATCTGTTAAAGTTTGAAATATCCAATAAATTTCGTTCCACTTTATGATTGTGTCCCACTTGTTGTTGATTCTTCACAACAAATTACAGTTTTATATCTTTATGTTTGAAGCCTGAAATGTGGCAAAAGGTCGAAAAGTTCAAGGGGGCCGAATACTTTCGCAAGGCACTGTATTTTGCCTTAGTTTGAATAACTTTCTGTATTTTGCAAGAATGGCCTCTTTAACCTTGTCATAGTCCATTAACTCATTTACATCCATAGCAACATAGGCACCTCTGGCCTTACCAGTCAGCAAGGGAAACCAGCTGCACAGCCCACTCAGCTCCAGGCCTTCTGTTGGCTGTGGCTAACCACTCAAATGTTGTTAAATATTGTTCAATGTCATCTCCGTCTTTCAATCTTGGAATGTTCCCTCTGCTCCAGGTTGATGGCCCCGCCAGGCGCTGAGGAGTGTAGACTGGAGCGGGTAACGGACCAGCAGCTGGTAGCCCCGACGATGGACCCCTTTCTTCTGGGTCATCAGGCGCTGTACTTGCACCGACTGCTGTCTGCCTCTCTGCCTCCATCTCATCCCGCACCTGGTTTAGCTGTACCTGGACACTTCTCCATCGCTGTTCCTGTTTATAGGCCTCTCTCTCCTGTGCTTGCATCTGCCTCCGAATTAAGGTGTAGAGCTGGTCGAAGCCTTCTCGGTCAGGACCCCCGTGACCAACATCGTCTGCCCCTCCATGGCCCCCTGGTTGCTTAACAGTTCCCCTGGTCACTCTGCATGGTCTTTTTCACACTCAGGGTGTTTGAGGGGACAGAGTCCTTTCCAGCGGCCTACCTGGATGACATCGTCATCTTCAGTCGTACATGGGAGGACCATATGGGTCATCAGAAGGAAATTCTACAGCGGCTTCAGCAGGCAGGTTTGACAGTTCAGCCCAAAAAGTGTTCCCTTAGCCCAACAGGAAGCCAAGTATCTGGGCTATTTGCTGGGCCGTGGAGTGATACGGCCCCAACAAGACAAGGTGCAGGCAGTCAAGGAGTGTCCTCATCCCCGTACCAAGAAAGAGCTAAGGTCTTTCCTTGGCTTGGCTGGGTGGTACCAATGGTTTGTTCCCCACTTTTCCACCCGAGCGTCTCCTCTAACTGTGGATTTCCACAGGATGCGGAACATCTGCGGACCGGCTCCGCTGCGGAACGGCTGCGTGCTCCGCCGTCCGTCAATACCCACCAGGTTCGGATTTGTTGCGGCACTGCTGCAGCCTTGACTGACAGCTGTAGTCACGAGGACCCACAATATCTTGCGAATTCACGTAGAATAGAACCACAAAACCAACAACAGTTTCCATCCAGAGGAGCAGAGGGGAAACAACTCTTTAAAGGTGTAGTGCAGGGAAATATGATAGGCCGTGAGCACGGTGTATTTTACTTTGAAAATTAACCAGATTTTTATTTTGTTTCTGTGCTCAACTTCCTGTCCCGCACTATCTGCCGTGTGCTGAATTGCTGCGGAGCTCTCCGGCGTCCGGCAAAAATAGAAGCTCTGCGTATCTGCTCCGAAGGGCTGCGGACTGCCGGAGCTGGGACGGAGTAGGGACGCAAACGTTCCGCAGTCAGTGGAAATACACACATAGACTTTAATGGAAGCCTAATGACTCCGGAGCCGTTCCGCAGCCGTTACGCATCCAGTGGAAATTGCCGGTAACAGACCTGACTGAATTCAAGCCCTAATCAGCTGCCATGGGAAGAAAAGCATGAACAAGCCTTCGTTGACCTGAAGGGGTCTCTCTGCCAGGATCCAGAATTGCAGAGCCCAGACTTCAGCCAGCCTTTCACCATCCAACAGAGGTTTCTGGGGTGGGCCTGGGGGCAGTCCTGCTTCAGGGTAAAAGGGGTGGACCAGAAGCCAGTGGCTTATGTCAGCCAGAAACTATGGCCATGAGAGACTAGATACTCCGCCATTGAACTAGAGTGTCTAGCGATAAAGTGGGCCTTGGAGACCTTCAAATATTATCTCCTTGGCAGAGACTTCATCCTTAAAACAGATCACCAGAGTCTGCAATGGGTCTACAAGATGAGAGACTCAAACAACCGGATCTCCAGATGGGTGCTAGAGATGCAACCATACAGGTTCAGTGTTCAGTATCGGCCGGGGAGCTCCAATGTGGTGGCCGACTGCTTCGGAGGGAGGGGGAAATGTGAAAAGGCTGCCTTTCTCCATTTTCACTAGGCCCTGTTCCCAAAATGAATACTGTTTTGTGTCGTTGTGTAGTTTGAATTATTTTTTGTATTTTGTTTGAGTATGTTTTGCACTTTAAAAGCCTCCTCTCCATCGTGGCATACACATAATGCATTTTCATGAGTAACACTAAATGTAAACATAACTTTTGTTTGTTTACAAGAAAGATCCACAGAGCACATTTGAATATTTAGGAGTGTGCATATTGTGCCTTACTTATGCTGAGCTATGAAAGAGTTCACCTGTTGCCCATAGGTAGCTTATATGACTGAGCTCCTGCAGCCAGAGCAGTGATCTGGTTGCCCATACAGATCCCAAACACTGGCTTGGGATGATCACTCTCCAGCACCTTTACAGGACAAAAAACAAATAATATTTATTAAAAAGGTACCACTGTAGCGCATGATAATGTCATTAAAAACTGCATTTGCATTGTAAATAACTACTACTCTTTGTAGTTAAACGCCAAATGTTGCACAAGCAATCAAAATACTTAAACAGCACCATGTCCTACCTTGCAGACATTGTTGATGAGTGTCTTGGCCAAAGACGGATCTCCTGGTCCATTGGAGATGAAAAGCCCGTCGTAGTCTAGACTCTGCAAGTCCTGATCCCACGGTACGAGGTGGACCTCTGCACCCTTCTGCACATAGAAACATATAGAGCATGTAAAGCCATTATGTAATGTTATGGTACTGCTATTGCTTAATGACCATCTTAATGTGAAGTCACCCAAAATAACTTAATAGTTCTATACAAATTTGACACCAGTCCAGAATTCATCCTTCTAGTTGTAAACATAGCTGTTACATGTCAGAATCAGAACCAGCTTTAATGGCCAAGTAAGTGTGAACACATACAGGGAATTTGACTCCGGCTTTTTGTTGCTCTCAAAGTACATACACAGAAATAAACAAAGCTGAACAAGGTAAACATAACTATGTACAATGTACTGATATAAGTTTGCATATAGAAAATATGTATATATATTTATACACCTGCATATGCATACGGTACATACATGTAAACAAACAGCTCTATGAGGATTGTAAACAGTAATACATAGGGCAATGCAAAAATGCAAATGGTGCCGAAATAAATAAAGCATTATTAACAGGTGAAGGATTTAATTACCACAGACATCAGGGCGACAGGCCTGTAGTCATTTAATCCTGTGATGGTGGATTATTTGGGGACCAGGATGTTGGTGGATTGTTTGATGCCCGAAGTTTTTAACCCTTGTGTTGTCTTCCTTTCAACCCATCAAAACACGTTTTTGACGCCTTTTTTCAGTTTGTTTTTGCTTTTTCCAACGTTTTAAATTGTTATATTTTTCTTCTACACATTTTCAGCGCTAATTTCTATGTCCCATATTTTCTGATATAAAACAAAAATTTAAAACAGGTCAGTTTGACCCGAAGTCAACACAAGGGTTAAGCTAAAACAGGGTCAGAAGTGTTTCCAAATGTCTCAGTTTTTGGGGCTCTCTAACGCAGTGGTACCCTGTAAATGTTTTCACATGTAGTAATGTGGATGCAAGGGATAAACATAGCTAAATATATTCATTTTTAAACAAAAATGTAGTAGCGTAGATGTAGCCTTAAGGCTGATTTATAGTTCTGCGGAGGCTCCATGCACAGCTTTCACAATAGCCTATGTAAGTGGCCTCTAGTTTATACTTGCGCGTTGGTGTGCGCGTTGATTTCTTTAAGAGAACAGCAGGGCCGGCATGTCTGCGTGTGGTAGAGCGGGTGAGAGCGTGACCGTGATTAGCTCCGGAGCGAAGACTCTAGAGAGGCATAGTGGGAGAAACAAAGTGTCTCCTCTGTGCTTTCTGACCATGATTGGAAATCCGTAGCAGGAAAAGTTAACCCTCTCCTTGATTTAATGTTTATGGAGAAGGAGAACCCAGAAATTAATGCAACGCTACCAAGCCAAGGCTGAGTGACGTGCAGTTGAATTTTTTGAGAGGTGCACGTCAGGCTATGCCGTAGAGTCCAGCGGAGGGTTGGTATCGCCACGTACCTACAGTGCCTTGCGAAAGTATTCGGCCCCCTTGAACTTTTCGACCTTTTGCCACATTTCAGGCTTCAAACTTAAAGATACAAAACTAATTTTTTGTGAAGAATCAACAACAAGTGGGACACAATCATGAAGTGGAACGAAATTTATTGGATATTTCAAACTGTTTTAACAGATAAAAAACTGAAAAAGACTCTCCAGCTGATCCAGAATGCTGCAGCGCGTGTTCTGACAAGAACTAAGAAAAGAGATCATATTTCTCCTGTATTAGCTTCTCTGCATTGGCTTCCTGTAAAATCCAGGATTGAATTTAAAATCCTTCTCCTGACCTCTAAAGCTCTAAATGGTCAAGCACCTTCATATCTTGGAGAGCTCTTAGTACCTTATTGTCCCACTAGAGCACTACGCTCCCAGAATGCAGAGTTACTTGTGGTTCCCAGAGTCTCTAAAAGTAGGATGGGAGTCAGAGCCTTCAGCTATCAGGCTCCTCTCCTGTGGAACCAGCTCCCAGTCTGGGTTCGGGAGGCAGACACCGTCACCACTTTTAAGAGTAAACTTAAAACTCTCCTCTTCGATAAAGCTTATAGTTAGGAAGTTAGGAGTTGCAGCATTCGCCTGGACCGGCGGGGGAAGGTGTGTAGCCATAGTCATGACGCACCTCCTCCATATCTCTGCTTCTCTTCATAGAAAGCTTACTATATTTAGGGTATGAGGAGTTGCAGCGTGCGCCTAGACCGGCGGGGGTGGGTGTGTAGCCTCAGTCATGGCGCACCCCCATCCTATCACTGCTTCTCCCCATAGAAAGCTTACGCATACTTAGAGAGTAAGGTGTCGCAACGTTAGCCTAGACCAGCGGGGGAAGGTGTGTAGTCACAATCGTCGAACACCTCCCTATGCGGTTATAGTTCTTGACTACCGGGGCACCTCCTTTGACACACTGAGCTCCTCTCTCTTTCCATCTGTGTGTATTCATGTTCCAGAAATGCTTGTTATTAACATAGTTCCGGGGAGCTTCCCCGGAGTCCGTATGTTCTTTGTCCCCCCAGCACCATCATCTTGGATCATGATGGCACCTACATCATGGTGGCAGCTGTCGCTGTGGTCCTGCCCTACGACCTGCTGTGCCCCATTACACCCTGCAATGCCCGGCGTCGACTTGCTATGTCCGGTCAACGCCCTGTTACGCCATGATGTGCTCTACGACACCATGAACTATTACAATTACTCTAGTCATTATCTTAATTGTGACTTTTTTATTGCCATTGTTCATCAAACCCCCAACCGCCATCGTCAGACACCGCCTACCAAGAGCCTGGGTCTGTCCGAGGTTTCTTCCTAAAAAGGGAGTTTTTCCCTTGCCACTGTCGCACTTACACATTCATGCATGCTCTTGGGGAATCACTGGAATTGTTGGGTCCTTGAAAATTACAGAGTGTGGTCTAGACCTACACTATCTGTACAGTGTCCTGAGATAATTCTTGTTATGATTTGACACTATAAATAAAATTGAATTGAAAAATTGGGCGTGCAAAATTATTCAGCCCCCTTAAGTTAATACTTTGTAGCGTCACCTTTTGCTGCGATTACAGCTGTAAGTCGCTTGGGGTATGTCTCTATCAGTTTTGCACATCGAGAGACTGAAATTTTTGCCCATTCCTCCTTGCAAAACAATTCGAGCTCAGTGAGGTTGGATGGAGAGCGTTTGTGAACAGCAGTTTTCAGTTCTTTCCACAGATTCTCGATTGGATTCAGGTCTGGACTTTGACTTGGCCATTCTAACACCTGGATATGTTTATTTGTGAACCATTCCATTGTAGATTTTGCTTTAGGTTTTGGATCATTGTCTTGTTGGAAGACAAATCTCCGTCCCAGTCTCAGGTCTTTTGCAGACTCCATCAGGTTTTCTTCCAGAATGGTCCTGTATTTGGCTCCATCCATCTTCCCATCAATTTTAACCATCTTCCCTGTCCCTGCTGAAGAAAAGCAGGCCCAAACCATGATGCTGCCACCACCATGTTTGACAGTGGGGATGGTGTGTTCAGGGTGATGAGCTGTGTTGCTTTTACGCCAAACATAACGTTTTGCAGCGTTGCCAAAAAGTTTGATTTTGGTTTCATCTGACCAGAGCACCTTCTTCCACATGTTTGGTGTGTCTCCCAGGTGGCATGTGGCAAACTTTAAACAACACTTTTTATGGATATCTTTAAGAAATGGCTTTCTCCTTGCCACTCTTCCATAAAGGCCAGATTTGTGCAGTATACGACTGATTGTTGTCCTATGGACAGAGTCTCCCACCTCAGCTGTAGACTGTAGATCTCTGCAGTTCATCCAGAGTGATCATGGGCCTCTTGGCTGCATCTCTGATCAGTCTTCTCCTTGTATGAGCTGAAAGTTTAGAGGGACGGCCGGGTCTTCGTAGATTTGCAGTGGTCTGATACTCCTTCCATTTCAATATTATCGCTTGCACAGTGCTCCTTGGGATGTTTAAAGCTTGGGAAATCTTTTTGTGTCCAAATCCGGCTTTAAACTTCTCCACCACAGTATCTCGGACCTGCCTGGTGTGTTCCTTGTTCTTCATGATGCTCTCTGCTCTTTAAACGGACCTCTGAGACTATCACAGAGCAGGTGCATTAATACGGAGACTTGATTACACACAGGTGGATTCTATTTTTCATCATTAGTCATTTAGGTCAACATTGGATCATTCAGAGATCCTCACTGAACTTCTGGAGAGAGTTTGCTGCACTGAAAGTAAAGGGGCTGAATAATTTTGCACGCCCAATTTTTCAGTTTTTTTATCTGTTAAAGTTTGAAATATCCAATAAATTTCGTTCCACTTTATGATTGTGTCCCACTTGTTGTTGATTCTTCACAACAAATTACAGTTTTATATCTTTATGTTTGAAGCCTGAAATGTGGCAAAAGGTCAAAAAGTTCAAGGGGGCCGAATACTTTCGCAAGGCACTGTACGTATGTACCCACAGCGCTGATTTAACGCAGAAGCATAAATCAGCCTTTAGGCAGGAGGGAGACACACCATCTGGGCCAGGTGCCTTCGTGATCGGCTGCCTCTAAAAGAGCTGACGCATATCCCCTTTCCTGAGCGCAGATGGGGGGGGAGATGGCAGGGAGTGCAGATGGCCATTTGATATCAGAGCGGGTGAGGGGTGTTAATGTAACCTCAAACCCATTCAGTAAAAGTAATTCAGGTCATCGGCCAGTTGATAGGTCTCTACAGTGTGGGGGGATGATGTCCTGGAACTTGTTTTCCAGCTTTTCAGAGTCACTTCTCTTTGCTACTTTAATCTCTCTCGTCAGTGTGTTTCTGGTCTGGTTGTAGTCTGTCCTCACTTCAGTAGGCCTCCTCCTTGGTCTGACGAAGCTGTGTGAGTTTTGTTGAAAACCAGAGCTTATTGTTGCTGTATGTGCAGATGATTTTAGTCAGTACACACGTCTTCACAAAAACTAACGTAAGATGTCACAGTGGCAGTTATTTCATCCAGAATGGTAGCTGCCGCCCCCCCAAAAAAGCTCAAATCAATGCAGTCAAAGCAGGCCTGTAACTCCAACTTTGCTTCCTTGGCCCATCTCCTCACAATCTTGACCACAGGCTTAGCTTATTTTAGTTTCTGCCTATAGGCTGGAAGAAGATAAACCAGACAGTAATCAGAGAGAGTCCCAAGCCACACAGGAGACACAGCGATAGGCATCGTTGTTGTATAGCAGCGGTCCAATGTGTTATTGTCCCTGGAGGGACACTTAATGTGCTGTCTGTATTTTGGAAGTTCTTTGCTAAAGTTTGCTCTGGTTAAGTCTCCAAGAACAATAAGCAGGGAGTCTGGATGTTTTCTCTCCACATTAGTCATCTGGTCAGCCAGGTCTTGTAGCGCCTCAATAACACAGGCCTGAGGTGCGATGTAAACACCAACCAACAAGGAAAACTCCCGCAGTGAATAAAAGGGTATGCAGTAAATAAAATGTTTCTAGATGAAGACTGCTTGAATTTTCAACTCTGTGACATCAGTACACAAACCTTAAATTTATGTAAAAGCAGATTCAGCAGATGTGTTATTGTAAATGCCACCAAATAAACCTATGTCTTAATGAATGCTCCAACTGTTACTACAAGCTAATAGTAACACTATACATAACAACAAACCATTAAATGATGCATAAACAAAAGAAAAGCCCACTATCCCACTACTTGATGAAACATACAGACACTACAGGATTTGTTTGTTTGTTTCTGTAGCTTGTTAGACCTAACATTACCACCTCATATTTTCTAGATCAGATTGCAGAAATGTGAACGAGTGTTTAGAGTTTTCTATATTTGTGCAGAAATGGTCATTTGGGGCTACATCATAAACACATAATTTCTAAGTGTGTAAACTAATGAGGATGCACACTCAATAACAAATGATTTTTTCAATCCCTCTTATATTCTTTCTCACCTTAACCAGTAGGCGAATTATGTTATGTTTAATACCACAATCAACAGCCACCACTTTTATTGGGTTTCCTTTTCCAAAAACTTTGGTTTCCTAGTGAGTGGGAGGACACAGAAAGAGAGAGAAGAGAGGTTAGCGCTAATCAACACCATTTATAGACACATCTATGATCTGAGACTTTGGTCTATTGTACCAGGACTATCTGGTGTAATGGGGAGAACAACTGTTTTGGGATGTTCAATATACTAGTTAGCAGCTGTTACCTTGGTTGAGACCTCTGCTACCAAGTTTCTCTGGTTAGGGTCAGATATCTCAACAGGCTGCCCATCAAATTCAATCTTCCCCAAAGCTGTGCCCTGAGGAGAAATCACAAGCAAACTAACAGTCCATCAACCAATCCATTTATAAAAAAAGATGTAGAAGTTCTTAAGACCTTTGCATTTACAGTACCTTGTCTCTGATGATCTTGGTCAGCATTCTGGTGTCTATTCCAAACAGCGCAGGAACCTTTAAAAGAGGGAAAGTAATATTTGTAAATTCACCAGCAGACTCCTACTCTCCTCTCTGAGATTACACCAGATATTTGGTCATTTGAATCCAAACCTTCTCTTCTTGTAGCCATTGCCCCAAAGACTTGACAGAGTTCCAGTGGCTGTACTCGTGACTGTAGTCTTGAACAAGAAGACCAGATACCTAGAAACACAAAAGCACCAAAACAACCTTAAAAACAAGGTCAAACTAAAAAGTCCCTAAGTACCTCAGTCCATCAACTGCATAGGCTCAGAATAATGCTTTGTGTTAAGCTACTGTAGTTCACACCCCTAACATGTTTATGGTGTCAGGAGCTGCCACAAAATACAAAATCCTAAAATGTGTGTGGGCATCATGGCATGCCAGAATATCCCGAGCATGGGAGAATAAGCACAGAGAAACCTATTCTTACATCACAAAATGTCAATACCGCATAAATGTGTGGTAATACTGCACTGTTGTTATTGTGTGTAAGTATACAACTAACAATCGTAACCGATTAATCTGACAATTATTGGATATTATTAAAATTATTTTAATTGTTTAAACTACAATCTGATCACATTTTGTTGTAAAAACCCAAAAGGTATTGAGTTTAGTAGTATATGAAACTAAGATCTAATTTATACTCTCTGCATCCACGTGGCTGTGATGGTGAGCGTTCAGTTTGCACCGTTAAACAGTTGTGAACACATCATTGTATGCAGACACCCAGTTAAGTATAAACAGAACCATGTGTGCATCCGCTATATAATGCTAGTCCACGTCTGTATTTGGAATATATATCTCTTAAGAAAACAAGCAAATATTTATAACTGAAATCAGCGAAGTTTTATCGTGTTTGCCTGCAAAATCGATCATAACAAGACAAAGAGTCTACAGCCATGCTGGTGTGCCTCTGTGAAGCTGTACTTAGCGGTGCTTTGGGCTAAATGTCAGCATGCTAACATGCCAACAATAGCAATGCTATTTACCACGTAAACAATCTTAGGGTGTTAGCAAGCTACTGTAACAATTTCTAATTAGTACTAAAAATAGTCGTTTTTTACTCATAAAGTTACTCAAAGTATTACACAAACCAAAAAGTTGACTTAATGAAAACTTACTATTGAAAAGTTAAGGAGTCATCAAAGTGATTATAATTCATCCTCAGGTTGATATGAATGTCTGTACCATTCATGTACATTTCATGGCAATCTAGTCAATATTTGTTGAGACATTTCACCTTAAACCACAAATGTCAACCTCATGGTGCCACTAGATAAAAAGTAAGGGCATCACAAAAGTCAGTTGGATTCCTCATCCGGGGATCATGAATGTCTGTAAAAATGTCATGGCAATTAATTTCAATTCTTGAGATATTTCAGTCTGGACCAAGGTTGAGCATTGATCGACTGACAGACAGGATCAAAGAAGGAATTTGTAATAAATAAATTGCAGTGCTGAGGCCTCAACAAACCCTGACACCCCAAACCATCGCTGAGTTTCCTACCTGGATACGCTCTGACTCCAAATGTTTTCTAAGGCCCAGCTCGTCCAGCTCCTGGCTGTTGGGTACCCCGTAGTTTCCCACAATAGGGTAGGTCAGGGTAAGGATCTGACCTCTGTAGCTGGGATCAGTCAGGGCCTCAGGATACCTAAAGCAGGGAAACAGCAGGATATTGTCATGTAGTAATGATGAAGCGCACAGTCATGTCATCCACTCATGGTCCTCTACAAGGTGAGAAAATGCAGTGTAACTTTGTCTTGGGAATTTATTTTGTGAAAATGTAAAATTAATACACTTAAGATGCAAGGTTGTCAAGCTCAAAACAAGGATGATATTTTAGTATTTGGTATCTGACTTGTTCAAGTGAACAATTCTGTCTTAAATCTAATGTGGTTTGATTTATGTCAGCATGTCTCCTTACCCCACCAGGCCAGTATTGAAGACGAGTTCTCCGGCTACAGAGGCATCATGCCCAAAGGAAAATCCTTTCATTCTGGTACCATCCTCCAAGACCAGGTGGGCCGTCTGGGCCTGGGAGTTAAAAGCGAGCAAGCAGATGACAAGATAAATCTCACCCAATAATAATGCATTCCCTTTATATGAAGCAAGTTTGGAAAGCCAAAAGCAAAAGTTTGAGTTGTAGACTTTTAATGTTCAGGAGTGATGGCAACGGACTTCATGCTGAAACTGCAGGACAATGTGAATTGTGCTATGAATGCTGAGACAGACAAATCTGTTCTGTGAGTGTGTGTGTGTGTGTGTGTGTGTGTGTGTGTGTGTGTGTGTCCATCACAAGAGCCTTGATTAATTAGAACATTTTTTCTCTCTTACTAAAGACTCATATCCTCAAATACAACACAGATAGATACAATGCTGACATATTGCTATATACAGTTATATTCTGTGGAAGTGAGGTGAAGAGAAAATCAGTTGATGCAATCAGAGCGCACCTCAAACATGATGCAATTCTCCACGTTATTGTGTTGACTTCGGGTCACATTGGCCCGTTTTAAATTTTCGTTTTATATCAGAAAATACTGGACGTAGAAATAATCGCTGAAAATGTGTAGAAGAAAAATTTAAAAATTTAAAACGTTGGAAAAAGCAAAAACAAATTGTGAAAAAAGGCGTCACAAATGTCAGAAAAAAGTGTTTTTTTCAAGGTTGAAACGAAGACAACACAAGGGTTAACACACATGATGCACAGCGTCCAGCATCTGCATGCTACATATTATCTGAGACAGCAGTCTGGAAATCTCATCACCTCTCAACAGTGCAACATTATTTGTCTTTTTCTTTTCTGTGAGTTGATAAAAATTTAGTTTCACTTAACTGCCACCGTCCCAAACTGCATTAAAAAAAAAAAATTCAGAAAATGTACTACAGTCTTTCATAATGGCACAAGCACTTTCGTAAGACAAGTAACTTACTATGTTTTATTGAATCACAATGTGCCACCAGTCAATTCGGCGTAATGGCAGTCCACCGTACAGAACTTAATTCAATACGGTTCCGACTTTGTTCAGCATTATGCTACTACCTGCCGCCCACCATGCTGTAACGTCATTTCTAATGAACGAGCGTTAGAGTTAACTGTCGTAAATGGTCAACTAGCTTGTTTGAATTATGTTAAAATGAGAGCTTTTTGTTGTGCTGGATCTATGCCGAATATAAGAGTAGCTCCTGCTGTTTTTGCAAAAAGGCTGTAACAACTTTTAAAATATGTGTGCATGTGTGTAAAGGCAAAGCATCGCAGACTTTATGGATTTTCCTACGGGATTCGGCCTTCGCTAGCGCTCCATTGACAGCACTGATTAAAAGTTTCCAAAAGTTTCGTGCATTTACAACTGACAGAAAGAGTTTTCATACATGCGTTCTCTTACCTTCAAACTAAACAGTTTCGTAGTTTGAAATCTCAGCCATGCCGACGTGTTTCCTACTCTTCTGCCAACCACACACCCATGTCTCAGAGATTTAACAACGCTGTGAGCTAGCAGGATTTTTGTCATATTAGCCTAAATAACTCTTTTAGGAAAGTAGCACAGACGTGAATGAAAAGTTTCCCGATATAAAAAAAAAATTCAATATTTACACTGTCCTGCAAATTGCACAACTGCGTCTTGCGTGTAAATGTTCTTTTAGAAGACAGTGAAATGGATGAGTTTTTGGGCTGCTGCTCCTCGTGTCATTACACACAGTTCAACTGAGAGCTTGACAAAGTGATCGGGATTGGCCGTCGTTGGGTTGTTTTTCTCAACGCATGAAGCGCACAGCGTTTAGATTGGTCTCCAGTTAAAACGCCTACTTTTTGTCAAACGAGAAAGATCAACCTGGGATTCACGTGTTTTAAAATACTGGAACACGCATGATAGTAGTTGAGAAGAATAAAGTGTTCTGCAGGCCAAACAAGTTAACCCTTGTGTTGTCTTCCCTTCAACCTTGAAAAAAACACTTTTTTTTCCTGACATTTTCGACGCCTTTTTTTCACAATTTGTTTTTGCTTTTTCTAACGTTTTACATTTTTACATTTTTCTTCTACACATTTTCAGCGCTTATTTCTAGTCCCATATTTTCTGATATAAAACAAAAATTTAAAACGGGTCAATGTGACCCGAGGTCAACACAAGGGTTAAACTCCATCTGATGTACCAGATGTTAACCTCTCAAACTGTTATATATCTATTATAGTAGATCTACTTGTTTATTAGTTAACCATATTTTGTTTAGTTAGCCTACTTGTTTTTGCGTTTAGTTTGAGCAATGCCACCATTAATAAAGGCTAACTTGAAACTTCAAATAGCCTTTTTGAAGAAAATGTTCACATTCTCCTTTATTTTTTTTTTATTCTGTTTCTACAGTGATGCTATAAAAGAAAAAAAGTGCTACATAGACTACTTTAAAAAATGTCTACACATGAGGAAATATTGATTACATAAACAGTCTACATTTTGGGACATTGAAAAGGAACTAAAATGAAGTGCATGCCAAATTAGAATGAATGTGCCTGCTTATAGCAAACTTGTGTGTGCTTTCAGGGCAACAAACTCTTTATAGTAGTTTGCTTTTTCTTTTGCGGGCAACTGGCCTCAAAGAAAAAGCAAAAGCAAACTGACCATGGACAGGCTGCATGGTAGTGGGATTAGAGTGGTGTGTGTATTTGCTGATCACTGCAAGACTGGTCCTCTGTGGAGAAGGCTGCCTGACTGCCACTCTGCTGGGTTCAGCAGTCTGAACAAAGTGGGTGTGAGTAATAGGACGTGTGTAGATCAGAAAATACCTCCACACTCCAGAAATTGGACTTGGGAAATGGTAATATAGAGAGTGCTCTCTATGTAACTTTGTAAAAGCTATAATTCCATTTGCATTAAACATATGGGGAGGTACAGTATGTCACTTACATTTAAATTCATTATAGGCTACTCATGTGTTAAAGTCTAATTCATTTCTGATTTTGGTACACTTTTGTTTTGTGTAGGTCCTCTACATTTGTCTAAACCCCTTTGTTAACTTCAGATCATGTTCCCTTTGTCAAAATTCTGTATGCGTGTTCCTGTTCAGCAGATCTGTGGAGCACTGGTGACATCCAGTGGTAACATTTGCTATCAAGGTTCAGAGGGATTTTAAATCAGCAGCAGTGTTGTAGTGGCACACTTGATGTGTAAATGACAGTGCAGCTCCATATATTTGAGTTATAGTAACAACTGAGAGGCCCCTAGTATCATTTAGCTGCCAGTGTGTAGCTCAAACTATAACGGCTTTACAGTTGACATGGCACCTACATTCATGTCCACATTTTTATATTACTGTTACATAGGACGTGATGCATGAAAGTAATAGATATACCGGTAACTGTATTTACACTACAAGGTATTTTCTCTCCACTAAGAACATTATCGCTACTAAAGAGCTCATGAGCCTGTGCTGGTACTCAGTGTCCAACAGACTACTACATTTGTAGCAGGTTTGTAGAAGGTTAATACAGTAGGTTAAGTAAAACTGTTGGTTGGTGAATGGTCATGATTTGTCTATGTAGAGGCTCTGATGATTGAATTGTGGCCAAAAAAGTAGGTACAATGAAGTCCAGGCTGTTTAACCAGACTGATCATGATGATTATGACTTATATATGCGCTGACATCAATGTAAGTTTTTATTAGATACGGTATATAGTACTGAGCATAACATGCATTTTTTGGACTCTTTTTGGATCTTCTGTGACCACATACAATACTAGATAATATCCAACATTTGATACCACTTCACAGGAAAACAAACGGCAAAGACACTCAGCTGCTTAACCTCTCTATATCTGCAAAATAGAATTTATCTCCACACATTCCAGGCCTTTGAAACGGCGTGATATGATTATTGTTCAAACCCAAAGCTTATCATATGAAACTCAATAATAAGTCAATAGGTGAAAAAATATAAATCAGTGTTGATAAAGCCTTTTACACAACCATTTTACACAACACTGTCAGGCTATCTTCACAGGCTTCCTACCTATACTATAATAAACTCTACACACAAACTAATTTTAGCTTGATTTTATGAATCATTTTCATTTTAAAATACTGTATTTCTATTTGTTTATTTTTTCAAACGGTTATGCATTCAATAAACAGCCCTTACTGTCAACAATGAATCACATACAGTGGAAAATTGCTAGGTGATGATTGGGATAACGCGAGAAGCCTGTGCAATGTACTGTATGGCCCTTTATTATATTATGCGATTAGCTGCCCTCTAAATTCCTCCCCTGATTGGCTAGGGTGTGGCGGAAAGACACCACGTTGTCTGCAGTTCCAAGAGTGAGTTTCAGATGGTGACAAAGCTCACGACAGCACGTAAATAGACAAATAGGCTCCCTCGCCTTTCTCTGTGCCAGGATTCCAAGCAATGCCTCAGCCCTGAGATGACAGAAATAATGGATGGTTGTTTCAAGGATCTATGATGATGTTTGTTCAGTAGGATTAAACTGGCATACCACTTTGAAGATATTGCCACTTTATAAATCATTCTAAGGCAAGAAAATGCAAGTTTATTTGTATATCATTGTTCAAGATCAAGGCAATTCAAAGGGCTTTACATTAGACATAAACAGATTAACCGGAGAATAAAAATGACTATGGTCCTGCATTTAATCTAACAAAAGGAATGGGTAAACAGAAAGGCTTTGATTTGACAGAGTGGGAGATGACTTCAAGTTTTCTAGCACAAACAATTGAACACTCCTTCTCCATGCTTAGTTTTGATTCAGTGGACAGTGGTCATATGACTTTAGAGGTCTGGGTGCTTCATAATGTGGCAGCAGAGGAGAAATGCATTATGGCCCTTAACCATTTGGTGCTTGATATAAACCAATAGTAGAAAATTGGGTAGCACTGCATATTACGGTACAGTAATAAGATGGTAATAGTGGGGTAACAGTGAGATAATAAAGAGGTAATATATAGGTAATAACATGTAATTACCAAAGTAATAACATAGTAATACATCATAGTAATAAGACGTAATACTGGGGTGATAAGGTAATGCTGAAATTCATCCACCCTTTATGTTGCAAACATTTCCCTTTTGTTTCAAGGTAATAATTTATGTTAATGTTTAATCTTGTGACTTCTTACCTGGAAACCCTTTTGGTAGTTTCTGTGTAACAACCATGAATCAGGGCCACAAAATGCTAAAACTGTCTGTTTCTATTGTATTACATGGTAATGTTAGAATAACAGATGTGTAGATATTACCTGGAAAAGCTTCTGGTAGTTTCTGTGTAACAACCATGAATCAGGGCCGTAAAATGCAAAACTGCCTGTGTCTATTGTATTACATGGTAATATTAGAATAACAGAGGTAACAACCATGAATCAGTGCCACAAAATGCAAAACTGCCTGTGTCTATAGTATTTCAAGGTAATATTTGATACATACACATTTTATAGTATTGATGCCTTGTATTTAAAATTCCAAAGGAATGCCATGTATGAACAAAGGAATGTCATGTATGAACATGTTTATACTAATATCCATCAATTAATTATTTACTGAACAAAACACAAATGGCTGATTTTGATACAAAAGTGAAATATTTGGAACATAAAGGGTGGATGAATTTCAGCATTATAATATGGTATTTACCAATTTTAAATTCCAAGAAGTTTTATCTAATTTGGAAGGTATTAAGCTGATAGTAGCCTATAATACTGTGAAAACATCAACATATATTACCCCATTATTACCATGTTATTACAATATAAATATAACTATATTACCATTAACTAGATATACATATGGTTATTGTCGAACCCTTTCTTACTTATTACATTGGTAATTGCATGTTATTATATCTGTTACCTTATCACCCCAGTATTACGTATTATTACTGTGATGTATTACTACATTATTACTTTGGTAATTACATGTTATTACCTATATATTACCTCTTTATTATCTCACTGTTACCCCACTATTACCATCTTATTACTGTACCGTAATATGCAGTGCTACCGAAAATTGTAAATTTCTGTACAAAAACTTTAGAACTGGATTCATGTGCTACACCTTTATAGTTGTTTGAACCTGATTTTGTTCTGTAATAACACAGTTTGGCTGGACTTTACATCTGTATTAGTAGACGTAATGAAATGGTACTAGCAGTTGTATTGGTGGTAGTAGTAGTACAGTATTCTTTGTGTTGGAAATTGTATGGCCATATTGGTGGATCAAAATGAAATCCAGTTCTAGATGACGAATAACCAACATTTTAAATACATATGTAAAATGATTCTTAAATGCTTGTAAATATGACAGTTTTCCATTTAAATCAACAATTGCATTAATAAAGCCAAACACCGAAATGGTCTATAGTTATTACAAAGTGGTTCACTCAAGCCTGCATTAACAGTATGCGCTGTCAAGTTAGACGTAGACCCACGCACAGCATCACCATTCTTGTTTTGGGTGAGTTGTAAAGAGTTGTAAAAGGAAGACCAAGTCATCAGCTGGATAAAGAGGAGACTGTGCCTAAATGCCGGTATTGGATTCCCTTCCTCTGTAGTGAGGTAGTGTTCCCAGTAAAAAAGCGCAGCAAGTAGCTTTGTTTAGCCTGCCCTCATCTAATTCCTGTGTGGCCAGTGGAGGTCTTTTGAGAGAGCGAGAGAGAGAAAGAGAGCATGTGGGCTACACACCACAGACCACAGCCCCTTTAAGGAGCCATGGCCCCTGCTCTTAGAAATCCCAAGAAACTTCACACCTCTCTGTAGGGACTATAAATAGGCTCCATCTGTGCCTCTAGGCTCAGTTACAGCCTCATTCTTTTTGGCATGGTTGGAGGGCAGGAAAGGAAGCACTCAGGGTTTGAAAAGGGCGGGTAGGAGTAGAACTAGAATCCAAAGCCTTGCTACTTTCTAGTTATCACAGATTGCACACTGGGTGACCTCTGCTGCATTTTGTGTGGCAAAGGAAGTCCATCGATGCTCCCTATCATTTCCTTCCCTTCAGCAACCCTCTCAATGCTCCACCTCCCCATGGAGGCGAATGCCAGTGACCGGGGAGCATCTTTGGAATCTTACACCATCGCATGATTTTTTTTTTCAAGCTCAGGTTCTTCACATTTCATTAATCATGCTTATCGCAGGAGGACCCAAAGGTTATGGCAGGTCCTGTGTCTTAAAACCAGTGCCTCTGTCATTTATCTTTTACAGAACCTTAATTGTACATCTCACAGCTTCATGATTGATGTTTTTGTTCTGGTACAGGTAACATTAAATGACGTGTTTCTGACAATTCTGTAAACTGCGATCACTGCGAATGCATTGCAGCAAGCAGGCATAAGTGCTTCAGATCACACCGTCATTCTTGAGAGGTAACAGTAATAACGCCTGTACTGGAGCAAACCCTGCTGCCAAAGGACAAAGCTAGTGGGTGAAGAGGTGGCACAGAAAAGTTCCAAGCATAATAGTTTGCAAAAGAATATCCCCTTAGAACCCTTCCTCTCACATCTGTTTTTTCAATCTAAACTGATGCAATCCAAGAAAGCTTCTTTGTCTCAGCTGATGATAATCAACCTAGTTTACCACGGTCTCCGCTTCATTCAATTAAAATATTTTTCATCCCCGCGTGTGACATCGTGTAGCCCGCAGCATCCCTCTCATAGCTGCCATTTCTCTCCAGAATGCTCATGCAAATTAGGTGAAACGATTTAAATAAAATAAAGTGTTTTGTTTAAATGCACCCCATTTGTTCAGTTCCATTTGTACTCCTCTTGGGTTGTTGCTTCCCATTACGTTTTTCTGATGAATAAACATCCCAATTTCCATATAGTTATCACTGATGTTTAATCTGATCTTATTCCCATCAGGCACAGAATAATATTCATTATAATGTTTGAAACACACGTGGGTAGATAGAACCTGACTAACTTTAAACCTTTGTGTACGGAAGGCAACGTAGGTGTCAATACATTGTGAGTGCAGAACAAATTACTTAATTTCTACCATAATCATTTACTGTGGACTTTTTGCACACACACTTTTGTTGGCTCAACTTTAAAGAGGGGAAAACTATGACTGGTTGAATTAGAAAAGGGCTGAAGAACCACACTTTTAGAGCACATGTTGGCCAGCTGGTAGACCATACTGCCAAAAAAAGAACACAGGTCAAGTATGTGTCAATAGCTATGAAAGCTGTCATTCATAGTTTTGGCCCTAATTAGGATACTTATGGATCGGTATTGTTTGAGCTTGGAAGAAGACAGATACTTGCATAAGTTGTACATTGTACTCAGTGTGCTCTTTTTCCTGTACAGGTGATTGTCTTGTACATAGGTGCCACTCACAGGCAATCAATGTATTCAAATCTGGAGCTTGTGTTGCTGTATCCCCATAAACATGTAGGCCGAGACACCAGACCACTGGATGGTGAAAGCAGCTTTTATATGCTGCTGGTTTTTCATAAAACCGAAACAAAATATGTTATTTCCCGTGCCTCTGTCTTGGGTGTATTTCGTTTAAGTGAGGTATGATTTACAGTAATATAATGCCACCAACTGTGTTTAAGTTACTACACACTAGTCTGCGCAGAGCATTACGCACAACTACAAATTTCTCTTTTTCATAATAATATATCTGCCCATCATACGTTTGTGCATAATTAAAACTCCATACATACTGGCATAAAGTAATTCATACCAGATAATTGAATTTCCTCTTTGCTCATTCTGCCATTATGGACAGCAGTGGTGGTCACCAAGGGTGGTTGTTGAAATTGATCTTCACATGGCATGTGTCACTGTTGTGGCCTTTACTGTACAATTGAAGCCCCTTGCCCCCCCCTTTCAAAGGTCTGACCTCACATCTCCAGTATGGCTTTCCCAAAGGAGCTAGACACTAATGATGAATAAGTAAAGGGTTACATGTTTATTCAGAAGGAGACTGTTTATCTTCACTAATGTGGTACTGAGTGATTCAGTAACAGTACACAAACAGATTTAGAAACCTGTTTGGTCAATATTGGTAAAGGAAACAATATCCACACAGAACAGACTTCTTTGAAAAGTATTATTTCTCATGGGAACTGGCAATTGGCACTAACTAACCCTCAGTTACAGTGACAATAGCAGAAACATTGTGTGTTAACACTTCTCAAACACTGCAATCGTACTCACTGTGGATAAAAAAACATTATTTTGATAGCTAAATTGCCCCTAAATGTGAAATGGATTATTTGACTTCACAAGCAACTCATGCATATAATTCACACAATAAAATGTGTTACACTTGATTGTCAAATAAACACGATATCTTATTTTTTTTGTTTTCACAAGCTGACCTGCTATCACATCACAATAAAGAACAGCTCTTCCATGCTGCTGAATCCATTAAGATTATATAGTGGAGCTCAGATTGGACTGCAGCACAGGGCGCAAGGACTGGGGCAGAGTTTCTATAAGGGGAGGGAGTGAAGGGAAGTCAGACTTTCGAGAAGGTGCAGTAGGGTGCCGGGGGTGAGCCCTGATGACAGCTGAGGGACTGAGGGTTTCTCTGACTTGCCCTCATAGAGATGGGGTCAGTGAAAGCGGGGTGGGAGGGCTGTTGGGTGGTGGAATTCATGCAGTTCCTTCGTCACCAGGGCCTGTCATGGTGGTGGGGGCAGGGCTGCACCACTGGCACTGGGAGACAGATATAGACAAGAATTAAGGAGACAGAATTTGCACTCTTAGCCTTGTCTGGGTTACTGGCATCAGCAGCTGAAAGCTCCAGTAGATCTCCATCACCCTGTGCTTTTAAGTCACATCCGTCCTGGGTGTGGTGGTGACCTTTCACTCCACCAACGACCACCAAATTGAACACAGGTGCTGTAACTGAAATAAACAATGGCTTATTATTAGATCTGCACAGACAACAATTCCACCACCTGTCCACCTTAAGTTTCTCAAAAACAAATTTGAACTAGTGTGAGCAGTTGCTTCTTCGCACATTTTCTGTTCCACAAACTTCCACTTGCATTCATTTCTTCTTACATTTTCCACACTGTTTGGCACTACAGTAATACATATATCTATATTCTAAATGTGTGTTTGTGTTTGTTTGATGTTCGCACTGAGTAAAATATTTAACCACATGCCATGTTCTTATGGCTACACCGTTACATCAAAATGCAGATATTCTAGATATGTTGTGCATCATTGCTTATTCAAATTTACTGCCAATTCACCCTCATGTTGGCTAATATATATTATATTTTTAGGAAACTTTGGGATCTATGCTATATTTCAAATAAAGTGATAATATTGAAAGATACATTGATGAGTCCAGTAGAGTTGCAGTCAGAGATGAGTTTCAATCACTTCAGTAATATGATGAGTTAGGAAGTGTTTTATAAGGCAAAATCCATATAAACATTTTGACATAACCCCCTCCATTTTGAAACTGCTTATGATGTACGCTGTTAATGTGAGACGTGACTCTTGTAGATCTGGCTTAAAGGATGAATGTAGCCTAGATAAAGTCATCGCATTAGAAGGGGAGTAAAACGATTTTTGGTGAAGTTACCCTTAATTACATACATGTAAGATCCTCTTCTCTTTATTTCCACTTAGTTCTGACCATTCATTGAATTTATACCTGGTCATTTTATAGCGAAAACTTCTCTCCGTTCTTTTAATGCTCAATTTAGGCTTTAATAATTAATTTGCCTTGAGGCTAGTCGCCGATTACAGTGTTATTTATCAAATTAGATTAGAGTTGCCCTATATGTAATCTAATTTGATAAATGAGCACAACATTATTCGTATTTTTGGCCCTTAACTATTTATTTTAACATCTACACATTCTACAGCACTAAACCATCCTAAAATAGCCGAGAATGTTTCTCAGATGGGTCGTGCGTAATGGTGCGTAAACCTGTGCGTAAAAGTGGAACTGTTTACATGTGGTCCGCAGGATATCGCATGTCCCCAGGTAACCTTCCACGCCCTTCCGTGTTTTCGTTATTTATTAGATATGTCGCGTAAATAATTACTCTCTGGCCCGCAGCAGAATATTCTATGTTTAGAGAAGACCCATCCGCAATCACACACACCCCCTTCCATCCGCCATCCAATCCTTACACGGGGACAGCGTTGACGGGGGTCAAGAGGAAACATAGTCTCATATATATACGCCCCAGGGGTGATTTCTTGCTCCGAGTCCCCTCCACTCTGTGCTACACGCCTTGTGTTGTCATCCGAACCGGGAATTGTCTGTGCTTCAGGAACACCGTACCTCTACTATCAGTTGAAATGGCACCCAAGAAGGACGCTAAGGCGGCTCCAGCCAAGAAGGCCGAACCTGCAGCAGCAGCACCGGCACCAGAGCCAGAACCTGCTCCTGCAGCACCTGCCGCTGTCGACCTGTCCGCCGTCAAGGTACAATGACCGTGAACGCATGAGTAGCCTACTGCTATAGACAGGGATGGAGATAGGACGAACTGGGATTTGACTTTGCTATTCACACTCAGCGTTGCATGACAAACGTAGACCAACTTTAGTGGTTCCCAGAGGGGTGCTTAAGTGGGGCCCCAGAGAAAACAAGCAATGTTTTATTCATTTATATTTCACACATTTGAAGGAGGGACAATGTGAGAATAGAACAAAGGGCAACCTTGATTGTACATCATATCCTAGAAAAAATATGATGTTGTTGGTGGTTGTGGTCAAAATCTAAATTAAATAGTTTTTTTGTTTGTTTAATTCACATCCATTATCACCTTGACATGGCCTGGTACAAAAAAAAAATCCTAACCAGAGTTTAAAATGTATATGAACATCTATTAGTGGATGCACAGTTAAGAGTAAGTTTTTGAGAGAGCATTAGGGTTTGAAGGACTATACTTATAGTTGTACAGATGACTGAAGAGAATGACTAGAACCATGGATAGCTCACCATGGTTTAGACCACGCCCCCTGCTCTCTGGATTGGACTAATAGAATAGTGACTAATGTTTGATGGCTATGCAGGGTGACACCAAATGTGGACATGTTAATGTAGCTAAAGATGGACCTCCACCGATCAGGTGCCACTATGTGAAGCTAATTTTGGCACAGAGACAAGTTCAATCCTAGTGTAGACCTGATAAATTAGTCTAGATTAAGTGTAATTGCCTGGTTATACTGGCCTTTTGAATAAAATTGCTTGTTTTGATTAAATTGTCTGTCAAAACTCATGCATTTGTATGGTTTATACTAATTTGGCTGCTTTATATTGGCATCTAGATTGAATTCAGCCCAGACCAGATTGATGGTAAGTACACCTCATTTTATCTTTGTTGTGACACTCCATACATAAAACTCAACTCATCCCTATCTTAAATATATCATATATTTAAGATATATTAGTCTAACCAGGAATTACTGGTGGTCCCACACACTCGCTTAAAAACTAAAGTTGACCGTTCCTTTGAAGCGGTGGCTCCAAACCTGTGGAACGCCCTTCCTATTGTCTTATGTTCTGCAGTCTCTGTTGAAGCTTTTAAAAAGCAGCTGAAGACGCACTTGTTTAAATTTGCTTTTGACTCATGTTTGTAACTTTGGGTTATAGGTTTTAATCTTTTAAATGATTTTCATTGGTCTTTCAATTATTTTTTCCTTGCTTATTTTCTGTTGGATCCTACTGCATTTTTACAAATGTTTATCTTGTGAAGCACTTTGTGACTTTGTCTGTAAAAGGAGCTATAATAAATAAATGTATTATTATTATTATTATTATTATTATTATTATCATTATATTCACATCAATAACTATGCAAGAGACTTAAACATCTGAGAGTAAAACAATGTAGAGTACT
Source organism: Zingel zingel (assembly GCA_023566125.1). NCBI lineage: Eukaryota > Metazoa > Chordata > Actinopteri > Perciformes > Percidae > Zingel > Zingel zingel. Next base: position 20,519,586 of record CM042327.1, read on the forward strand.
TAAAGTGATCATGACAGATGGTCACTGCTGGCATTATTGTCTTTTGGCATTCTTGACATTTCTTGGCTGAAACAAATAAAAAATCTAACATCACAAATAAACCATTTCTAACATGGTGGTCTTTTAAAATCATAGTTCCTTGACTGAATGCCTTGCTAGTTATATATATATATATATATATATATATATATATATATATATATATATATATACAACAACAACAACAACAAATCTACACCTCAAGTGATTGTAAGCTGTTGTCAATGCAACAGTTTCAAGTAATAGTGGATAGAAAGTAGTGTATTGTGCAATTGTGCAATGGTCCCATCTGACACTGGACAGGACACCACCTGACCAGACCTGTCGTCTGCTAGTTACACTGCAGTCAGCATACCCTACTTTTACTCAGCTCACCCACAGAGGGCCTTGCCTTTAAAAGGAGGGGGCTCATATTCTCAGCTATGTTTATCAATTCCAAGGTGGTCTTTTAAAGGAGCCAATAGCGGTGCTGAGAGTGAGAGAGAGAGAGAGAGAGAGAGAGAGAGAGAGAGAGAGAAATGGAGGGAGGGACAGAGGGATGGAGGGAGAGGGAAAGAGAGAGAGAGAGAGAGAGAGAGAGAAATGGAGGGAGGGACAGAGGGATGGAGGGAGAGGGAAAGAGAGAGAGAGAAAGAGAGAGAGAGGAAAAGAGAGAGAGAGAGGGGGGGAGGGAGAGAGAGAGACAGACAGACAGCTGTGATAGAAATAGTATGGGTGGTGACAGAGCTTGGCAGGAGTCAGCTATAGAGACGTCTTGCCCTTGTTACTGTATATGTTGCCCTTGTTGTTTGATTCCCTTGTTAGTTTGTAGAGGAGCTGCCTCCACCTGCTGACAGGGGTGCAACAGCCACAGCTATAAATAGCGGGGAAAAAAAACGCATTTAACACATACTATAGAAAATGCAGAGATACTGTACATAATTCATTCAAAATACATTTTGAAGTTGGAGATGGAGCTGCATAGGTTATTATACCTTAAAGGATGTTAATTATCAAAACTCGACATGATATGACATTGCAGGAAAATAAAAAAAATAAGTATTTTAAAACACATTAATAACAAAAGCATACCAATACGTGTTAGCCAAGTGTAAGATGCTGCTGAATAATAAAAATCCCTTAAGCAAGATTATAAAAATATATTGTACAAAATGATGACATCACAAGGTGCAGTTTAGGCATTCACACACTCACTGCTTAACACCTTACAAACATAAACCAATTCATGAATATGAAAATACTTGATTCATTAAGGTGTTGATAGCCTCTTTTCCCTCCACTGTGCAGACTACAGGGAGGCCTTTGGTCTGTTTGACAGGGTGGGTGACAACAAGGTGGCTTACAACCAGATCGCTGACATCATGCGCGCTCTGGGACAGAACCCCACCAACAAGGAGGTGGCCAAACTGCTCGGAACCCCCTCCGCTGATGGTAAGCTATATATCCAGCATTTGTTACCTTCAGATGTTTTGTACTATTTGTTATGTTTAAATTTGATAATTTCATGCAAAATAATTCCTAAAAAATGCCAGTTTCCCCAAATCGTGTAATTCTTCTTGGAACAGAAAGATTACTGCAGACTTCAGGACATACAAGATACTATTTCTACTCCTTCTAATGATAATATTGAAATGTATGATTTTTGAATGGACATTAGTATGATCTGCAGTGTGTGCTCTAGTCATTTCTAGCAGCACTTTTAAATAAACAGTTATAACCAATCAGTAGCTCATAGGACAGGTTTGTCTGAGCTGATGTCTAGCGTGTGTGCAGTAATCAGGAATGCATGGCTCAGCTTTCATTAATCTCTGGTGTTGCAACAATTTTTTTGGTGCAACTTTAAAGTAGGTACTTATTAGAAGGAAGACATTATTAGTATCTGCGTTTATAGCTAGTCAAATTATGTTCAGTCAAATCCTCTGTTTTTCTTTCTGTTGAAATCAGTCTTTATAGCTATAGAGAAGACACATGGAGCAGATCTGTCACAAAAATGTCTCAGAAATGAAGAAAATACAGAAGTCAAAATCTCCACCTTTAAAAAAACAGTATAGTTAGAGCTTAGTCATTACGAACTGTACCTTACTCTGTACTGTGGCACAGTCAAATATACCAAAAAGAATTATAGAAGAGAGAAGTAGTGCCTGTAGTAGAACGGTGGAGATATATTATTTATGCTGAAAATGTGGTGCCTGTTGTCTAAAACCTGCCCAGCTCATTCACCTCTTTATGGAACTTCTGTCTCCTTTCATACAGACATGGTCAACAAGAGAGTAGATTTTGAAGGTTTCCTGCCTATGCTCCAGTCCATCATCAACAGCCCAAACAAGGCACAATTTGAGGACTACGTTGAGGGTCTGCGCGTCTTCGACAAGGAGGGCAACGGCACAGTGATGGGTGCTGAGCTGCGTATTGTTCTGTCAACACTGGGTGAGTCAGGCCAAGGGCACTGCTGTCTCTCTATGTGTATGTGTGTGTGTGTATGTGTGTGAGTGTCTGTGTAATTAATACTGGTTGTCCTCTGCCTCCCCCTACAGGAGAGAAGATGAATGAAGCTGAGATTGATGCTCTCATGACAGGACAGGAGGACGAGAACGGCTGTATCAACTATGAGGGTGAGCCACAAATTGCAACATTATAACTAATAATATATGCTGATACAACACACTTTTTGTATGTGTATTATTCAACACATTAAAGAAAAATGCTTACATTATTTTAAGGTGGCACTGCACCATTTTTACCTGTTGCAATTTAGTTTACATGGAGAATACCACTAAGTCTGTCAGTCTTCTTTGGCTTTTGATGGAGTTTTACAAACTTTGGAAAAAAAACAACTAATCCTGATGATATCACCATAAGGAAAGATGCTGTTGAGCTGTATTATGGGAAATGTAGGCTCCAGCATTTTAGCTTGAGCCATACTAGGGACTAAAAGTCAGGAAACCTTAACTTGTGCTGCTTGGATTATTTCATAATAAAAGATGGGGTACTCATCTCATCTCTAAGTCCCCCATCTTTATGGAAGTGCATTACTAAATTTCTGGAGTGCCCCTTTAAATGCATACTTAATCCAGAAAGTGACACAGATATTCCTATAAATTAAATACACAGTATTTCGTATGGTGCATACACCAGACCAAACACATTTTATTGTGCTGTAGTACACTGTTTTATATCATCTATAGAAGTGCATTTTCAAGTTAACAAATCTGATTTTATTGGAAAGTTGACTTATTCTTCTCATCATTCACTCCTTATTCCCTCTCTTCTGTCTTCTCTGTGTGCTGCCCTGGTCTTCATCTGCAGCCTTTGTCAAGCACATCATGTCTGTGTAAGGACCCTGCCACTGTGGTGGTGAGCATCACATATGTGCAGACCCCATGGTGTCACGACATCCACTCGCTGTTTCCTGTACCACCTGAGGAAGCAGGGGGAACTAAGGACTATGGGATGTCATTTCCTGAACCCTTCTTTTGTTTTGTTCTACTCTTTTTTTCCCCCTTTTGTCCAACTGGTGCTTTTTTTCTCTCTCCTCCTCCTGCTGTTTGGGAAGCCATCCTGATTTCCCATGAGACGTTTCTTTGCTCATCTTCACCCAAGTCCCCCTGTCTCAGTGGGGATTCTATCATCACTGGTTTTCAAGTGTGAGGGGAAGGTGGGATAATGATGACCTCCCATTCCTGTAACTAACAGTCTGGCTGGCTCTCTATCTGCCAGTAAAGTGACTGGTTTGGCCCAGGACTGACCATCAAAATGAATCCACTTTTCACCCACTCCATCCTTAGGTCTTAACTTATTGTACCTTCTACCACAATAAACTTTTCACAAACTCCAGTTTTATTTCCAAATTTCTGACTCTTTATGTGATGCAAATTTGCTTAATTAATTCAGACAGATGCATGTTAAAGGAATAGTAGACATTTTGGGAAATGCACTTTTTTTTCTTGCTGAGAATTAGGTGAAAAGAGTGTTACCACTCATGTCTTTCTGTCAAATATAAAGCTACAGCTAATAGTTGATGAGCTTGGTACGTTTCTTTACACTGGTTTTTGTAGGTTAAACAAATGAGATAAATTGCGTTGATTAGTAAGCTTAAGAAGTGCTGGTAGCTGGATTTTGTTACCTTTGGACAGAGCCAGGCTTGCGGTTTCCCTGTTTCCATTCTTTATCTTAAGCTAAACCAATCGTCTGCTGGCTGTAGCTTCATATTTAGCATACAGACATGAGTGGTATTGGTCTTCTCATCCAACTCTTAACATGAGAGCATATAAGCATACTTCCAAAATCAAACTTCTGACTATTAACAGTATGTCTTGTAATCTAAATAGAAAACGGTACTCCAGTATCACTTTTTGTCCTTTTTATTCGCATTAATTATTGTAATTGGTGTCATATCAACCAGAGAAAAACTGCGTACATCTACTTGACCTTTTAAATACATTTACAGTTGCTGTAGGGTGGAGCAGGAGGTGGGAAGGGGGCACACGCAGATGGGGTATGCAGAAAAAACACAGAAGCAAACAAACAATCGCAGGTGAGGGCAGTAATTAGGCAGGAGGCAGGATATACCACAAATGGTGGCTGAAAAAGAAACTAGACCACCCAAACACTTTTTTCTAACAGATTTAACAGGTTCAGAGTTCCCTCTGCCTTTTTATTTTTCTTCATGATTTGTCTTTTTAATGGATTTTTCAAAATATTTTTTTCCCCCACTTTCTTCTCCCACATATTGCAACAAAACATCCAGATACGTTAGCATACGTCGTAAAACGGCATGGGATCTGCACCAAACGCACACACACAGACAGATTTCAGAGTAGCTGCATCTTCTGCTAAATCTCAGGTCGCATTTGTAGCGTCAACAGACAGTCCTGATGAGTCCAACATCAGCCTGTGCTAGTGGAGGAACGTCTGTGAGCTCAATATCTGCCTTTTGCTGTAGGTTTGTGGAATGAGCTCTGGTGTTGATTAGTGTTCTGATGTATAAACAGGTGTCTATATTGAACTACTGAGCAGGTACAACAGGTGTATGATGCTCTTCAACAGGACTGAGATGCTTTCCTTAGCAACACCAAATCAGCTGTCTGACATTGTCACCAAGCATTACACTGTAAACAACTAATAACTACAAAACATGAACTTGTTTAATCTTTATCCAATAATTGAGGAAATAACTTACTAAAATCCTTTTTTTAGATTACAAAATAGCCTCTTTTAATGTTAGAATCAATACATGCTTGTCATAACATGACCTAGTTTTTGCAGTAATGCAATTTTACAGGTATATTTTATAGCCATATTGTCACTTCCTGTTCCTTTTAGGACATGTAGATGGCAAAGAACTTTTTATACATGTTTCTATATATATTTGTTAAATATATTATATATTGGATGACAAGAATGACTTGCAGTAAGGATACTTGGTTTGTTAGGGGGTTTGGCATCCATGCACGCATGTTTAGTGAGCGAAATAACACGTGCTGCATGGTGTGCTGGCCACATTACTTCTTATTTAATGTAGAAAAAAGGCTGCAGCTTCTTCAAAACACTGATCCAGGACCTGTTAAGCCAACACCTGGTCCCGCACTTTGTATATACCACTTAATTTAGGACCAGTGCTCAGACTGAACTATTCTATGCAACATCATTCAAAAGGAGAGAGGCCAAAAAGAAAATGAGTCAGAAATAGCACATATTTGGAAAATAAAGAAGATCAAAGTACAGTAGCTCCTAATTCGAGTCTCTACTTAGAGTTGAGTGATGGATATTGAAGTGGAGATGTTGAGAGGCTGTGGTTTAGCTGACGGTGGCCTCGGCGTGGCAGGTGTGGGCAGAAAAGTTTGAGGGGATCGGGGTGAGGATGTCCGGGGTGCAAAGCAGGAATCCAGAGATCCAGTGTTCACAAACCCTGCTTGGCCAGAGCTGCAGTCACATCCTCAGCCAGGGTTGCTAACTGCGGCGACTCCAGTACGTTGAGACTGCCGGAGGATGATAGGTGGCTGCCCCGGTGGCGCTGGGGGGACACGGAGCTGGATAAGCCTGGCGACTGGACGACAATCTCAGCCCCGTGGTCGACTCGTGCCTTGGCTTGGTCGCGAAACATCAGCCTGTGGGTCTCAATCTAACAAAGGCAGGTGGTGTGACATAGGATGTAGAGAAGAAATACATAATTTTCACATCACATAGGGTGAAAATGATGTATATGTTTCTTTGTGAGTCAGCTTTAGAACAAATGCAAATAGAACAAGTTTAACTTTGGAGAACTGCAGCAGTCTGTTTCCTACACTTTACTATTTGGCTAAGTCTGTGTTGACTTCAGAGCCTAACTGAATACTTGATGAACTTCGGTGTTTGGATTAACCTCTACATTTCTTTTTTTTGATAGTGGCGTATACTATACCTTTACTGCTACCCTCATAGGCAGATAAAGGAATGCAAGTTTTTGCAAGATTGGCTTGTAGGAAACGCATTATTTTTATATATATATATATATTACATGCATACTTAATCCACTTCGATCGCAACTTCACTAGTGTTACCATATAGTATATCAGACACATTAAGATTACAATAATGTTCATACACATACGGATGGTTTTTCTGTCTACATTCTCTTCACTTTACAGGTTAATTGACTAATTAAGGCAACTGAAATTCTATGCACCATGACTCGTATAGGAAATTACACTGAAAACAGAAGGAGGTAGTGTTTCTTACAAGAGTTTATATCTAAACTGGTTAGTAAGACAATCTCTCAAAAACTTGTTTTCCTTTAAATCATGGATTGGCAGCATGGAGCTGACACTCACCGTGACACAGCTTCCACCAGGAGTGTGCTGAGCATTTTCCAGGGAACCCACCTTGGCTTGGGCTTTGTCTTTGAAGTCCAACTTCACAGTCTCTATACGCACATTGCCGCCCCCTGGGGAGAAGCAAAGGAAGTGGAAAAACTGTACAGACAATTGACATGAAATATCTACTAAGGTTCACATAGTGGTAGCAGCAACTGAATAGAGGTGTCAAGTCAAGGTGGTTGGAAGTTTGCTTATACAAAATCCTGGTCTGTTGAAACAGCTCTCATTGGGAAAGTGATGTGTAATGCTGTAGTGAAAGAGCTTGCATGCTAAGCAAGCCCTCAGTGAATAAAGGTTATAAAATGGACAGACAGAAAGGACCAGCAGATGGAGCTGCAGCACCATCTGCGAGGAGAGATGGGGGCTTCCACACCTCACAACAAAACCTGTCTGCACAAACTGTCATTCAGAATCCCTGCTGGTCGTGTTCCGAAATCTTTTCAGTACTGTATTAAAATAGGTCTGCAGTATTACTGGTCAACAGTAATTTTATTGCTTCCAACAGTACTGACTTCAAAGGCCAGTTCACCAAAAGGAAACCCTCTCTGCTCCCCCACACACTCACACACTCAGGTTAGAGACACACAGGGAAGCCAGCAGGAATCACAACACCTCCCACTACGGCGCCTGTGGACGGATCCATCCAGCTGTTAATGTAGTTTACTGCTTGCTTCAACAGATCAGAGCCAGACCTTCTCTGACTGGAGTGGTGTTTCAGGAGTTTAAAATTAGATTGCACTTTATTGCCAGTTAACAAACAGCCACAGTGCATGTTCAAGTGCAAGTCTTACACCACACCTGTGGGACTTCTTGCTCCCATTTACATATGTATCTGGATAAATGATCTTAATAATGACGTCCGATCCACAGGCATTTGCAAATTTGACTTCTTTACCACTTTTGTCGAGAGAAGACCTGCTAGCCACTGCTACTACAGTACTTGTAGCTTTTGGTGGGCTTGCTTAAGCTAGAAGGAAGAGGTGGGGTTAGCTGACCTTTCAACATGCTGGGCCAATTTGTTTTTTCAAGAAGTTGATCATACTCTATGGATTGCATTTACACCTGGCTGAGATCCTATCACAATGCTGATTAGATTACATTCCGATCACAATGCGCTTTGGATGCTTTTACCTTGCATTACCATAGATTTTCCTTATTCAGATGTTATATTTAAATATAGATTGCATGTTAATGCTAGGTGCAAATGGGGTCCTTGAGTGGGATTTAATGTAATAGTACCAGACAAAGTGGGATTGGATGCCAAGCTGCAATTATCCTATTGTGCTTCTCTCTAAGGATTCGCTGCTCCTCACAGAACTAGAACGGGAGCCAGCTCATGACACATATGGGTTTTTCTATCCTCACACACATTCAGACCTGGGAGCTGCCCGGTACCTCACTTCACACAGACCTAAGCAGTGCTTAAGAGTGCTGTACGTTCTCTTTATAAATTCATATCTCAAGGTAAGAGATTGCACCGACTGTTACCTGGCCGATGATGGATGTTGTCTAGAGAGCCACACTTGGAGGTCACGTGGCTCAAGTCAATCTTCTTGTTCTGTATCATCACCTGGAAGAAGCAAAGTCAAGAAAAGACAAGTTCAGAGCTTACAATTCACAGTGACGTTATGAACTCCCACTGACCTCAAATAATGCTTACACAGATGATCCAAATAGTAGCTTCTCTTTTCTGAATTATAGAGAAAGGATGTGTATCTGATACGCACTAAACTGCAGCTGCTGTTTGAAGAAAATAATTGTGTATCAACTGAAAATTAAAGGCTGCAGTTTTCTCGCATTCCAACACAGCGATATCTAATTGCATGTTATTATTTAAAAAAAAAAAAAAAAACACAAGCATGAGAGCACAAGAGCAGAATACCAGTGACTGTTAAATAACAGTCCTTGCGTTCTGCTGTGCACAAAACTGCTGGTGTCTGTTAAACCAACCAAACCAAGATTGAAAACAAGCTACGTGTTGTAATTCTTGTCTTGAGCTAAAAATGTTTTGGCACATTCCGAAAACTTGTCAAATATACATCATAACACTGAGGAAGAATGTAAAGTAGGAACGCATAGTTGAAAGTGGAGATAAGGATATGCAGTTATGTGACACACCCTGAGGATCTGAAGAGAAAAACCACAGAGAGATATGTAAGGAGTGAAGCGATGAGACAGCAAAAGAAGCGGAGCTATACAGCTTTAGACACAGCACAATGAACGGGAAGAGATACACCACATCCTGAGATGAATCACTGGGACACGCCTGTGGTCAGCAATCATTATGCCAAGTCACCGATTTAGTTGATATGACTTTTGTAACCAATGATTTTCCATTCATTTTTGTCTGCTTTCTTACATATCCTAAGAGGGGGAAAAATACGACAGCAAAAATGAGACGATGATGGTCGTGAGCCATGTTACAAACCACAACACCATGAGCACAAAGTACACTATGCGCCATAGCCTGTTCATCTACCAGGAGTCCCTTACACATGCATAACACAAGCAAAGATATGCAGAATGAGTTTAAACAGACGGAGGTGAGATGTGGTTTGTGTCAGCGTGGGTGAATATCAGGCTGCAGATTGGCTCATCCTTTCAGCAAATGTATCTTTATGAAATCCAACTATACAGTTGGAATCTTTCTGCTTGATTTATAAAAAAAAAATATCCTAGTAATAGTTTTGGTACTACAGGCTGACAGGATGGGAACGGTCCACTCAGAGTATCAAATGCATATGTAACAACAAATATAGGCCTGCATTATAAAACATTAAAATTTGCTTCAGCTGAACGGTATTTTTGCACCTTGTCAGTTCTAATAAGAGGTACCTAGAGCTTAAATAATATGTATATTATTATAATATCAGTGGTGTAATATGATATCCAACTTCCGTCTTTTTGAGTTATTCAAGAGAACTGATGAAACATTTAGATGAGAAACCTCTAGTCGACAATAGACTTGACCTAGAAAAATTAAATAAATCTATATAAAGTTTTCTTTATTAAATTAGAAAACATCAACTGCGTTAATGGATTTCCAAATGCTAATTTGGGGCCTTAATTTTGTGAACCAAGACACAGGGTGCAAACAGAGTTCACTGTGCACAGTGCACTAACAAATGTGAGACCCCAACCAAACTATCATTTTTTTATTGGGTCAAATGTTACAGCCTTTGCCTGTAGAAATCTGTATGTTACACTCCCAGTTGACAGGTAACTGTCTGAAACACAGTACTATGCTATTCCATCTCCAACATTGTTCTGTTCATTAAGCTGTGGGGATCCACTCAAGTGATTGACCAATTCAACAACTCAGCCACCAACCCTGTGGCCTTGGCCTTCCCTTGTTACTTGCCCCATGTTTTTCCCCATGTCAAAAGCTGCAATTACTGGCAATTGTGCAGCTAGGATTTAAAGTGAGCAGTACACTTTTGTGTAATGTTTCACACATTGTGGAGGATAATTAGACAGCTGAGATTATTTTACTTTAATTTGGGGGTGAGGAAGTTTGGTAGTTGCTAAAATCTGTAAACAAGTTTAAAAAGTGTGTTCTGTTTAAATCATTTAAATTCTGGCTCCATCCGCTGGCCAAAACATGCCATCAACGTCAGATGTCTCTTTAAGTTAAATTAATGATACTGTACATTGTTATGCGTAATGATACACGATTTGGAATCGCAAAACCTCTTGGAAGGAAGACGATACATGTCTCTGTTGGCCCTGTAACCCAGAGTTTCCAGATGCAAATAAAGAGAGGTTTGATGAAAATAGACTATCCTGATGGAAGTGATGTAAAGTCAAGAAAGACCTTTAAAATTGTCTTATTGCTATCATCAACCTGCACAACCGAATGCGAATTACTCAGTGCTTCATGCAGCGTGCTGTTGTGGATGAGAGATGTCGGCAAGAGTCTCTTTTTATGCATTTAGACTGTCAATCAAAATGAAACATGCAAGCAAAACATGAATAAAAGTGTTTGTGTGAGTTTTTTAAGGCTTTAACAGTGTGACTTCACCAATCATAGTAAATATAATATCACAGGTAGAATGCTGCAACAGTCCTGAATGTCATCAAGTGCTGGAGGAGGAGCCATTCTGTGTTTAGTGTCAAAATTACTCGCAGGACACAAACCACTACTGGGGAATGCTGTGTTGATTAAGAGCAGTAAGCTGTCTTAATGAGTGAGTGACTTAACAATTAACTGTAAAGCGAGGTGAAAAAGGAAAATGAAACACTGAAAAAAAACGACACAACGGAGAAATAACACCGACATGAACACTGAGACGATGGACTTGCGGCCCAAGACTCACGTTTCCACCTCTTGCCGAGTAGCCCCACCTGTCCAAGGACCCACACCTAGACTGAACATGGCTATAGTCCAGCTTAACATTGGGGATGAGAACCTGCAAGGGCGGAGGTGAGGAATGAGGTAGGAGAAGCTCTCAAACACCTCCCACTATATAAAATATTCTGGTATAGACATCTGAGTTTGTTTGACCGTAATGCACTGGAGGTTCTGGGGGGGTTGGCACTGGCAGTGCCCCGTAATATTAAGCCCAGACCCCCCCCCCTCTGACCCCCCTAACTGTGCCAAATATTTTCGATCTCAGTTTTAAAGCTAGAGGGATGATATTGCTATCATACGAAACTAGACAAACCTAATGCATGACATGCTCGCTTGTCGGGAAAAGAGCTAAATAATCAAAGTTAGGCTAAATTTAGGAAAAACTGGCATGGCAATTTTCAAATGTCCTCATTATAAATGTCCTCACCTCAAGATATCTACATGAAAATGAGTTATATGGGTACCAACGTGTCTCCCTTTTACAGACAGGCCCACTTTATGCTAATCCCATGCATTATTATTTTTGCCTATTCTAAAAAATGGTGCATTTTAATATGTCTGCATGAATACTGGGGTCCCTAAACAGTCATACAGCATACATTGGGTATGACTGGAAAGCTGAGACTTGTGGATTCAATGAGCCCAATTGTATTCATGTGTGATGATGTTAGTTCCTATAGTACCTATTTCATTGTAGTGAGAGACCATATTTTGAAATTTGACCCCACTGTATAAAATTAACTGTTGGGTCCTCTAGGATAATCACAGTCTTGAACCTGTATAACCACAAACTACAGACCTAGGGCATTCAGAGGATGTACGTATATTGACAATAAAAGAATTTCTGAGCATTTTCTAGAACAGAAGTAAAGACAAATGCAATTCTTGCAGACATTTTCAAAGTCAACGTTTTTTTTATACAAAATCACAGCATGCAGTTTTCTGTGGTGTTCCTCAAGGTATTGATGTCTTAATGTGGTATTTCTGAGAGATTTTTGACAATATTTATCAATTCTCGAGTGATCAAAAAATGGTTCTGTCAGTCTGTGTAACAAATGGTATCAACCCGAAAATTCCTACAACAACTTATGAGACATAAAAGAGCATGAGAATGGCCATCATATACTTCCATCATAATCTTTTAAGCCGAAACTAAAACACAATGTTTATTACAGATTTATTACTAGAAAAATGTGACACAATGCTGAGCTGCATCTCAAATAGGTTCCCAGCTTTCAGATGATGTAGACCACTTCTATGTGGCATATACTGTTGACCTGCTACCTCCCCCTAAAGACAAGATAGATCCTTCTCACAAGACAAAATTTGTTTTTACCCTTCGTGTTAGCCTGGCTTATGTCCCAAACCTGCCCTTAGTTTCTGGCTATGTCTGGTGACTCCTTAAGAGGATCCTCTTTACTTTAGTCCCATCTAAAGAGATCAACATTACTGTACATCCGCTAAAACACTTAATGTTCGTGTGCCTTTCAGCCAGAGGGAGATTTGTAGATAGTAAATGGTCGTGGGTGCAGAAAATCATGAAGTTTCAAAAATATAGCGGCAATTTATTTGTTTTGAAACAGACTTTGAATCCATAAAGGAATGCAAAACCTTCTAGACATCTTGACATCACACAGTGTGTCACAAGATGAGACAACTCCACAAGAACAGCCAGTATTTCCTTTATGATTTTTCATTCAGACTCAAGTAGATGCAAAATAAAAGCAGTGAAAACTAAACCACTAGTTTAGTGTGCAAGGATGATAAAATATGTGTGCTGCGATGATAAATGGCTCTCTGTGACTGCAAGGAGAGAAAGCAGGAGTGATATGCAAACACAGCAGAGTTGGTACAGTACATAACACTAACAAATACATTTTACCCAGCAGCACAGTAGAAGCAATGGGAACAACACTGGGTAGGAGAAAGACTTACATACATACACAACGCATTTTTGCGGAAAAAGCACTAAAGATGTCTCAAGGAGGGGAGAGACCATGAGGAGATACACCTGTACCAAAGCAATACTCTGAAATACTGTAACACCCAGTATAATAATATACTGTATAAAACCAAAAGTATAGAATCTGAGTACAGATATACCTCTTAAATATGTAGGTATATATGACGTAGTAGACTACACATATGAAAAAATAAGAAGAGGACGCTTCAATTCTGAATGAGGAAGTTGTTCAGCAGGAAAGGTTTGTTGGTGGTTAACGGATCATGCATTCATTTCCCAATTATCACATTGTTTACTGTTGTTGCCTTCCATTGAGTGAGCCACATAGTGAACAATTTGTATTTGTATTGCCCTTCTGATCTTAAGGAAGAGGACAAAGGTTGGTATGTGATAAAAGTAGGATATGCAATCCTGAATGTTGGAGTGAGTAAAACTATAGAGATTAAAAAGGAAACTGTACATAACCTGATTCATTTTCCAGATAAACACTCATTTCTTTATTATGATTAATAAGGGGTGTTGTTCCTAATTAAAATAATATAGATATGTAAGCCCTTTCTTTCTTTTGACTACAACCTGTCCACAGTGCAGCACTGTAAATGAACAATGACAGCAGAAGATTCACAGATTTGTTGTGTGAAACACTTCATGTTTAATCCTTTATTCCCTTGATGGCATTGAGGAAAAATAAGGGAAGCAGGCAGGTCAAACCAAATTTCATTTGGGTGATGTCCAGAATTCTACGTGAAGAAAATGATCACCAGCGAAAATCAGAGCCATTACCAGGGAAGGCAAAAGCTAGAATTTTGACGCATTTAACTCAGTGCTACATCAGCTACTAGTCTCTGGGAACAACTACAATAGCTGATAGTGGAAACTAAGTACCAAACACAATATGCAGAGTATTAAAGGCTTATATGGGAAACTAACCAAAGAAAAATGATGGCAGCGATTTCATGTGGGTAATATTTCCTTCTTATTTAGCCCCATTCAATCCGAAGTCAAGCCACAGTTGTTGATGAGGATGGTAGGACATAATAAAGTGACTTGCTCAGGGAAATTTGAGCACGGCAGACATGTGCCAGCATATGGTTTTGGTCATCTGGCTCTTCTCTAACCATGAGGCCACCTTGGTGCCAGTTGGGTTATTTTGGGTTTTATGGCACTGCTCTCACAGCAAGAAGGTGGCTTAAAGCAGAAGCTGTCAGACCAGTTGCTATGTTTTTATTGGCTGCTCATATGTATGTGAGTACCATATAATGCTTAATAGAACAATTGTGACGCTAAGCTTTAAAAGTGACTTTGGTTAACCCCACACAAAGTGTGAAAAGGGAGACAATGAATAAGGTTCAAGGGTGAGAATCAAACAAAAAAATAGGGAGTGTGGGTAAAAGACAAACTAAGGTACTAATAAATGAGACTAGACCATCAAGCTATCAATGTATACAGATTTGCACAGCACATCAAAAAGAACCTTGTTGCATATGTGGACTTGGAATAAAAATATACAGTAGGAACAAACTAGAATTAAATTATGGTCTTCACAGTTCTCCTCCATCTAATGGAGGGGGGAAAACAATTGGTCTCGACAGAAGGTACATACATTTCCTCCATGGGGAGAGTGCTTCAGATTATCCTTGGAGCTGCATTTTGTACTCTGCAAGTCCAGCTTCTTGTTTAAAATATGAATCTAGAGAAATAGAGAGATAGCATGGGCCTCTTACATGGTGGATGGGAATGAATGCTTGTCATAACACCACAGGGAAGAGAAACTATAGATTATACTGAAATACAATGCATTAAAACAGGTTTCATGTAGATAAATGGCATGCCCTTTACTGTTGCTGATTTGAGTTTTGATAGAAATGAAAGAATAGTCTTTAAAAAGTTATCAAAACTTAACATTGGTGCAAGGCAGTCTCGTGCTAAACCCTGCACCATATGTTTTAAGAGTTCCTCCAATCTATCATTCACACTGGTTATTGTTGCGTTCCCATCATGGTTCAGCTAATAAACAGGCCAGAAGCTTTGCACATTCCTTTAAATGTGAAAACGACTGTGCCTGGAGTGTGCCACTCAAATAAATTTAGATTGTTACTAGTTCAAATATAATCAAATAATTTACTTATAATAAATTAATACATTGAAATGATGCATTCATAAACTCAGTTTATAAATCTGGAATTGCAAAATTACATATTTTTACATATCTTTATTTACTTTACTTATGGGTCTGCCTATCAAATTTCTATCTGACAATTTGTTTCCTGCCTAAAAATTTTCTATTAAATAAGCGCTTTATTTAAAAATGAACCTCTGGAATCTAAAGCTGTAGGTATCTATATGGAGTTATATTCCTACTGTTACAATTGAATTAAGTTGAACCTACGGAGCAGGAGCTCTGATTGGCTTGATCATGAATCCGTCCTACAACAGCTGTCCAAACAGCTCCTGCTGCTGCTCTGTGGGTTGGACTTCATCAAAATATTCAAAAATCCAATACCAATTAATCGTGTAAAAGAAAAAGTTAACAGAATTATTAATTGGTAAAATAAACGATTTCATTAAATGTTAGTTTTTTTGCTTTGACTTTATTAATGCCTTATTAAAATGCAAATGTAATCAATCAATAATATTCTCTTCATAGTATTAACTGTAATACCATAATTAATTAGAATAAAACACTGTAAAAGTTTTCAATTATTTCAGTGGCATACTCTTTACCAGGCTTTATATAGTCTGGATCAACGGAAGTATATTTCCAGGATAATTGCCTGACACGGGCCGGATGTCCCTCACCTTTCGCTCTGTGTGTTGCCTCTGTTCGCTTCGGGAAACAAAACAAACTTTGAGCTAACAAGCTACAGACTGAAATGGCAAGTTTTGAAGAAAATTTGGATTGTGCAGCAAGGCAGGCCTGCTTGGTTCTTTCAGGGAATGATTGTAAAGATTTACAAAAAATATGTTTTGGGCCTGATTGGTGGGAATTACTATGGATGAAGTACACAGGGCAATACACTGGTAAGAGCAAATTACATTTAACCATGTATCCAGCTAATATATATAGCTCACATTACTGTATTGTGTGAACAGTTAACTTTATTTTATAAATTAATTTAATGAATAAATCAAATATGTATGTGGCCAGACCTAGTTCCATAGGTCTGCAATGCAAGACTAGGCTCTATAAAACACATGGTGCCATTATTAACAGTGCTGAGGTGTACCAGCAGGTCTCGGGTCCAGGTCACACTGTGTGCCGCTGACAGGCACAGAGTAACGGAGATGAGGCGCAGCACTGACTTCCAGATCCAAGAGGCCCTGTGTTTGGCCTCTGCTGGCATATTTTGGTCCTTGTGCTTCTATGAGGACAATTATTGAACAGGTCAGTGGCTGGGTCAGATGCTTATTATTGGCTGGGGAAAGCTCACTACAGCTGCTTGGAAATTGGAACTACTTTGACCATGGAGCTGCTAGGAACTACTAGAGATCAGGAGAGGAGTATATTGCTGTCATGTGAACTGTTTTCTGGGTGACTAAAATATTGCATAGTCTACTGTGGCTGGAGAGGATTCGACTATCCCTAAGATAATGAAAACCCACCAGAATACTGACAACCTAATTGGAACTGAGCTTAAAACATTACTTAATTTCTTAGTTCTGACATTGTGGAAATATGAGCTTACTGCAAGAGAACAGCAATATGCTACAGAAGGGTAATTCAGGAAGATATCAGTCACAGGGGGGAGCAAGACATACAAGTGGGTTGGGAAGAGGATCACAGTAGAACCAGCTTGTTTATTCTCAATTTTCTAACTGTGTGCAGGAAGTTAAAGATGATCTTAGAGGTGGCTTTTGTATTCCATTTCACTATACACTTTCAAATATTCTGCTGTTCGAGGAAGAAGATGAGCAAAGGACAGCAGGGAATGACATGACCATTCTGCCATCTTTACACATCTTATTCAGTGGCAACATTGACTACGTTTACATGCACATAATATTCCGGTTTTTTTGCCCTTATTTCCGAAAAAGACAAAAAGACTTGTCTGACCATGCGAACACAGCGTCACTCTTTCAGTCCTTCAACCACCTTCTTGAAAATGTCAGCGTAGCAATGTTTGTGCATATCCAAAAACCTGTTGATATTGAAGTATTTAATAATGTTTAAAAGTATAGCTGTGTTTCTCCTTCCTTTCTTATGGGCATGCATCTCTACCGCAGCCTTGCAAACTGTTTACCACTGTTTACTGTGTACCACAACCAGAACAACGCACAGAGCTGACAGTAAGCTGTAAACAGGCGAGAGGCCGTAAACTGCGGTAAAAACCCTGATTGACACGCATATTCCGAATGCGCTGTATTAATGTCCAAAAAATGCTTCTTAAACCCGAATAATACCAACACATCCCACGTCTTAATCGTAAAATGCTATTTTCATAATAGCATTTTTCGGAATATCCAAACGGAATATGCTGTTTACATGACCTGTATCAAATTCGGAATATTGTGATATTCGGAATAATAGTGGAGTAATAGCGTGGATGTAAACGTACTTACTGTATAAACCTCTACATGAACTACTCATCTCTGTTAACAACAGCAGATAGTTTAGATAGTTTTAATAAGACTGCATGAACCTTAAAACAGCATCACTATGAAGTTTAGCTTGGCTTGTTAACACTTTGTTAGGACTTTGGAGCTAAAATAGTCAAACTGTATTATTGGTAAATGTGAGCCCACATTAATAATGTCTTGAGGAGGATCCTCTGCTATTATACTGGTATAAAGCACAGGGGTCCAATAGTGACAGAAAAGGGACGACATTAACAATGACTGTGTATAATAATATAATAAATCAATTTAGAATTAACTAAAATAATTTATACATAATATATTGTTTTCAAATGCCAGAACTCTTTTATTGTATTTCTATTAGTGTCCTCACATTCAGTAGTTATTCACCCCTATCTGAGGTGCTTTAGTTAAATCCACAAACAAATAGATGCCTTGGGGCTTTTCTAGACACTTCTTTCTGAATCTCATAAAACATACATATGCCTTTAGACACCTTGAGTCCTCTCGTCAAAAGACCATAAAGCCATTGCCTTAAGAGGCAGATACAATTTTAACTTTGTGTTAGGCAGCTTGTGGCCTAAGAGAAGCTGGGGAATCACTTGCTCTGTCCAGACAGTCACCTCTATGTTTAGACGAAAGCTGCCATTACTGCTTTTTGCCTGACAGGAGACACCTACTGCCACCTAGGGGTGACACACACACACACACACACACACACACACACACACACTTTGGGTAAAAACCATGCCATAAGAAATAAATTAATAAATGTGTATCTAATAAGGAGGTAACCTTCTTACAGGACACACTGTGTTACAGATATCAGATAAAAGTGTGACATGCTCACAGCTAAACACAAGCACACACCAACAAAGGACCCTTATTCTCCTATCTATCTCTCTATCTATCTATCTATCTATCTATCTATCTATCTATCTATCTATCTATCTATCTATCTATCTATCTATCTATCTCTCTATCTATCTATCTATCTATCTCTCTATCTATCTATCTATCTATCTCGAAAATATATATATGCACTGAAACTCAACTCAGGCCGTTTCTCCTGCAGATGTCAGGCAGGTGTTTGGAGCATGATCCCTCCCTATTTTGTGGCTGGCTGCACAGAGCAGCACAGAGTCCTGGTAAGTCATAAAGATGTCAGCCAAACACTTAGAATCCTAATCAGGTCATCAGGGGAGGCTTGTAAGAGCTGATGGCTTCAGACACACCGCTGTTTTCATCACTGTTCTTCCTGTTGCAGCGCTGACTTTGTGTTTCAGACTGGAACACGATATTGTCAAACTGTAGGGTATACACTCCCAAACACCCTGCTAATGGAGATTCTATGCAGCAATAGAAAACACGACTTGAAATGCAGATTTATGTTAGCTGAAGTGCTGTCCTATGTTCCCAGAGCTGGGGGGGAAACTGAAAGGACAAATACTGCTCCCAGCTCCAACACTCGCTGAGATGTCAAAGTCAGGTCACATTTTTTTGATTATTAAAATCTGGGTCCTTGTATGTTGTATCATGAGTACATATTTGACTCAATTTGTCATAGAGGCCTGATTTTTACTTGAGAACTTATCAATGGGAAAACTGTGGAGAAATCATTCTTAAAAACAATCTCCATCTCAGCTTTTATCCTAATAATCCATGTTATTGATTCATGGATGGCAATACAACCAGAGAACTGAGGCACATTGGTACATGTGGGTGTTTTATCAGAATCATGTTAAATCTGCTTTAAGCAATATTTGACCATTGAAAAGCAGACGGAGTCTATACAAACCTCACAGCAACAGAACCTTGATATGCTATAACTGCTTATTGTTAACGTGTTCTCAAACAACTGCTTACTTCTGTACACATCCATCAGAGTAACATGGACAGCCCCTTATAGATCTTATCTATAGCCATTTGACAAATCTTTAGTTAAATAATTTCTGCTGAGTGATGGTATTATTTATATCAAATATGAAAAGCAAAATGTCATT
Source organism: Zingel zingel (assembly GCA_023566125.1). Classification (NCBI taxonomy): domain Eukaryota; kingdom Metazoa; phylum Chordata; class Actinopteri; order Perciformes; family Percidae; genus Zingel; species Zingel zingel. Next base: position 20,539,371 of record CM042327.1, read on the forward strand.
CCCATATATCCATTTTAAAAAGTTTATAGATTTTTTTACTTATTGTATAAGTTTAATCAACGCACATTCTGTGTTTAATAAATAGTTTGAGAAAATTTTTTCTCTTCCACAACACATCATTCTTTCAGCAGGATGATTTAGGGACTAACAGTGGAAAGAGGTAGCAAAGAGAGGTAGGAGAGAAGGGCCATGGGAAATAAACATAAGGCCAAAGAAAAAGCCAGAAGATGTTAGACAAAAATGTCATGGTTGTGGTTTTATGTTATAGATTATCCTGTTTTATTGTGTTAATTTATTCCCCGGTTCCTGATTGTTTTCTGTCTCCTGTGTTCTCTGTTGCGTGTTACCCTGTTTTCATCGTTGTGTATGATTAGGCTTCAGTTTCCTGTTTTATTTTGTAGTCTCTGTTTCTCCCATGTCATGTCTTGTTTTACTTCCTACCTTGTGTTTTCCTGCCTTTGTGATTGTCTACCCCGCCCTGATGTGTTTCACCTGTTCCTGAGCCCTCGTGTCACCTGTCTCTTGTTTCACCCTTGTTACCTTGTGTATTTAGTCGCTGTGTTGTCTTTGTCAGATCATTGTGTGTATGTGTGTGTGTGTTTGTTCTACCCATTTTGTTGCTGTGAGCTCCTTTTGCGAGTTTTACTTTTATTATCTTTTTGCCTGCCTGCTATCCTCCGGTCTCCCTTTGTTGTTTTCCGTGTTCTTTCTCCTATCCTGAAACGTTGCACTGCCGCCTCGTCTCTGCATTTTTGGGTCCGCCATTCCTCGCTCCGTAACAAAAAAAACCAACCTTTTTTCAATTAGTACCAGGACATTTAAAGCTGGCCTCAGTGCATACCAATGGTATATATTCTACAGATTTTTTTTCTTTATACATAGATACATGGTAAGGTTGTTGTCTCTCTGTTTTTTTTATTGCCACTTAACCCTGTGCTGTTGCTTTATGGTTCAAGGACAGAGTCCAGGGCATATTCTGGTAGGAGATATTCACCAAGTTTCTTTGTATGCAGTTGATTATCTACATTTATATGGACAGAAAGGGGTACTGATAAAGTTTTTTTCATTTCTGTATGTTACATGAACTAACAAAAATAGACTTCTCGAAGACAATAACCATCTCTGAGATCATTAGTAAAAAAAAGACACGTAGGAAAAACAAAAAAAATACAAGCAACAAGTAGAAACAGAAATGCAACACTGCAGAGGTGAATGAAATAAGCAAGTAGCTATAAACTACAGGTTTTAGAGGAGGTGAGGGAGAAGAGCATCACCTGTCCTCCTTTGGGCTGGTACTTGATATTCTCTGTGGAGCCAATCTTGGACCTGACATTCTTGAAGTCAGGCAGTGGCTGGTTGATGATGCGGAGCTGCTTGGGCGTGGTTGCAGGTGACTTGGGTGGGGTGCGGACCACTGCCACCTTCCTTTCCTGGGAAATCAAGCTGAGGGAGCGTGGGGTTCCAGGGGTCCTTGAGGATGCTGAGTAGCTGGGAGGGGTTCCTGGGGTGATGGCTGTGGAGCCAGAGGTGCGGGGAGTGGAGTGGCCACTGCGAGCCGAACGGGAGCGCACTGATTCTGTAATTGGTGGGGAGGAATATAAGGATAAAGGTTATAGCTGAGGAGGTGCTGTTTTATAAACTATTGGAAATGTCGGTAATGTCAATGTCTCAAATGGGAAATCAGAGTTAAAGAGTCCATCGTTACTTCAACAGATACTGAGATTTTAGGCTTTTAAAAGTCACTTCTCAGACCACCAGATATACAGTATTTCATGACACTGAAACACAGACTATTTTTATCCATATACACTGAGTTAATAGTTAATAAAGTTGTGCTTATACAATTTAATGTTATCCAATACAGCGATTATAGTGACAGACGTATAAATAATCCCACCTACCTGTCATGCTAGGGGCTCGTCCTGTCCTATGCTCTGCCCTCATCTCTGTGCGAAACGCTAAAGGAGGCAAAAGAGGAAATGTTTCAGATTTAGTAAGGGGGTAATGGGGGGGGGGGGAGAGGAGAGGAATAAAGAAAGAAAATTACATTCAGGGTTTCTTGGCTGTCCAATTCCAAATTAATTCACCTTTATCTGTGCTAAAGGCAAGTGTAAATAGAACACTTTCGCATATAGCTACATAGAGATGGTGAAAGAGTACTGGAAAGAGGAGAATACAGCATACAGTGTCTTATTAATGCAAAAAAAAACAACATTGTACTATTTTCTGGTAGAGTAGTAGATATCCGCACAAAACCAAGGAATGTGTTGTAGCTTCTCAGAAAGAAAGATGAAACAAACTCATTGAGTTAAAAAAGCTAGTTGAACAGTTCAACTAGCTTTTTTAAGAGAGCTCTTTAGTGAAATTTAAGAAATCAATTATCAATTATCAGCATTGGTACAGTATTTGCTTTCATATTGGTAATCAATTTGCTGTGGCTCATACTGGAGGCTGATACATCTTGCTGATGGTTTTACCAAACACTGATACTTTGTGAAGTAGTTGATTAGAGGAGCTGCAGCTTACATGTGGCTCTGCGAGGAGCCGTGGAGCCGGAGCTGGTGATGGAGGTGGAGCTCTCCTCTTGGTCATGGTATGCACGGCGACTCAGAATGGAGGCATGCCGCGGCACAGAGGACCCCTTTTCAGGGCTCCATGATCCACCGTCCTGTTGGGAAACCAACACCAGAGACAAGAAGTAGATCCTTAGGCCAGTGAGGCTGTGTATTTTATTTTAAGGTGAAACAACAGGTGTAGTTGGGAAAATATTGTAAAAATATATAGATGTTTTATGTTCTTTTTGGAATCTCTGCAGCGCCAGTACCACTCTACCATTTACCTACCTTGGCTATGAATCTCTGTAATACTGGGAAGCCCTGAGGCTCTGCTGAGGATGGGCGAGGTCTATCTAATGAAGCAGCCACTCTGGATATGGAGGTGGGGATCTTTGTTAGTGGCAAACGATGGGCATGGCACTGAGATGGTACAACGATGACGCCCGGTGGGTGAGTAGTATGGCACCAAAATACCGGACACAGGATGACAAAAGAGTGGTGAAAATAACATGCATTATCAAGATCTCATGTATCCTTTGTGTGATGAGGGATGAGGTATTAGCATCAGATCTTGTGTGTTTAAATGTTATACTAGCCCATCACAACATCCATTCGTGCACATTCATTGTGAACATGTCTGTTAAGAAATATATGACATCAAAATGCCAATCAAAAAACAAGAATTTGAAGAATATTGTTTATCATGCTCATACAAGATTTCATGTTACACTGCAGACCATGGTAACATGGATAAACTAGAAAACGTCTGTAAATCAAAAGTAAAAAAAATGTGGGCTCAGAGTGACAGAACACACTTAAAGTATGCTGTAATGACATGACATTTAAGGAAAGCAGAAACTGTGTTATTTTAGACACCATAACTGTCATTACCATGGTGGAGGAGTAAAATGGAGTCACGACCACAGCCGTTGGAGAAATGTCACAGGATAATTCGACACCCACTCAGTAAAAAAATGCTCTAAATGGATCTGCCTTGTTCTACTTGTGCAAAAACCCATTAAACAACGCAACAATACATATAATATAATAATTTTACAAAAAAAGCAAAATCAATGTAACCATTTTTTAAAATAAAATACAAAGGAAAACAAATAGTGTTGTTAATACAGAAATGCAATGCACTGTTATTCATGCAGGGATTAGGGCTCAGATAGACAGAGGGAAGACAGCAATCGCTTAAACAGTATGTAATGTGTTTATCTAAATAGATGATTAGGTTGCTCTGGAAGTCACAAGAGAAAATATGTAACAGCTTTTTAATAAGTCTCAATTCTAATGATAATTAGTCTTCCTAATTAATGTGGTGTTTATTGTTTCAGAGTCTGCATTAAAGATGCACGAGGCAACTTGTGCATTAGTTTTATATTAGTAGCAAGAGGTTTTGACTAGGGATGTCCAGATCCGATCACGTGATCGGAAATCGGGCCCGATCATGTGGTTTCAGACTCGATCGAAATCGGCCGTTACCTCCCGATTAGGACTCGGATATATATGTATATATATTCTCATTATTTTTTAACACATCTATAGTAATGCGGTGGCACAGAGTTAGACCCTTTTGACTCCACACAGAAACAGCATCGCGTGCGGCATGACATCACTTTGTTGCAGAGACGCTATTGGTTAAATCCCGGCAAAGTAGAACACGGAAGCAGCTTGAAGCGGAAAGCACAGCGGACAGTAAGAGTTAGGAGTGCAGTTCCTAAAAGCACATTACTGACTTTGCAAACACTGTGGCACTTTGATTTTTTTTTATTTGTTTACATGCCTGCCAGTTTTTTAAGTTGAGGTGCTATTTGTTTTTATATTAGACTTTTTTTATATTTACTGTTGCACTAAAGTCCAAAAGTGAAGAATTTATTTTATTACTTGATTGTTCAAGCTACCTCACAGACGTGCTCTGTTTGTTAACAGAGTTGTTGAATGTTAAAATAAGGTGAATTAAATAAAAAATAAAGAACATCTTGGATCTGTTTTTTCACTCTTCTTTATTCTTTTTTTATATATTATAGAAGTATCGGATTGGGACTCAGTATCGGTAGATATTCAAAATCAAATGACTCAGACTCGGACTCGAGGGCAAAAAAACCTGATCGGGACATCCCTAGTTTTGACTTTATAATGCATTATTGCATACTGTAATACAATGTCAGTGCTCATGTTTACCAACATTTCTGTTCTAAAGCTCTTTATAGGACAACAAAACGTTGAGTGACAGCAGATATAATTTTGGAGAGTCCAGCTTTTAGGAGACAAAACAATCAGTAAATGCTGTTTAGGAAAAAATGTTGTTTTCTATCTTCAGTTTCAGTTTGTCCTGATTGACGTTTATTGAATTGTCCTACTGCAAACCTACTTGGTAATTCAGGCTGTCTGCCAGTAAAGCTTCTATATGGTATTTCTCAGAGGGATTTCTGAGCCAGAGGTCATGCCATTGTTATGGCTGGAGTGTACTCACCGATGCTCTGTCGCGAGACTGTTTGGCAACACTGAGAGGCTGACGACTGTCTGGTAGCGCCTCTGAGAGAGAGACAGAAACAGAATTACAGGAATATTAGAGCACACATACATGTTTTGACCTTCAGACACTTAAGGGGAAGTAGTAAGAACCTTTGAAATGTCCATCTTTGAAGTATAAGTGAGCATATTTGGTTCTCATAAATACAGATGTATAAGTAAAACTTTGTGTTCCCAAACCTGGCATGGTTAGCTATATGACACATCGCATGTTCTGTGGGAGCGGGTTGCTTCCCCTCTTGAGAGCTATGTTCTGTAAAGATTTGGCAAGATATCACACAGAATGGGAGATTTTGTGTTACGTAAGGCAACCCTGGAAAATAATGTAATTGGGGCAGTGCAGCAGTATACTGAGCTTTCATCATCAGTGACACAGAATTCAGCCCGTCGGGAAAATGAAGTGCAAACTGCCTCTGGGACAGAGTCTTTATGGTATCCGCTCTATAGAACAAAACCATGGATTACTAGTTGCCTGGCAACCATAGGTTGAAAAAAGCTAAGTGGGTATGTAATTGTTAAAGGCCAGAGAGGTCAGGAACATTTTATAGGTTTTTCCACACCTAACAGACAACCTTTAAATGATATGGACAAAGCTTCAGACCACCAACTGCTCACCGAGAACATAAAAAAGTTGGAAATGGAAACAGCAAAGAAGGAAGAAGGATGCATCTTAACACCAGCTGAAAAGCTTGCTTTTGCTGACATTGCAGTAGTGATGTAGAAGTGTACTTGGAAAGTGTTCACTCAGTCCTGAAATCACAAACTTGGAAAAAAAAGTGCTTTCAGCTTGGTGCTAAGGTGCTCTTAAAAGAACAAAGAGAGGATGTGCACAAAAACAAACGAAGGCAACTGAAACATGTATGGCAGTCAATTTTTATTGTGATCAAAAACAAAACACATATGACAAAAGCAAACCATGGTAACCAACAAAACAAAATGGATGCCAAAACCAAATTGAAGCCGACAGTGGAAGTAAGTTGCAGAGGGAATTGGTGGCTCTCCAGCAGAAAGCAGCGATTGTGTGACAGACCAAGGCAATGTGTCACCTGTGGGTCTCCTTCTAGGACAGGAGTGGTGCTGGGTGGGGCGGGTCTGGCGGACGGCTGGTTTCATCAAACTCCTCTTGGATGGGGATTGACTCTGAATCTCCATTTTTTTGGTGAGCTCGGCCTTCCTTATGACAGCTACCAGAGGAAACAGGGCCGTTGAGAACAGCAGAGACACAACAAAAAGCAGAGACAGACACTGAACCATGTTGAAATATGGAATGCTGCAGGATTAACAGTACCAAAAAACTATTTTTAGTGGTCGTATTTGACGCACTATACTAAAAATAGCTGACTCAGTGAATGTGTCAGTGAGTTATTATGAGACTGCACATTGTTTTGACACTAACAGGTGCATAGGTAAGCAATAAATCACAAGATGCTGTTTTCAGTGAATTAGAACAGCAGCGAGCCCAATTTAGACACATGATGAAGTCAAGCCAGTGCTTTAAATGGCTTTACTGAGGAGTGCATAATAATATCCACTCTATTGCAAGCACTACAGTTTTGGAGCAGTGAGTAAGATCTATGGTTAGTGAAAACCTTTAACTACAACATTTATAAGTAACTACTACTTTGACAAGGAACAGTTTAACAGTTCCAAAGGAAAACAAAATGACGAGGACCTTTTTTCTTCTTGGTTTCCTCTCTGGGGATGTAGACAGGTTCTTTGCGGAAGGGTTTGCGTTCTGGTGTGGAGATTCTGCCTTTAGCTCGCCCTCCCTTGGCTTTTGGTTTGACCGGCTTTTCCTGGTTCTCCATCTTCTTCTTTTGTGTTTGCTTGGTCTGGACCACAGCAGGCTTTTTGACTGGGCTGGACATTTTGGGCAAAGGCTCAATCTGTTCAGTCGCCATACTCTTATCATCATCTGCAGTGTTGCAAAGCAGGCCATGAAAAATACAAGACAGTATTAATGTGTTTATTTGAAGAAGAAGAGGCAAGAAAGGGGAAAAACAGCAATATGAAGGAACAAACCATTAAAAAGAGCTCACCTTGTGTGTCAACCCAGGAGCTGTCCAAGATGGAGTCGTCCATTGTGGTTTCATCTCTATCGTAGCTCTCTGTCGGTCCTTCAGTTTCTACGGTTTGCACCTCCTTCTCAGGGGAGGCAGGGGTCTCAGGAACATCTACCACCTCCTCTAGACTTGCAGCCTCCATGTCTGCTTCTTGGGCCAACTCCACAGACTCCTCCTCTTCCTCCTCTTCCTCCTCTTCATCGTTCTGTGCAGCGACACCAAGGGCTTCAACCTCAGGTGGACCGGAGAAGCGAATGCTGTGTCCTGGCTCCTCTGCTTCATCGATGGTCTGGACCACAGTGATAAAATCGTCTTCAACTGTCACCACTGATTCAATGGCAGCACGAGTCTCTGGGATCTCCTTTACCACTGCTGCTCCTGCACCTGCTTTCTCTAACACATCTTCCTCACCTTCCTCTTGCCCCCGTTCAGCCTCCACAGGGTTTTCAGCTTCTTTCTCTCCAGGCTTCATGGTTGTTTCTTCCTCAGGCTTGTCTACAACCTTTTTGTTCATCTCAGCCACTTTCTCTTTCTCTTCCTTCTCTTTCAATTCCCTTTCTATCTTCTCTTTCTCTTCCTTCTCTTTCAATGCCTTTTCTCTCTTCTCTTTCTCTTCCTTCTCTTTCAATTCCTTTTCTATCTTCTCTTTCTCTTCCTTCTCTTTCAATTCCTTTTCTGTCTTCTCTTTCTCTTCCTTCTCTTTCAATTCCTTTTCTGTCTTCTCTTTCTCTTCCTTCTCTTTCAAATCCTTTTCTGTCTTCTCTTTCTCCTCCTTCTCTTTTAGTTCCTTCTCCATCTTTTCTTTCTCTTCGTTTGCTCTCAACTCTTTCTCTAGTCTTTCTTTTTCCTCTCTTTCTTTCTTCTCTCTCTCCTCTTTCTCTTTCCTTTCTCTCTCCTCTTGCTCCATCTTTTCCCTCTCTTCTCGTTCCTTCTCTCTTTCTTCTTTCTCCTTCCTCTCTATCTCCTCTTTCTCCTTCTTTACTTTCATCTCATGCTCTTCCCGTTCTTTCTCCTTCCTTTCTTTTTCTTCCCTAAGTAGTCGCTCTGCCTCTTCTTTCTCTTTCTTTTCCCTCTCTTCTCTCTCTTTCATTTCTTTTTCTTTCTTTTCTGCCTCTTCCCTGATTTTCCTCTCTGCCTCTTCTTTCTCTTGTTTCAGTTTCTTCTCGGCTGCTTCCTTCTCTTGCTCTTCCCTCATCTTTCTTTCTGATTCTTCTTTCTCTTTGTTTATTCCTACCACTGGTGAAACTGTTCTTTTGGGGGAACCATACACTTCTCTTTCTTTAAGCTTTGAAGGTGAGAGCACTGGGGACAGCAGCTTGTCATCATCGATGTTGCTCTCCACAGACGAAGTAGGTGAAGTTTTGACAGGCCTGGCAATCCGGTCCTTGGCCATGCCGGTCAGCTGGTACACATCTTCGGCATCCACTTCCTCATAGGCCTCCTGGTGGACCAACTTCACTTTCTCCCTAAGCTCCTGCAGTTCTCTTTCCTCCTCCATACTGAGAGGCCTGTCCTCCATCTCCAATTTGCGGATCTGCCGCTCGTAGTCGGCAATCTCGGTTTCTGACACTGAGCCTTCCCCACTGGCTTGTCGTTCAGTCTCACTCTCGGACCTCCCGCCTTCTTCTAGAGTCACAGTGACCGTTGGTGTCACAAAGAACTCACTTGGCTGAGCAGGTGGCATCTCACTTATAGATATTTTCGACTGTTCATCTACAACCTCCTTGCCCTTTTCCTCACCAGAATCTTTTCTTTCTACTTGCTTCTGGTCTTTCTCTTCAGTGACATCAGCAACTCCTGATGGCTGGCTCTTGTCCTCCACAGATGTGTCTCTGACTCCTAACTTTCTAGCTTGCTCAGCCACTTTCTCCTGCAGGACAGAGTGGGTGAAGACCTGTGCAGAAATGTTTGTAGGGCTGAACACATCTGCAGGTGATGGCATGGGTCCTGAATATTCACTGAACACACAATAGCCCATCTCTTCCAGCTGGCTGTCACTCTTTCTGCCCCCGGGACTTAGTTCCCCTGAAACTAGGCTAGCCAGTGGGTCATCGGCGAATGCTGGGAAATCAGCTTGAATTGACTTTCTCCGGCTGATTTCTGGGTCAGTGTTTTCTGACGCCAGTCTGGAACGGGTACCAGCAAGGTCCAGCATCTCAGGCAAGTCTTGCGCCATTACTGTGCCATTTTTATAGGTGCTCTTAAGGTGCTGTGGTGATTCTGGCGACTCCAGTTCAGGGCTGGGCTTTGAAAGTGGCTCAGTGGTCCGTGGAGGAGATGAGGAATCTGAAGTGATGGAAGCTGCAGTCTCCAGGATCAGGGGAGGCAAGGATGGAGGCTTATCCATGGAAGGTGTAGTGACTGGAAGGTAGTCTGCTGACTCATCTAGACTTCCACTAGTGTATGACATGATATCTGTGGCCAGTGGGGAGAAGTTTCTAGGTTTGCCTTGGCCACTCGGATCCATTGCTCCAATGGTGATGTTAAGTGAGTAGCTCCTCTGCTCTAAGGCCAATTTACCTGGGGAAAGCCTGCATTCATTACTCCTGTCAGGAACTGTGAACACTTTAGTGTCTGCTGCTTTACTTTCTTTAGTATCCGGTTTATCCTGAACTTCAGCAAGTGTGCTGTAGCTGATCTCCTGAGGCCTGGCATCAACTTTACTCTTCTCTTCACCAGATCGGCTCAGTTCGTAATAACCCTCACCCTTACATTGGGGAGCTTCATCAACCTCAATGGCTGAGGTTTCAAAATATGCTGACATGCCAGATCTGTCTGGAGCAGCCCTTGTTAAGTCTTCTCCTTGAACTTTGTTTCCCAGTGGCGAGGGAAGAGAGGGAGAACTGATGCTGCTGATGTCCACCACCTCCACTGATGGCTGTTTCTCTGACACTGTGATTGGCTCGCCAAATGCAGGCTGAAGTGTGAGTGATTTTGCAGATTCTTTGGCTTGGTTTTGAACATTCAGAGGTACAAATGATGACATATCCATGGTAGGGCTCTCTGATATATCCATGGTAGGGCTCTCTGGTACAACTCGTTCACCAGCAAAGAACCCTTGCATCTGGGGCTCAAAAAACTCCTCCGGCCGTTTCTCCGATCCAATGCTGTCGGGGCTCATGGAACCACTTTTCTCACTGCCCTGCTTGTCTGAGTCCATCTTCAAAGCTGAAATGACATCTGTAAATTGGCTGTTTTGATCAACATAGAAAAGTAATGCTTTGGCATGCTGTGAGTGAGATATTTGTAAGCTAGGGACTGGGAAAGCCATTATCACAGGAACAGGCAAAGCTTTCCTCAGAAACTTACAGCACAATGATACGGCCATCACTGAAGTATGGCGAGACTATGGAGTCCACCAAGTCACAGATGGATGAGAATATGAGATGGTATGTGACGGAACCGGCATTAGGCAACTGTGATGCTGATTTATGGGAAACAAGCAATAATAGATGGGATAGATATCCATGCGACTCTTCAAAACATCAGATACAAAAAGAATAGCATTTCTGTCATTCTTTGTAAGGACAATGAAATGTTATGAGAATTTCATCAGTTCAAATCACATAGTTTCATTAACATCAAATTAATTTTGGCTCTTAATAATGACTTTAATATGTCATACCATAACGCAAAGAATATTGGCATAAATATAGAAGAACCTTGCTGGTGAATGACAGAGAAATGCCATACATTGTCACTAACAGTGACCAAAACAAATACAAAAAAACAAATGAATTGAAATTTTGCTAATATGATACGGACAACTATACCACACTTAACATGAGACAGCCAACACAACCCTGCAAATTATGTACACAGAATTACGATAATAATGAGTGACTCATGTTTAGTAAGTATGATTTATGGTTACAAAAAGTGCATAGCACTGGCATACCAGCACCAAGGCATGTGTAAACACAACAAGAACCTGTAAGCTTATAGCTGGTTATAAAAAAAAGCACTGTTACGTTCAGCAACACTTCACTTCATCATACCAATACGAAACAGCCGGCCCCGAAAACCACAGCAAGAAAAAGAAAATACAAGCGCAAAGATAGCACACAATAAAACCAGGTTAAGTTAAAAGAATGTGACTCTTTTCACCAACAAGCCTGTGTTGCCTTGCAGCCACAGCACAGCGCAGGGAGGATTACTTGCCATTCCACCTAAATGCTTATGTTATGTGCTTATGGGTTCTTTTTGACACATCTGGCATTCTTATACAGTGGACAATACAGTAACATGCAGGCAGGGAGAGTAGAGGGCAGGACACACCTGTCTCAGGACTCTCCCCACCCTCTGAATCCTCCTCTCTGTCCATAGAGCTTTCTGCAGCAGCACTAGCTGCTTCGGCCGGCTCCAGGTCTAGATCCTGGGCCTCGTCTATGGAAACCTCTGCCTGCTCTAAGGGCTCAGCTTGGGGGCTGTCCAGCTCGGGCTCTTCCCCGCTCCACTGCTGCTCATCAAGAGCTGCCTCGAACTCTGCTGCCTCTGCACTCTCCTCCTCCTCCTCCTCCTCCTCCTCCTCTTCCACCTCCTCCTCGTATTCAGCTGTAAGAGCCTCCATGGTCTCTTCTTCTCAAAAACAGGGTGAGAGGGGGACACATTAAAACTACAGGCAACACAGACTTGGGTTATGTGAGAACACAACTTATGATGGGACACTTCAGCTCTGGGAAAAGATGACCTAATGTGTATGTCTGTTCACACATATAGGTACATTACACATATAGTACAAAGTGTTGTGTGTGTGTGGGTGGTTTTTCATTCGGTTTGTATTATTTTCTATTTTGGGTGCTTAGTGTATCCAGTATGCAAGGATACTATAAAGATATATTGGTTAAAGTCATGAGTGATTTTTTTCTCAATATCTATCTTTTTTTCTTCTCAGTATTTAATGGATATTCAAGAATTAGTTTTGTAAATAATATACCACTTCCACGTCTCTCTTTCTCTCAACACAGACTGACCTACCATCATTGATGACTAAGGTTGTTTAAGGAAAATGGAAACATAAATTAAGTTGTAACACTTCACACTGTAACAACGGCCTAACACTGCATTATCGTAGAAACCCTTCTGTTCAGAGCACTTCTGAAATTCCTGGCTCTTTACAAAAGGCGACCTTGAAGAGCTGCAGTCCATTACAGTAAAAAGCAGAGATTCTTGACGTTGCACAGATGGGATTTTTACCTGAGTAATGGTTAATGTGGGGGCGTGCAGCTTTGGTCTTCAGCAGACATTGCTGCATAACATTTTAAGTTCTTGCGTAGGTTACACAAATTCAATTCAGCTGCTTTGCAGCCAAATGTTTCTGCATGCTACATAGCTGTTGGTAAAAACAATGTGTCCACTAGAATCTTTGGTAGCAATGAAAATGATATGTTAAGGGAGTTTAGAATCAGTCTGAATCAACACTATTTATGACAATGACATTCTCTTTACAGCTCTTCTTTGTCATGTGTTTTGGAATGATTGCATAGATTTTTAAAAACATAGATGGATAGCCATTTAGAGATTGGTCAATACTTTTTTTCATCAACCACATCAATGTTATGAATTGTGTTAGTCTTACTTAAACATGCGAGGAGTTAAGCTCTACCAGGGTATGTTTTGGGAGAAGGAAAAGGTAGAAAACTAAGTTATTGTCTCTGGTTAAGCTGCCCTGCCAAAGGATCTATTTTGATGGTTAGATAACATAACAGGCTATGTTGTGTGCTCTTAACAGCCTAAGTGTAAATACATAGGTCATAGGTTTCTTTTAAACTGCCTCTATCTTGTGTTTCTAAAAATAATAAAAGTGGAAGGTTATATGTAGTATAAGTGTTTGCGAGTGTGTGGAGCTGAAAGTCTTCCTTGTTGCCACAGTAAGTGTGTGAGAGTACCTTAGATCGAGTTTAGAGGGTTTGACATGGTACGGCATAATTAAGCGGGTGAGGAATGCACCAAAACAACTCTGGGAGATGATTGGTTTGGAGGAATTTGTGCATTGAGGTTAACAATCATGCACCGTATCTCTGAGATATTTATGAAAGCCATTTGGACCTTACTTCTTGCCGCAAAAGTAAACCTTGGTGGCCAAGTGGTCTTACTGATGAGAGATGTAGTGTATTATGTCCATTGAGTGAATCCTACTTTAAGAGACATCACTGCTATGTGTTGGACTTAACGGCACGGCAAACACAGGTAGCAATGGCTTTGGGTGAAATAAATGGAGGAAAAAAAAAGAAATATGACTGTTAAACAAATATGAAATTGCTCAGATTTTGAGCGAACATCACAAGGACACACAAACACACACACACACAAGGACTGACGAAGAGACGAACTGACGGATGGAGAGACGGGAGGGATGGAGGGAGGAGGTCAAATCACAGAAGGAGAGGAATTTGGTGTTAAAAAGAGAAAGGAGAGAAACAGAGTGAGAGAGAGAGGGGAATGGAGGGGGGAAATGGCAAAGAGGAACCATGCGTGGTTCACCTTCAATCTGTCTAAAGGCCTGCCCTGTGGGGCGAGAGCCCGAGTGCGTCCACTCTGGGCTGAACAATGGGTGCTCATAGTACTCCTCGTCGGAGTGGTAGGGGTCGTCCTCGGGCACGGAAACTGAGATGGAGGGGGCGAGGAACTTGCACCTCTCCCGAGAATTTTGGAAGCGACGGAGAGGGCCCGCCTCCTCCTCATCCCCTACATCTACAAACAAGACAGACACAAGGAGAAGAACTGCAGGGAAATCTGGACACACGGACTGAAAGAGAGAGAGCGAAGAGGAAGAAAGAGATAGGAAAGAAGGAAAAGGAAGAAGGAAACAAAAAAGAAATGGAGAACACACCAAAGAATGTCCATCTTAAATGTGATTTGACATAATATTGAGTCTTCCAATCTAGTTTTTCTTTGAAAACATTGATAGGATGCTAAGTGAACAGGGGTTTTGCAATTTAGGTGAAAAAGAACGAACAAAAATAAACCTTTGCACAAGTTATTTTTCACTTGTTTCTATTATGACTTTTTTAAACTAAAGAATTAACACCTTTCACAGTTTAGAAAATAATATACAACATTAGTTAACTACACCATATACATTTGCTATGTGTATTAAGGTTGTTTTTAGCGTTTTGGCATCTGTTGATATGCAGAATTAAATTGCGTAGAAAATAAAATAAAAACCTGCCATGGAAGAATAGTATCTTAACTGAGGTCCTCAGTTGGAATTTATAGCGAGAGAAGATACTTGATTGAACAGGAGGTCATACTAAATTAGCAGTTTAAGGGGCCAGCTATGGTCCTAAAATATTTAGGAACTGTTAAACGATGATCATGTTCTTCACTAGATAAATCCTCAAGTTACCTCTTAAGATGGACATTTTTTGCAGTGAAAAGGGAGATACAGCTTGAGGGGGAAAAAATGACAACAAGAAAAAAAAAGAAGACAAATCTAAAATGGCCAACAAAAACAGAGAGGGTCACCAGAGAGGGGGATGTAAGAAGAAGACAAAGCTTGATTGAAAGCAAGAAAAAAACATAACACACAGGACGTTGACAAGGAGACATTAACAAGCAACTCAAAGGTGACAAAGCTTTGGGGGCCAGCCATACTCTGGGACAAAGAGAATTAGTATATTGCATCGTTTGGCAACGTTGGAGGAAGATAACACTACAAACTGCTTCACGTATGAACGATTAAGTAACAGACAAATGACACAAACACTAATAACAACAGTTATAAGACTAATACAGCAGTCGTTGTAGTTGTTACAAAATCAGTAACGTGTGTTTTGCAACTGCTACTACACATACAAACCTTTATACATTTACAAATCTCAGGATCGAGTCAAAGACATCATCTAACCCTTATTTTACAACAAAGGGTAAGTCTTACTTAAAAGAACACCATATCTAAGGTCATGAGATGAATGAGCCTTTCAGTACCTACTTGTTTTGTATCATGGCCCCGACAACATCCCAAATAACTAAACCTCTGACCACTCTTTTTGGTCAAGAACACGCAACACTGTAACCTTATGTAGGAAACTCCTATGACCTCAAATCAGTCCATACTTGTTATACTGTACTGTCCACAGAAACAATGTTACGACAACTGACCATCTGTATTTGGTGCATGGCTGACCCACCTACAAACTCTCCTCATTACATTCCAGCCAGAATGCAGACTGAGCAGACATGAAGACACAGGCCAAGCATGAAGCAGACTGAAGATCTACACTGTACAACCAATTCTTGCAGGCAGCTGCACAAAAATCCCTGCATTGCTTAACAAGAAATTCAGAAGTCAAAGATAAAGAATCAAAGTGTGTAACAAGGTTAAAAAACAACTAAGGTAAAAGGTAATGTATTTTCAGTTATTGCAGATTGTAATAGATAGCTCTCTCACACACAAATACATACACACACACGCGCGCGCACACACTCACACACACACACACACACACACACACACACACACACACACACACACACACACACCAAGATGATTAAGTTCATCTACACTGCATTTGTAGAGTTTGCAGTGGCTTTATTATATTAGTTAATTAGCTTCAGTCTTTGGCTTTAGCTTGAGAGCAGCTATGTCTTCAAGTAATGTTTATAGAGCTAAAACTCTGATCTGTAGCCATAGCCATATACACCCACAAAAAACACATACAAAAAAGAC
Source organism: Zingel zingel (assembly GCA_023566125.1). Taxonomy (NCBI): domain Eukaryota; kingdom Metazoa; phylum Chordata; class Actinopteri; order Perciformes; family Percidae; genus Zingel; species Zingel zingel. The sequence goes on from CM042327.1 coordinate 20,555,198, forward strand.
TGACAGGGGACAATCACAGTAAAACACAACACCATGATCAGACATGCAAAAAGAAATAATTCAACCAAAAAGACAAACAACAAGAAGTCGGAGGGTTACCTACAGTAAATTGGCTGTCATATTAGTGTGTGGGAAGATGAGGTGTGGATGTTAGAAAGGGAAATGGAAGAAGAGGATGATAAAAAAAGAGGGCACTTGTTGTAACAAGGTGGTCATGCATGTGAGCGCTTCTTTCTTTTAGAGATAAATGGTGATGACTATGAAGATACAAATTGTATCTGTTCTAGGTGTATGATAAGGAGGAAGCAGGATTTAAAAATAAATGGATGTCTGAAAAATGGAGAACATGTTCCTGCTGTTAGCAACTCTGGTATGTACAGGTTTCTTGAACTGGTACCAATGTGTGGTTTGTCCCCTGTAAGTGGGGTATGTCCTGAGAGGGGGGATTAAAGAGTAGCCCCAGAGCCAACCAACATCAGTACCCCAATGTGGTGGCGATCACAAAACTGCAGGGCTTCTTAATGGAAAGGAAGAAAACTACACTCTCCTCCATTAGAGACATACTCCCATAAAAACACTCCAATCATATTCTTGGCCTACCTTGTTCCAGAGGACCAAAGTGCTCCGCAGCAGGTGAGGGGGGAGGAGAGGGAGGCAAATTTGCAGTGTCTTCAACTACAAAGGAACATAGAGGAAGAGGAAGAAACTGTATAGTCATATGAATCACATATTGTAAAGGACATGGATCATCTGCGGCCATTCACTTAAAATCAAGAGCTATACAGGTACAAGTAAGGGCTAGATCCACACTGAAGAAGAAACAGTATTATCATCAAAAGCTGTGGATGAATGAGGGCAAATCAGCCTCTGCAACCCTATCATGCTGCCCATCAGCTACCAGTGAACTAAACTGTAAACATTGTCGGACCCCCGATGGTCAGTTTAATAAAGTACTAAAATTGATGCAACAGAACCAGAGATATCATCTTTTGTATTCTACATTCTTATTCCTTGTCAAAATCTGCTGCCTACATTAACCCACAATGATAGTCGGCCACCGACAGTTAGTAGTAAAAGTTCCGGGTGTGTTATGTCAGCAGCTAATGAGTTATGGAGTTGGCTGACAACACTTTCCCAAATTTTTTACATTTTCAAACTTGTAGTCTTCAGCTGACATAAGTGACATCACTTGAGGCAATTCATCAGACTTCATGCAAATCCCTCTGGAACAAAAAAAAATCCTTTTAATTTCCCTTTAATTTTATTATTTGTAAAATGCTGTTTTACCAAATCTATGTAAAGTCTGTTCCTGCCTCATCTATTCTCACTAACACCCCACAACAGCCAAAGTCTTCTTTTGGTGAGGTTAGCAAATACACCAAAGCATGAGTTAGCTCAAGCAGACAACTGCCATACTCACACAATACTCAGACACCCTGTTGTAACACTCTCTGCAACTACAGTTGTAGGTTTTAGGTCTAGGTTCACATTGGGGTGGGGATTATTATCATCTCTCGCCAATCTCTTCTGTGCTGAGTTCGGTGTATGCTTACCAGGAATGATTATTTACTTTGTAAACATGCTGTCTTCCCATGATAAAAAGGGGAACTTTGAATGATAGACCTGGCTTGTTTGAGTGTGATCCTTTTTCTATTCATGTAGTTTGACTAGCTGCAATATTTACATAGCAAAACCAATGGGTGTTTTGTTCTCCTCCCACACGTGCAGGTTAAGTGAATTGGTGACTGGCGACCTATCCAATATGTACCCTGCCCAATGCCAAGCTAGGACAGGCTAAAGCCCCCTGTGATCACTGGATGGAAAAGGAATGCAGCACTTGTGTGCAAGTGTACAAGTGTGTATGTGTGTGTGTGTGTGTGTGTGTGGCTTACCTGATGGCAGCCTTTGAGTCTCCTGCTCTCCCTTCAGTACCGCCACTGCCTCTGCCGTCACTTCCTGCACGATCCGCGCTGAAACTTGCTCTGAACACAGACACATACAGTCACACACAGTCACATCCCCCCCCCCCCCCCCCCCACACACACACACACACACACACACACACACAAGCACACACGTACACACACACACACACACACACACACACACACACACACAAAACATTTAGAAGAAGTGTAGAAAGTTTAAGGAATTAATTTGGTTTAAATCCCAAGACTGGAAAAACAGATGCAGCAACTCTGTTCCAGTACATTGGTGCACTGTGGCTGTACTGGGCAGCTTCCAGGTTTCAATCTGTGTGAGAATGTGAAGCAGGATGTTGCTGGAGGACAGCCTGTAGCTCAGTCAACTTTCATGGGGTTTATCAATATCAAATACTTAAAAAAATTCTGAAAAAAAAACACAACAATCTTATCTTCATCCATTTCATTTTACTGTAAAACAAAACCTGCAATACAAGCCAGTATGAGGGAGCTGAAATTGTTGCCATAACTGCGGGGATGCTGGGGCTGCTGGTGAAAGCTGTGATTGTCGCTATGGAAACCCAGCATTCCTAAACAAGTGCAGACTAAAAATGAAACCTGGATTATTTAGCTACTGCCAAACTAAATGTGAACACTTTAATTCATACAAAAAAAAAAAACATCCAATCTGGGCTGAATCCAACTATTTTTGGCATTTTCTCTCTTTTATCTAATATATATTATTTTATAAAGGTAACACTTAAATAGCTTGCAGATAGTTAACATTTGTAAAATGCAATACTGAATTCAGTCTTTTCCATTAAAACCTAAGTAATATGTAATGTACACTCTTCATGATAATAGTAGTGTCAACATTTAGAAAAATGCTGTCAACATTGTCTGGCTGTCTGACAGTGGTGGGTAGTGGGAGCTAAACAAGGACAGTACTGTAGGAAAAGGATCAAGCTTATACCTACTAAGAGCAAAAAGTAGGTGAATTTTGCAGAAAGAGCTAAATCTGTGACAATGATGTATGCATGTGTTTTCATGCAGAAATAGAGCTTTTTCATCAATCTTTCCCCAAATTGAGAGCCAAACAAGGACAATTTACTGAACTGGTCTACAGTGTCTACATTTAAGCTTACATATGCCTGTCTTTATGTATCAGTTTAAATAATGCATGCATTGGGACACTGTAGAGTTCTAATCAAACCAGCCTTCATTTGCAATGCATATTAACAATGGTTATGTGGGATTGGGTGATGCTTTTACTGCTGCTGTTTCAGGACCCTTTTCTATTCAACATCGCCCACACATCAACACAAACAAGCTAGCAGGCATACACACATGCAATTGCACACACACAGACACATAGCCACATAGACACACAGACACACAGACACACAGACACAGACACACACAGACACAGACACACACACACACACACACACACACACACACACACACACACACACACACACACACACACACACACACACACACACACACACACACACACACACACACACACCTTCCGGAAACACTTAACACAGCCCACTCACCAACTCAAAGCAGCCATATCCCATTTTCAATAGCAAAGTGCAATATACATGTACCACCTATTCACTGCTTCCAGTCAAAACCCCTTTCTTCCAATAGACAATGGAAAATAGAGCTGAAAGGTGTCAACGCCAAACCCAATTAGTGGTTGTGACATCAAATAACAGCACCTAAAGCTTAGCCCAGGGGTCAGATTGTGTGAATAGTCATTAGTTTTCTGAGTGAGACAACACCTCCAAATTGAGACTTTTTAAAATATTGGGAAAAACTTGCTTTCCTTTAAACTAATGCATGGTACGAAAATCACAATAAGCTCCAGGTGTGTTTGTGTAATGTTGTTCATGGCAAGTCTCAAAATGTCTCAAAGCAATTAGTAAACATATACGAAAGCTATTCTTTTTTTTTTAAGATTATGTTTTGGGCATTTTTATGCCTTTATTTGACAGGACAGCTGAAGACATGAAAGGGGAGAGAGGGGGGGAATGACCGCTGCATCGAGGAGTACACCTCTATATATGGGAGCCTGCTCTACCAACTGAGCTATCCGGGCGCCCAATACGGAAGCTATTCTAAAAGAAATTCTCAGGAGAAATGAGCTGAATAAAAATATGTGGCTCCTGACTCATCATGTTCAAAAAAGGACATTTTCTATTTGTCCAAATTTTCTTAAGGATATGAAACATCTGAATCCAGTCAGGATTTTAAGCAATGTCTTTGGAATTTCAAACATTTATCATCTGGATCACCTTTCACATTTAGTTAGCGTTGGTTTCATTAGAAAAATGCAGCCTTTGCTGAATTATTTTCTTAACACATTTGTTGACCTTAATAATATATAGCATATGTTCAAGTTTAAAACTGATCAAAGTAATGTTTTAAAAACTCTTGAAGGTTTTATGTGGAGATCAGAAATTGAAAAAAACAAGATAGAAAATTCTAGCAGGACTACTCCCTTGTTATTCAAAAGAGGCTTCTTGCATATTCCCTGGGAGGGTAAAAAAATGCTGTCTCTTTTCCAGACACACACTTAAAAAGGGACAAATTTCAAAAGTAACATTGAGGGCACTGGGTTCAATGAGACATCATGCAGTCTCGAATAAATCCACAAAAATGCACACAAAGCACATAGCAATAGCACTGTAAAAAAAAAGACCTTGTCACATCCACAAAGCTAGCTGGCAGTGATAACAACTAGTCTGGTTGTCTCAGCACGTCTCTGACAGAGTGCTGACAAATGACATAACAGCCTGCCTTTCATTGGCTTTGACAGGAGAATAACCCACATGCACAAATAGCTGTTAGATAGCCTTTGATATACAGAAAGGTTGCATCATATCTGCGTATCTACATCCATAATCAACAATGTAACGTAACAGCGTACCTAAACACAGACACAGTCTCCCAATGAAGTAAAAGCGTGTATTACCTGTATGACAGGCAGACTGAAGCTGAGAACGTTCCCTGTCTGAGCGGAGACTACGACTGGAAGCCCAGAGTCAATGCAACACACAGCCAGCCAGACAGACACACACACACACACATTCACACACACAGCAGAACTGAGAGGGCACAGAGAGAGCAGGAGTGCCGTTTGGTATGATACCAGCCGGCACCCAAAATGTGTGTTGCCATAGCAACAGACTGTGGTCTACTGATTTGAGTCCCAATGTAATTCAGATTTAATTCAGCTTTACTTTTAAACCACTTCCTCTACTCCATTATTGTAGCCACATTCTTAGAGGTGACTACTTTTACAAAACCTTTAAATTGCCCTTAAAGGTGCTCTAAGTGATGTCACGCGTTTTTTAGGTTACAACATTTTTTGTCACATACAGCAAACATCTCCCCACTATCCGCTAGCTGCCTGTCCCCTGAACACACTGCTCAACCAGCTCCTTCTTGTCGGTTATTGGCTGGAACACTGTTGTTATGGTTCGTTGTGCAGGTTGGCGCAATTTGTTTTTGTTGCCGTTTGTGGAGCCTGGGCTGTCTACAGAGACCGCGTTTTTTCGCAGTGTGTTCAGGGGACAGGCAGCTAGCAGATAGTGGGGAGATGTTTGCTGTTATGTGACGAAAAATGTAGCCTAAAAAACGTGTCACATCACTTAGAGCACCTTAAATATTTACTTAATATTGTTTTGTAAGTTTGTATTTTATTTACCTAATATTGTCTTTGCATTTCTTCATACTGTATATTCATTTTCCATTTCTACTTCTGTCTTCTCTGAATATATGAAATCTATTGCATCTTTTTCTACCTTGGAAGAATAATCCCTCCTCTGTTGCTCTGTCCGAGGTTTGTTCATTTGTTTTTTGTGAAGTATTTTCTTATCCAAATGTAGGGTCTATGAATAGAAGACTTGTGTTACACATTGTAAAGCCCTCTGAGGCAAAGTTGTGATTCAGACATCCTCAAACTTTGGATTTGTCCCTTTTTGTTTGTGTCAACACTTCACACCAGAGCTTCATTTGGTCAAATCTCTTCTCTGCTGCTGCAAAAAATACTGCTTTAGGCTGATGAGAATGAGAGACTTTAACAACAACAAAATCTTGTCCAAGCTTCTTGACAGTATGCCCAGTTACTTGCTTCAGCTCAATGACATTGACATCAGTCAATGCAATATCCCTAATATAACACAAGGACTTCCTCGATTTATGCAAGCCAATCACTCTCTAGAATAACCTCAACCACCTTCTGCATTTGTTTCTATTTCTATTAACTCACTTTGTTTTTCTCTCCCTCTCTCCAACTCTTTCTCTTGACCACTTTCAGCAAGGCTGACTGGCTTTTTCAACTTTGTCTCACAGGAATGTCAAGAGGGCAATTTCGTGCTTCAATAGTTCTTGTTGTGTCTGAAGAGCTTTTCACAGGGAGAGAAGGCTTACTGAGTGCCAGCATCAGCCCTTCTGTCACCAATCCTGGCCCACTTACTCCCGCCCTAACCTGCTCTGGAGCAATGCTAATGTATGCTGACAAGATGCTCTGCAGACAAACGCAGCTTTGGTTACACAGCTGCTGAGACGATATGTCATTGGAAAACATACATTGGTCATTATTATTATTACTAATTACTGTCTACAAGTGCAAGGCAACTTTCATTTGGAAATCATTCATTTTATCAATATTATACTGGAGTGCATTTTTTAGCCATTGTTTTAGAATTATGTTCCACTTACATCAACTGATAGTGGAGACATTTGTTGGTAATCCTCTTACTTAATCTTATGAAAGAATTTGTATAATATCCAAATCAGTTCCATTTGCTGATGAGGACAATGAGATGGGAGTGAAAGCATAGTTATAAATGCTGGGCTAAAACTTACAGTAGATCATTGGCATTCCCCTCTCAGAGAGAAAAATACTGTTTTCTTGTTGACATCAGTTTCAAGCCATTACTTTGAAGTTGGAAGGAGGCTGTTTACAGCTTTCATATATTTGATTCGTGCTAATAATGACCCAGAGGAACATAATGAAGCCTTCGCAGTTGCCAATTATGTCGGCCCACTGGCCAAAAGATAGCCTCTCATTTTTATTAGAGCGCAGTGCATTGAAGCAATGTGACAGGCATTGTTTGTCATCTTTAACAAGGGGTGGTCCGGATAATTAGCAGGTTATTTACTAGATACATTATGTATTTAAGACACAACTTGCTTGATTTCACTGGCAGAAATTCACCAGATTATTTTTGTTGCAGAATTGTTGGTCTTGTCCTAATGGATTCAATGGGTGACACTCGTTGATAAGCAAAGATGTTGAAATTGTATAGGCCAAAAATAAACGCAACTACCCACCTCTAAATAGCGTTTACCCACCTCTAAATAGCATTTATCCACCTCTAAATAGCGTTTACCCACCTCTAAATAGCATTTATCCACCTCTAAATAGCGTTTATCCACCACTAAATAGCCTATCGTTCCTAAGCCATTCTAAATTTAGCTTATATCGTTTTAGTTTCATATTGTTCATTATTAGTTTCATAGGTTGTTAAACCTAAGACGAAGTCTATCCATATTGCGCTGCATTATGGGACTGTCAGTGTTGACCAATCTCTTGCGTAGCCAGCAGGAAGCAGCAGACTGTATCAAAGATTTGTCAGTCACTAGCCTACACTACATCGCGTCTCATGTAATGAATGGATTTTTAAAATGGATATCCGCCAGTTTTTTAAGCGGCGTCAAGACAGCAGCCCTCCTCCTGATAACAGCAAACGGCCTCGGCTACAAGCGCAAAGTGAGCGAGCTCGGAAAACAGTACTAAACTTCATGTTTTTGAGGTTAATTTGGTTCACGGTAGAGTCATGCCACTGACTCAACAAGCCACGGTGTTGATTAGGTTACCCCTTTCAGACACAAAGTTGCAAGTCACCTCTACTTTTTCCCATTAGCCCATGTTACAAGTACAATTCAGGATATATTGACAGATAAACAACTGGATGCAATTTCATGCATTCTCTGGCATTTAAGCCACTGAAAGTTAGTGACAACAAGCTCCCTTTGCTAGTCAGCTAGTTAATGTTATAATAATATTAACCAACTGCGTTTACGGTGTAGCCTGAAATAGAGTTTAATTTATCATAATTAGCTCACCAAACACAATCTAGAGTAGGCTACAATGTATTCATAACAAATTGTGTTCAGATCCCAGACATAATAAAGTCCTTAGAGAAATAAATGGGCTAGTTTACTCTAACTGGCTACCATTTTAAATGATTTGATTGGGGAGTACCCCCTCCCCCTTCCCCTTCTCGAAATGGTACTGGCACAGAGACAGTATTAAGTCAATTAACTTAAAGGTGTAGATAGGCTATAGCATTCAGACTGGATACCTAAACATTGAATGCATGCTAAATAATTTATTTTAATGGTTTGTCTGAATGGGTCAGCCTATAGGCCTTATAATATGACTGGCTACTTGACAGGATGTGGTGTGCTAAGCTGTCTTTTCTCCATTTTAACTTCATTTTACAGACATAGGTGAGACAGACAATGATGCAGAGAGCACAGAGAGAGGAGATATAGAGAGGAGGGAGATAGAGAGAGGAGATGAGGACAGAGGAGAAAAAGAGGTAAGACAAACAGAGAATGAAGAAAAAGAGACAGGACAATTCGAGAGAGAATTAATGTATGAATTGAATAGTGATTGTGTGACCTATGAGGGGACAACCAGTGATACCCTTGGTACCATCAAATCATAGCCTATAGCGATGTCATCAGGATGCACATACACCGGTAGGCTGTGGCCCACCGTACCGGTGACCGCGTCGTTGTCCACCTGATCACAGAATTTATAGTTTACCCACCTCTTTTTTTACCACTACACCCCTGGTAGGGTCAACAACCATTCTGTTCGTATGCAAAGCAATGCAGAGATACAATGCGCTCCCCATGACTGATTTACTTCCAAATTCATCAGCGTGTCAGTTGCATTTGAGATTTAAAAAAAACTATGCTGAAAAGATGTGATGAGACAGCATAAAGATTCTTCCTTTCACATATGTGACGCTTGGACAAGATAATATTTTTTCACAAATCCAAAAAGGACAGTCAAATTAATATGCAGACTATATTCACCAGACACAACTTGACTCAATCTAAATTTGCTTGATAAAAATGAAAACACTGAAATGTGAGTTGAATTGAAAGTCAGTTTTTCAAAACAAAACTGCAGTTTGTTCTAAAGGGCAGGCCACAGGGTAATAATATTAGTTATATTAGTTATATAAAACATAAAAGGCTTCAGATGAGTTGTTGCACAATTAGTTTTGTTACTGTTCTGTCACAGCCTGGAGACTCAGAAGAAATAACTGTTTACATTTACAGGTAAGAAACAAGTGTCTATCCACACATATTATGTTTACTGGAAAACTTGACCCATTTGTGGTGACAGTTGGCCAACAGAAACAAAATACATTCACAAGTACGATAGGAAGATACATTTTAACATAAGTGTTACAGCTGTTGACATATAATTGGTTGTTATTTACAGTGGGGAAATGTATATATATTTACAAAATAATTCAAATTAGCAGTTTTTGTTCCAAGTCAGCCTGCTTTGAGTGTTTTCTTGAATCAAGTGTCATTATGTAATTATAATATAACAAAATATAAAAGTGTTTGAGGAGAAGAGTCTTTTTTTCAAATACTTTAAACTAAAGAATTTGATCAAGACTAAATGAAACTAAATAACTAAAGATGGTCATTGAGGGCATCAATGTTCAAATGACAATGAGCAGCTATACTCAAAAATACTGTTATTAGCCTTCAAAACTGGTGTCAGTTAAGCCCTAATAAGCGGGAGGTGGAAGGTTAATTGGGCTTGTCAACGCATGCGAAATGGTCTTGTCTGTGGCAAGCTACAGGCGAAAAGAAACAAAAGCCCTGGCAAAGTGAATTGTAGGGGAACCGTTTCCATGGTTACACCATTGGTACATTATTGTTCTTGTCTCCAAGGTGGGAGTGAGAGTGGGATGGGGGGGGGGAGGGAGTAGAGAGACAGATTTTGTGTTAATTATAGCAGCGTTAATAACAGTATGTGATTCTAGTGAGAGTGCTGCAAACCCACGCACAAGAAGAGACAGAACACACACCACTATAAAGCACAGAGACTCACATACACACATAAAACCACATCACATAACACACAAACACTGTCAAAAGTTGTAGACAAAGCTTACACATGCACTCACACTCACATACTTACACACACACACACACACACACACACACACACACACACACACACACACACACACACACACACACACAAGCCCAAATCACACATACACTTGAGTACTAAAAAACACAGACAGGTATGGGCTTTCCTTTCCATTAAATGTGCTCTAAGCGATGTTGGGTGACGATACTTCTTGTTGACGTTCAAAGTATTTTCAAACAAAATGAAGACTAGCTCGCTCCTCCCTCCTCCTCATCCCATCCCCTCCCTTCTGTGCTTCAGATGACAGAAGTGTATTAGCTGGCTAAACTGTGATCTGTGCTTGCATCTTGATTTTTTTTTAAAGATGGCCCGTCACATGCATCTCAACTGCAGTGCTACTGATGTGACGCTTCTAAATCAGATTTTGCCAAATGCACCTCTAATCTTTAAAGCATAATGTTTAGTTGTGTATATCATGAGCCAGATTTATATACATAAAAGTGCATTGTACTCCATGTTTCATTTAATCTGTAAAAAAAAAGAATGTAATTTATTCAAGGCCTATACCAGGGATGAAATTAAAAAGCTATGGAAGTCCATTTCTGCCATGAAAAGAAAAGAAAAAAAGCAGATGATAGGTTCAGAATGATCAAATTAAAACATAATACATTATGATATAACAAGTCAAGATGTTGACTCTCTAGGGGTGCCCTGGTGGTCTAGGGTTTTAGAGCAGCAACCATAAAACACAAAGTCTCCTGGTTTGAGTCCCACTGAGGACCTTTGTTGTATGTCATTTCTTATCTTTCTTTCTACTGTCAACTTACAAGTAAAGGCATGAAATGCCTCCAAAAATGTACTTTGTCAGTCAAAATTATGACTTATAAGTGGGGCCTCATCTATTTTACTTTTCCCTCCTGGCTGTCGATGGGCTTCCATCTTTACAATTTACAATAAATATTTTCCATCCCAACACAATAAACTGGTGCAAATTTACTTCAGTGATTACAATGCGACATGCCCACTGACCCATTTCACCCTCTTATTTGAACAATCCATCAATGCAAGTAGATGCCAGGTGAGCCTCTGATGACACGTAAAACAGAAAAATCAGAGTATTATAAACATGGCTTACCTGCAGTTATAGCGGGGGCACCAGTAAGATCCCCATTGAAGCCATTTTCCCTGGCAGAGTAGGAGCCTGTGGCCATGTGGGGGGGTCCACCAGGCTGGCAGGTCCTGTAGGCAGAGGAAGAGTAGCCATTTGCTCCATGGGTGCCAGTGGGTTCCTGACCCCCTGATGGGTCCCACTGAGGGGCACCATCTTCTGGCTGTTGACTGTCTGCCATGCTGGTGCTAGCTAGCAGCAGGGGAGGGTGGGCAAGGTGTGGGGTCTCTCCTTCTGGCTGAGAGACATACAGGGATTGAGGAGGGAGGAGAAAAGGTGAGGTATGGTCAAAACTCAGCATATCAGTGTTATTAACTGCAATGTTAGCAATGTTTCATAAAGGAGAATGAACAGTGTGCAGACCAGAGGAGGGTCTAGGACACGCTGCATCTGTCACATTCACAAATCTCTTTTTGTCAGTCATAATCCCTGCTGCAGCTTCACTGTCAATAATTCTGAAAGGACATCTGCGCTTGTGTTTGTGTGTAGGTGGTTGTGTGAAATACTGTCCTCGGGTGTTAGCAGGCAGGTGACAGCCACTAGATTAAACCCTATTGATTTGTGAGTGGGTAATGACTCATGTAGCCAGTGGCCCAGGTGGAAATCACAATTGGTTGAAAAAGAAAAGAGCAGACCTTGGATGTGTGTGACTCAAGCAAGGTTGCAGGGATGTAAAGTTGGCTCAATCTGATAAAATCCAGTTCAGCGTTAGACAAATAGTCTGAATCATGTAGCTGTTGCAGCGTAATTTTGTCTGATAATCTAACAGCAAATATTCAAAAAATGTCACATTTAACTACACTTGGAAGGACATTGTGATCTGTACAACAGGTATTTCCAGTGTTGACCATAACCTTACATGCACATGAAATCCCATGTTGAGAGCAGATGATTGATCACAACAGCCTAGAGTAAGATTCAATGATCTCTTGGACGATATTGGGCAGAAGGTGGGGGAAACAGATGATTGGTTTTGATGTACTGTTAGATCAATACACAAGGTTGTGTGTGTGAGGTCCTTAACTCAGGCTGTGCTCCTTTTCTGTGGATAATTGAGTTAGCTATCTAAGTCTGTTGACCATTTTGATTATATTTTATTTTCTAGGTTGTTCCACTTTCTTCCTAGATATTGAGATTGATATCATCAATAATGTTTATTTGAGGCAGTATTTGCCTTCAAATTAATGCACCATTGGTGTAAAAGAACGGAAACGGAGATAAACAAAGGGCTGAGAGAGAAAAAGACAAACGTGAGCCAAAAAGAAGACCCAAAGAAAGGAAATGCTTTAAAAAAAGGAATTCATGATTGTTGCAGAAGGGTTGTGGCTGGTGGTACTTCAAGCATTTGCTGAGCAGTCTGTGTAGTTGTGCATAAAGGGATGTGTGAAGGAGCAATTTGTCATTTAGCTCTGCAGTCCACAGACACTGAAGGGAAGTCTACTGGAGAAAACAGGAGTCAATAACCAAGGTACTGCTACAGTGAGCACTAGTCACTGCATTCACAATCCATTCAATACCTGTACTATGGCTTTCTGTCTGCACAATTAGAGAAAAGAAGAGAATGGAATAGAATACACTTAATGGAAAAGCACAGAATACTAATAAAAGAAAATATATTTTATGAGGTAAGTATTAAATAGTAGTTTAAAGCTGATCTTTAGTATATATGTATTGTCAAAAAAAACAATTAATTACCAACACAAAGCACATCTGAGGCTAATGGGAAAGTTTTTGTTATAAACTGGTACTGTAACCAGTACGGGACAAATTGACATTTTGACCTGATCAGGGGATCACCAAAGTTGTTACAATTCATCTTGTGTTTGTTCGTAAATGTATAGCAATGCATCTAATTGTTCTTGATATATTTTAATTAAATCCAAAAATGTCAGCTTCATGGTGGTCCTAAAGGAAAAGTCAAGGAATCACCATGAACATCCATCCAACAGTTGTTGAGATGTTCCAGTCAGGACTATAGTAGACCTACCAACTGACCAACAGAATGACATTGCCATCACTACAGCCATGCCCCTAGCGTGGCTGAAAACAGACAAAGCCTAAACATAGAGAATTCCATGATTAACATTGTTTTGTAATTAAAAATGTTGCAATACTCTCTTATATATAATTAATAGTGTTAAATAACAACCAGTTTAAAATCCATTAAAAAAACAAAAGACATATTTGGAACATGTTGGGTGATGAGGGGTGAAAGGTGCTATATAAATGGGGCACACCACCCGTATTTCATAACTGCATTTTGTGTCACATGTTTGAGAGAATTTACACAGTAAAGTCCAGGGGGAAAAAAACTGGGAACCAAGCAATCGGCCCGTTCCAAACAGGCACTGCACTAGTTACACAAAAAAGGCTGAGAACCACTGGAATAGAATAACACAATGATACAGCACAGAGGAGCAGACATGCATTAAACTGACAGAAAGAATAGAACTGAAAAGAATATGTGATGGCTGTAAACCATTTGCAGCTTAAATGGATCAGAGTCAGGAGTCAATGGAGCTTTGCATGACTCAGCTCTGAAGGGAACATCAGTGTGAATGAAGCCTGTACAGAGAATTCACTGCACAGTCTCCTCACTCAGTCTCTATCCAAAAGCCACAGTGGAATATTTTGCATCACTCCTTAACTTAGTGTCATTGACCCTTCTGTTGCTTGTTCCACCACTGTGTCCCTCCTCGAGCCTCCATTGACGAGCACTCTCAATATTAACACAGTCATTAAATACAGAGATGAGACTGGTGTCCTAATGCTATGTCTCATTGCTGTCTGTCTGATGATGAAGGTCACTTTGAGCTCCGTGGCTGATTTCCAGACCCAACAAGATCATCCTGACTGGTGGCCAAGCTCAGGGTGTCAGCTGTGATTCATGGGTGGTGTGGGGGAGGAAGTGTAGCCTGGCTTCCTGAAGGCCTGTTGAGCTGCTGTGTGCAAGAGTGTTCAGTCTATGTTCTGTATGTTTGTGAGGAAGGATGAGCTGCATGTGTGAATGAAACAGCACCACCTGCCGGGTTAAAGCCTGAAGCCCCAAAAAATAATCTTTAAAAAAAAAGGCAAAAGAGAGGCATTAGGCAACATTATGTGAAAGTATGCCTGAAACACAAACTGGGGCTGCAATGCAGTACAGTATCTCATCCCTACTAATTAACATGTTATGCATTGCTCCATTGTGAAAAAACAAAACACATATAAATTACAATACAAAGCGTGAAGGAGGCAACTTAGTGAGGAGCGAAGTGAAGAGGGTTGATAACATAGAGAAGAAGAGAAGAAACTTAAAAAGAAGAGTCTTGTCAAGATCCATTTAGAAAGAAAATGACAGAAAGGAGCGAAGAGCTGAACATTGTAGATCACAGGATATCAGACGATATACATGTATATTGTCCAGATAATATACTGTCCTCAAGGCACTGTGTCCAGTGAGGAGCGAGACTGTATGAGATGGCGATGTGACGTTGAGCGTGTCAGTAGACAGCAAGTCTGTTGCACTTGGCAAAAAGCTGGTGGCACTTTGCCAGAGGGATGGTTGATGCTGATACGCTCTCTCTCTCCGTGCCGGTAAGAATGGAGTTGAATAGTGTGCAGATGCTGGACACTGCTGCTACTGGACATTTTGGACAGTGACTTGTAACTTATTAAGGTATTACAATTGGGGGAGGCAGTAGCTCAGTCCATAGGGAGTTGGGTTAGGAACCAGAGGGTAGCCGGTTCAAGTGCCCGTACGGATCGAAGTACAGAGTGTGGACTGGTAGCTGGAGAGATGCCAGTTCACCTCCTGGGCACTGCCAAGGTGCTCTTGAGCAAGGCACCAAACCCTCAACTGCTAGGGGCGCTCCTAAAAGTAGCAGCCCCCTCACTCTGACATCTCTCCATTAGCATGTATAGGTCCTGAGCATGTTTGTAATTCAGGCCTGTGTTTAATGTGTGTGCAACTGTACTAACAGAGTGAACATTGTGAATTTCCCCTCACTACTTCTTCTTATACAGCAATTAGATGTTAGCTAAAGATCCAAATGTACAGTACTGCTCTACACGTTTTGAAAATAATCCAAACACTCCAACCACTGATTTATTTTCATTAAATAATAATAAATACTAAACTTGCTTAAATTACTGAAGAAAAATGTACTTTCTCTGAGTGTATTGTTTTTAGGTACTATTACATTTTCTCCTGTTAAATGTGTTTTCAACAGTTGCTTATCAAAGTGGTTGCTAAGCATCATGTGTGTATGTATGAGTGTGAATAGTGATTACTGGTTCAAATTTGTTTTACAGTGCACACTAATAATTCATTAACTAAGGCAGTTTATGCCACGTACAGCAGCCTGAAACTGTTACATGCCCTGAAAGTGTTACGAGTCCACAGAAGGCTGAGTATAAAGGTTCAAGATCGCTGCTTCTTTTCACCTACTGCATACTGGCAAATTGACCATTTCCCCAGAATGAATCAGCAGCGACAAGATACATTTTCTAACACAGGGTCGCTATGAGGTTATGAAAATAATTCAGTAAATATGTTGCTTACTTACTTTTTACCCTTATGCAAGGCTCTAGTGCAGTATTACTGTAAAACAAAGTAAAAGCCTTGTACCGATGCTGCAGGGTGCAATTTCCTTCACTTTGCCCTCAGAATAGACCACTCAGGATACCTTTCCTCCCTTGACTCTGTCTGGCTAACTGTTGCTCAGGAGGTTATTCAGAGAAGGAGAGATGAATGGACCACAGAAGCATACGCAATAATAAATGTTGATTTATGACTTGAGTTTTTATTAGATTTTTAATCATGACAAAACGGCAAAGGAAACCCATATTTATGTATTTTAAAAAAATAATTTGTTTCTTTAAAAGCTTGATTTATGCAAGGAAAGGTAATGACTTCCAGCTTTATATTCAGACAAATTCACACATTTAAACTGTAAATTACCCAGTATAACCACATTTAAGTTGATTGCACTGAGCTGCTCTACCAGAACAACAGTGGGTTTAGTGCCTTGCTAAAGGGCACCTTGACAGCAATTATCAAAGGCGAGAACTATCGAGACTATCACTATTTCCAACCGTATGTTCCCAGTAAGGCAGAATCCATAGAAAAGAAGAAAGAAAATATAGAAAGAAGATATACTGGCAAGGAAACACTATTAGAGGTAGAGGCAAAACAGAGCACATAAACTCCACATAGCCATCTCCATGACCTCAAAATAGCTGTCTCATAGTCTGGCTGAAACATAAAAATTGTCCATTAAGAGTTGGACAGAAACATTTAAAATTTTTATTTGGTACTTATATGCACCGGTCACTCATCACATAGCAGGAACAGCTTGGTAAAGTACAATTGCATGTTTATTCAAAGGCTAAAAGTTTCTATACCCAGCCCCCATTGCTTCTACAGTACCAACTCACTATCAAAGAGCGCTTAGTGAGGAGAACTTTTTTTTTTTTTTCAAAATACCTCTTAACCCTTGAAGCCATAGTAGAAGTTACTATAAGTAATTCTTAACCTCAATTTGTTATAACAGCCAATAGCGCCAGAAATAAGTGTATTGATTCTAAAATATGCAAACTGGTTGAGAGAGGCTGATGTGTTTCATTAGTTTACATGGACGTTACAGCTCACTGAATAAACACAGTGGTTTCTGTTAATTGTGTTGTAGAATTACTGTTTTGTATTGTTTGGGAGTTTTTATAGACTAACATCAATTATCTTAGCTCAACAAATGATCAAACAAGAGCTTGCAGATATCAGCAGATTGAAGACTAATTACTGGCTGTTCTTACAGAACATCTCCTTGCAACACAAATAGTAATTAGGTAAATCTAATGATGACTCATACAGCAATCAAAACTTTTCTGAAGATTAACTTGCCAGCTGTGAAAATACTCTGGTTTATTTTTTTATTTGTTTCAAGCCAATTCATCCCCTATCAATTCAAGCATGTATCACAATGTGTGTCCAGAATGTGTGTAAAGAGATGAAGCAGGACTGGTAAACTGTCTGTGAACACATCAGCCATACAAATTCTGCCCAGACAAGGTAATCAACGAGCCAATTAAGCAGTCCATTTAGCAAATCCATGGCTCTTATCTGCTTCTTCTTCTCTTCTTTTGTCTGACTTCGTCGTATCCTTTCACCCATAAATCTTCCTCCCACCTGTAATTTCTTCTTCCCGCTTCACCTTCCTCCACCTCCTCCTACTCACTCCTCCTCCTCCTCCTCCTCCGCCACCAACTCTCAGCAGGCTTCAACCTTCGCTTCACTCTCCTCTCTCACTCCTCATCTCCCTCCTACAATCTGAGCACTTTTACACGCCACCATCTACCTGTGTGTCTGTGTGTGTGTGTGTGTGTGTGTGTGTGTGTGTGTGTGTGTGTGTGTGTGTGTGTGTGTGTGTGTGTGTGTGAGTCACACATGCTGCATTGCAGAGCTCTCCTCTCAGGGGCGTCTCACTGCAGGAGCCAGAGAGCAGGAGAGGAGCTTAGTGATGCAAGATATAGTTCATCTAAGTGTGTGTGTGTGTGTGTGTGTGTGTGTGTGTGTGTGTGTGTGTGTGTGTGTGTGTGTGTGTGTGTAAGTGCATGTGTGTGCATGTGTGCGCGTGTGCGCACATGTGTGTATGCTGTACATATACTTTATGTACACTATGAGTGTGTGGCTTGCATATGTGTAAGGTTGCATGTTTGTAGATGTCATTTTTGTATTGATTAAGATTGATACATCAGAGTGGTATATCAGTTTTCTCATCTAACTCTTATCTCAAATAAACGCATTTCCCAAAAAGTCAAACTATTCCTTTAACTGTATCAGAACAGCATGCTTTCCTCTGTCTTCCCATATTCCTTTAACTGTTCCAGGCTATATTCTACATTTTTGTCATGATCAAAAGCACATTTTAGCCTTGAGGCTGTTTATACTGGAGCAGGAGAAACTGGACTATCGTGTGAATGACCAAGCCAAAGTAGTTCAGGGTCAGGTAATTTTATCCACAGCTGAATAAAATTCCTCCCTATAAGGCCTAAAACAAAGATGATTGTTATATTGTATGTAAAAGTTCTCTGCAACTTGTTTTCTTTGTCTGTAAATCTTCACAGCAAAACATAATCAGCAATCCTGCTGTTAAAAGAAGCCTCTTATTAGAGCAGCTCTCAGTGGAGAGGTGTAACAAAGGTGTACTGTAAATGCGACTTCAAAGGCTTTTCATCAGAGAAATATGCGCATTTGCGATTTTTTTGGCATAAAAGTAAAAAGATGTTGACAGCATAAAATAAGGCTTCTTAGCAGCTTCATCCAGGAATTATGTTATTAGTGCTGGATGGGCCTTTAAAAGCCTTTAACCCAAGTACTGATAGAGAGGGTACAACACAGAAAGACACTAGTTGCTTCCTTTAAGGACCTATATTTTGTTTCCTGAAAAGAGAATTATCATAGTTAAGGATGTTAATTTAGATTTTTTTTTTCAGACCGATGGCCAACCCTCGTTAACCGATTATTAACTGTTAACCGACAAGCAGGCAACTGAGTCCCAGTTTGTTGTGGACACATGCAGCCACTTTCCAAGAACCGCTTGTGTGTCCGTGTGACCGACTCAAGTCTGCAGCTGTCCCCCGAGTGCATGTCCGTGCTTGTCTCCACCGCATTCACCCGTGAGGTAGTCAGCTGTGTGTCTGCCTGGCATACTCTGTGTTTAGGATGGCCAGTCCTCATTGTTATAGTGGCATGTGTCACTAACCTAGCTCTCAAAAAAACAAGAGCTTAAAACGCAACTTGCTAGTGGAGAATAAGCACTAGCATGTTAACTAGCATTTTAGAAATATATTGCCCAGCCTATTTTTCTTTTACCAAGAGTATTGTTTTTAACTGTTTAACTGATAGTATTTATCAAACCAGTAAACTTCAGAGCACCAGAGACCTTAACGGCTATAGAAACTTGAATTCATTCAGCTAAGTGCAAACCCCAGGGGCTACAGCATGCTGGTGGCCGGTGGCAGCGGTGGGTCTAACCAGCAACAGATCCAGGATAAGATCCCGCTGCTGGGCTTTGTGCTGAATTTGAGTACCCAGAGCGGCAATCAACTATTTGTAATGATTATCAGCCACTTCAGATTGGAGCATTTTAGGCAATATTAACAATACTGCCATACTGGAAACATGTACGGAATGAGGCAATGGGCTACATGGATGGACTAAGGACACTGATGAAGTTTAAAGAGATGATCACAAAGAGAGGAGAAGGAGAAAGACACAACAATAGTTCAGAGAATGGCAAAAGTTCAAAGAGAGCAATGAAATACAATCGGAGGTAAAAATAGGACAAGTAACACCTGAAGCTCACGAGTAACGTAAGTATCCCCTCCAAAGTGTATAAATCCCACCTATGTAAAGCATTTAAAGGAGGAACCCCCCCCCCCACCATTTTGAAAAATTAATTTCGGGCACTGCTCCTACCAAATAGCTTCTTCAGGACTACATTCATCAGTTGCCTCAGCTGTAAGGCTTTTTAGAAACTTGTTTTTCATACATGTTCTGCCCCTAATGTGCTGTTTCTGCCCAGTCTATTCAGTCTATTATATCATGATTCTGTCCAGTCTTGTAACTAGATAGATCACGATTTTGCATGAAAATAATAGGAATGAAAAACAACTACTGACCTCACTCATACACGTGTACACAGACGATGGCAGGCAGGCATTAAAACACTATCCACTATCCATCACCAACCTCACTACCTCTGTCTTTGTACAAGTGCAGAAAACAAAAGAGAAGCCATGAAAGCGTGACTGCCTTTCAACAGGACTTGGTGCTGATCGTCTCACTAAAGGAGCTCTTCTCTTCCCACTCAGTACCCACTACCCACTCACAGCTCCTAGCAGCCTGCACTCACATGTACATCCACCCACACAGTCATTTCATCTGTGGAGGTAACAGCCATTATTTCTGCCTCTCTCTTTCTCTTGTTCCAAATGTTCTTTTTTCTCTTTCTGACAGTTATTCACCACATCTCAAATGTTTAGGATAAATGAATGTAGTTCTGATCAACCTTACAAAAATGCTGTACATGTATGTGGTTTTGACTGGTTTTGGCTTCAATCATTCATGCATGGCGAGCCACCACAGCAATCCTGGTGCACCATAATATTTTATTTCTCATCATCATATTGCCAGCAATGAGTTAATATAGTGTATATGCTGTATAGATACACATCAGGGGGATACAACTCTGAAAAAAGTGTAAATGTTCATCTACCCATTGGCTGACAAGTGAGATCAAGGGAATGCTACTGTACATGAAAAATAAAATGAAATAGAGTACTTCCACATTTTTGTTTTACATGGTCATACATGCCTTGCGGGAGAGAGAGAGAGATAATATTCACGTACAACTAAGTATGTCAAAAGTGAGTTGTCTTTTTCAGGAGATGGATTTATTTAACAGCTTGTGTTGGTACTTTCAATGGATCATTTGGTATGAATTTGATCAGTAATGTAGCTGTAAAGCAGCCACCACATTTGATTACACATATGGCAGGAATCCTTGGTTACCTGGTTAGGTGGTCTGGGACTGGATAATGAGTCAAGTGGGATGCAAAAAATCTGTCCTCTCTCCAAATCTCACGAGTTTGTCGTCAAGATTGTCAGAAGAATACCGAAATCCAAGGGGGACAGCCTCCTTGTCACACCTGGAGATTAGGAAAAAGCAGATTGGCTTATTATTTTTTGATTCTTTGTTTTTATTTCCACATATCCATATTAGACTGGACATTACCAATGATTTCATTCCCCATTCAGACAGTAGGTCAACAAAAAAAAAGCAGCGCATTACACAATAACATATATTGTAAAAAAAAAATTAGGCAATTTCATAAAAGTTGAAAGGATGAGATGAACAAGAGAGGAAGAGAATGAGTTTCTCATGTTTTGAGACCTTCTGTGAGCCACTCCACGCATATGAGGCAGAAAAAAAAACAGTAAAACACAATGTTATTCAACAGCACCACAGACTGCAGCCTCCAAAATAACCTTTACGGTATATCAACATCTCTCTTAAACAAAACCTGAACATTATGACCTTCATAAGTAGAATTTAGCACACCACTGTTGTATTAGTTTAAGATGGGTGTACCTAATAAACTGGCAACTGAGTATAAATGGTCATAATAACCAATCATCTGCTGTAGAGATACTTTGCATAAAAAGTACTATTTGTACAGTTTTTTACAACCATTTGTTGTTTGCGTACTGAACCCAGATGGATGCATGGTGATTAATTGAATGAAAACAAGAAAGATGGGCACAAAGTACCAACAACACCACCACCAAAAATATACCTTATATTATAACAAGATCTGCAAACCCACTACACCACAAACTAGTACATGTTAAATCACCATAGAGCTGAATTAACACCTCAGTGACACAATAAACAAATATATAAACGTTATAAAAGGTAGTGTTGAATATTTACAGAATTAATTTCATGCTCATTTTGTTTTTTTTCTCTACTTAGATACATTTGCAGCTCTCTATATGTTTCTAATCACCGCCACCAATATCCTACTTTTGATCGCAGTTAGGGCTGCAACTAACAATTATTTTCATAGTCGATTAATCTGTCGATTATTTTCTCGATTAATCGATTAGTTGTTTGATCTATAAAAATGTCAAAACATGGTGAAAAATGTGGATCAGTGTTTCCCAAAGCCTAAGATGACGTCCTCAAATGTCTTGTTTTGTCCAAAACACAAAGATATTCAGTTTACTGTCACAAAGGAGAGAAGAAACTAGAAGATATTCACATTTAACAAGCTGGAATCAGAGAAATCTTATTTTTTTTAATAAAAAAATGACTCAAACGATTATCAAAATAGTTGGCGATTAATTTAATAGTTGACAACTAATCGATTCATCGTTGCACCTCTAATCACAGTATCCATATTTGATGATTGTGTATGCTTTTATATTGTATGTTTTACAGTGAGTATTTTATAACTACTGGCTCAGATGGGGTGATTATTTGGATCACCTGAAGGAACAAAATGAAGGAATACCTGGAGGCTAAAAACAGTTGTTCTGCTTTACTACTAATGTTAAAACTTGCTGAGCTCTTGCTACAGCTCCGTTCAGCATTCAAAAGTATATTTTCCCTTAAGCAACACTGATGGCTGCAAGTAGATCATTATATATACAACATTATACTTGATATAATTTGAAATAATTTTAATGTATGAGAGATGAAAGTGTTGCTCGCTTGCCAATATGCAAAATAATAAGACAACAAATATCAAGCTTTTAAGCAGATTAGTTTCTGTCATCTTAACATTTCAATTTGTGTATAGAATTTGTATAGAAACTCTCAGACAGATAGACACTTGTCTACTGTTTACAAGGTTTCCTGAGTAGTGTAAAAGTACTTTTTTTATCTCTACTTTTGCCAGAAGATGTAATCTCATTTCACTAAGCATTTTTCAGTCTTGTCTTTAGCCTGTATGCATACTCAGACTCGTCTTGTAATTACCGCAGTATCTTGTCCAATGCAATCACCTAATGCATGAACTGGTTGGTGGAACAGAGAGCCTATACTGTAATGGCAGAAAGACAACTTGTCTGGAAAAAACAAATCATTAATGTTTTCCTTAATTCGACGTAAAAAACATTTATCGAAACTGCAAATTAAATAATGTTTTTTTTGTTTGTTTTGCGGAACCAAAAGTACACATCTTAACAACAAGGAATGATTCAACATTTCAGGAAAACCGCTTTTCTGCTATCTTGTAGAGAGTTAGATGAGAAGATCGATGCTACTCTCATATCTGTCTGTTAAGCATGAGGCTAAAGCCAGATGCTGATCAGATTAGTTCAGAATAAAGACTGGAAACAGATAGCCTGGCTCTGGATAAAATGCCTACAAACACCTCTAAAGCTCAATATTTATACCACTTTTCACACTCTTTGAACTTATTGTGAAGACCAGCTTTATTTCAACAAACTTTTTCTTTCCAGGACCACTACTGTAGCTTTCTTGTACAATGGTACAGTCTCCGACTGTATCACCCCATCATGGGTTTATTAATACATTTGCCAGTATCTGCTTCCCAAAAAAGAGTAATAAAAAGTTGATGTACAACTGGGTTGATAATATACTTGATTAAAAAAGTGCAGCAGTGGCACGATAATCAGACAGAACTGCCATTTGGTTTCATTTCATTCATTCTGTCTCTAAATCTTTTTGAATTGGAGATGTGGAAGATCTGGAATCCGGGTAGAGTAGCAGATTTATATCTACAGCAAAATGTGCAAAACTTCAAATATACTTCAAATGACAAATAGTGTCTTTTTGATAAATGCTGAAAGAAAAGCTATAGCCTACTTTGAATACAACACATTTAGCAATATGAAAAACTTTTCTCTAGTATCAAGAACCATCTTAACTCAGTCCATTCTATTGTCGTACTTTACAGAGAACAGTAAGAGCAGAAATCAATGCCAGCCTGTGGAGAAGAAAGCCAAAGCCTCAGAGCTTGGAAAGCTACAATGTTTAGAGAAGCAGAAGACACATTTTTATTCATTGCCTCGGTGTGACAACAGCTGAGGGTCACAAGTGAGTCATACATCAGACAAGGACCTTGGATAGGCCTGTATGTTCTCTGTGTAAATATGCAGTTGGGTTCCCACACAGCACTTTACACCAGGAGACAACACACCTCAGGCAGAAGGCACATCTCTGCACCTTATTATTATACTTTATGGCACTCAATGGTGAATTCAGCATTTCAGCAGTCTTCTTTTCTTAATCACTTTTTGAGAAGGAAAAATATTTTCATAGAAAAAAAAAATGTATAGGACTATAAATATATGTGGCATGAAAAGTCATAAAAATGAATCACCCACTGAAGACTATATAGCCAAAGAATTCTAGAAAAGTCTGCATAAAGAGTGTGTTAAAGCTCATTGTGAGATGTACCACGCCGCCCTACATGATCAAGCCATGTAACTTCAATTATGTATGGTCAAGAGTTTCCAATAAAAATGCAAATGAAGAGCCTTGAAGCGAAATGACTCATAATTAATGAAAGAAAAAAAAATCAAGTAAGAACCTTTGGTAGATTCCTTGAGTAGATTCAAATTTGAACTGTGGTGACAAAGCAGCAGAACGCAGAACCAGATGCCAGAAGCAGGTCTGGTGAAGCTCTGAAGCCATGGCCAGTCTCTGGTAGCCACATTCACCAGTTTGTCCACAATGTAATTACAGCCTTTGCAAAGCATCATGGGACTAAATGATATTGTGTGTTTAAACCACCACGGATGTCATTCTCACTTTTGCACCTCTCATCTTGAGTTGATCTGTAGCTGCCAGGAGTTACCAGTTGGTTAATCTCTATAACGGATATCTGCATATGAATCTGTAGGCCACGGCAAAGATTTTGGTATGGGAAGCGTTCTGGTTTTCGTTTGTAGTAATGACCAATCACGTTTGCGTGGGCTTTGGTTGCATGCAGGTAAACAGTCTGTGTGCAATATCGAAACCCATAGGCTATCATCTAACGACGATTTAGGTTTTGATAGCCTTTAAAAAAAAAACTGCATTCATATGTGGATATCCGTTTATAAGAGATGTCATCTCTCAACTCCAACACTATTCTCACATCTTAATTGCTAATCGGACCAGGCACAAAAGAGGAAGTATTGGCCTGAATATCCCCTGGCTACACCGGAAACCCCAAAATATTGGGTGTTGCCCCCAGAGGATAAATCGTTGTCAGACTAATTCCCGGTACATTCCGTGATTGCCAGTTTGTCAACCATCAATCAGATAATAGATCAATTCAACTATTATTTCTGTTTCTTTAATCACGACAGAGATATCCAGCAGACCAGGAATTCTGTGTTCATTTGAATAAAATAAATCTGAAAATACGAGGAACTGTATACAGGTTTTATTTTTAAGAATTATGTTCTTTCTTTTAAGATGCAGCATAAATAAGTGGGAAACCTGAAAATTGGAAACGAGAGTAATGGTCTTGGTGTAGAAGGGGCACCTTGTTGGTGCATTCTTGTTTAAATAGCAATACACCTTGAGAGCTCAGCCAGCGATGCCATCAGGTCCAGGTGCCCTGCGTGGATTAATCATTTCATCCTTACATTTGTTTGCATCTTTCCCAGATGAACCTAACATCTTCTACGTTTTGAGAACATCTCCCCAGCTGAGGAGATACAAAAGGCCCAGGACCCCTGCCCACTAATAATAGTGAGGGCATATTGGGGCAGATATTTTATAAGAATTAATCCAGACAAGGCACAGGACCTGACGGCATCCTTGGCCAAGCTCTCCAGGTGTGTGCAGACTGCAACTGGCAGATGTCATCACACAAATAAAACAACATTTCTTTCCCTACTTAAACTCCACAATTGTCTTGATAAGAAGTGATAAATGTCACAATAAAACTAAACCATACTCTATAACACATACCGGTAAATAATCTTATTTTTAACACCATTAAACAAATTGTACGCCCGGAGACCACAAAATAAAGTGTTGAGCTATGCGTCTTTCTAACAGAGAAGCATTTTCATTTATACCTTCAGTGATCACATGTGAAAAATGATTACATATCAATATCACCATACTTAAATTACAGGGGTTTTGAACTCAATTATTAAAAAAACACGGTCTGTAGCTGAAGAGAAATAAGCAAAGTAAATACAGACTCAAATTACATTAAAGTGGCAATGCTTGAAATACAGTAATTATACTACTTTATACTTTTTGAATTAAACTGATAGGTGGAGATGGACATGGAGAATTACAGTTATTTATCTCTTCCACCAGAAGACTCTATCACGTCCCCTCTCCAGGGCAGCAGGGCAGAAGTATCTTAGCTAAATGCTACATTAAACATCTTAAAAAGAGGTCCACTGATTGTTTTTTTTCTGTAACTTCCAACAGTATATACCATGTGTATACCATGGCTAGTGCAGTGATACGTAATAATAATAATAGTGTGTCCACTCATGCTATTATAAAATAATCCTATGATGGTTGTGAAATGTAATTATAACATTATATGTGTGTTTTATGCCACTGGAAGGTGTGCTATAAGCAGGCAAGTAATCTGCATGGTATTTTTTAACATGTTAATTATGTGGCCACAACCCGTCAGTGATGTCACAGCAGATGCCATGTCATTGAAAACTAATTCACAAATATGATTTCGCTATAGGAAACACACACAGAGATACAAACACATACACACACAGACTAGAAAGAAATAAAGTGTATGAGAACTTTTTTGGACATATCTTTCCAAGCTATGCTGTCCTCCCCCAGTGTGAAGGTCCTTTCTGCTCATTTCTCATGCAACCCTGAACCTCTAACAAACATACACATATAATACAAACACACACACACTGATTACACACACACACACACACACACACACACACACACACACACACACACACACACACACAATGAAAGTGCTTTGCTCTGTCTCCTGGGACTGCACATCCAGCAGCCACCTGTCAGCCCATATTTAATGCAGTCTGCAGGGGGTGATGTGTGTGTCTCTGTGCATGTTTGTGTGTTGCAGGTGACCGAGCTCTTTTCTACTTAGAAAATGCAAGGTGCTCATGTATTTGCAATGTGACTGGACCAGTGTGAGGAGTTAAAATATATGTGCTGATTCCTCAAGGCCTTAAAAAAAAAGGTTTTGACTCATCTTTGGATGATTCAGAATATTGTAAGTGTAAAGGGGTTCCTAGATGGTTTGATTATATGGTTATGTAAAGCTTTAAATTTTAATGAGTGTGTGCTATGCAAGCTAAGGCCTTCATTTCTGCCTTCCAAGAAGAAGGACAACATCAGTTGTTTCAGTTCCCCAAAAACAACATACGTTTTTGCATTTGGCATGGACAAACAACATATTCTGTTTTATTTGATGGCTGTGTTGCTCATAGAATGTACTATCAAGCCAACTTCCCCTCTAATGTGTAGGTATAGACCACACTGTTTTAAAGGCAGATGACAATACCCACATTTCTTGAAGAGATACGAAAAACCTCCATCATTTTGTCATTGGTGAGATCCAGAAACTTCAAAGTACACTTGAAGATGAAAAGAAACTAATGACAGAAAGCAAAACAAAACATATTGAGTTACCTCAGAGCAAGTAGATTATATTTCCCCACAAGTAATAACTGCATACGTGGAACTTCTAGTTAAATAGACAGTAATCCCCCTCATTTATTTCAAGATATTCCTTACCATGTCTATGTGACAGCATGCAAAAAGTAATACCAAAATGTAATTGATACATAAAATGAAAAAAAACTGTGCTATTCATTATAATTTTTCATCAGAATTTCAGCTGGGCAAAGTGATTATTCTTCTCCATTAGCCTCTCATGTATCAGCCTACCAGAAATGTATGTGTGTGTCCGTAAGTGTGTGTGTGTGTGTGTGTGTGTGTGTGTGTGTGTGTGTGTGTGTGTGTGTGTGTGTGTGTGTGTGTGTGTGTGTGTGTGTGTGAGTGCACGTACTACTATAGCAACTTTAAGCTTTAATCAGACACTGTTTTATTAAGTAAGTGTTTTAGTAGTAGTAAAATTGTATGTGCAAGATGAGAATAGATCCTTCCTTGAATTCTGTGTAAAATGGCATTGGGTACGTTGGGATTTTAGAATCCCAATTTCAAAGCCATTTGCCACCTCATTCACACCAGTTGGCATTTTTGGTTGAATTGTGTTGAGGGATGATTAATTAATGAAAAAAAATAAATAACTGTTATTCAATTTAAGCAGGGCATGAGTTGATTGTAAGCACTGCCAGTATGAACTGCTGTATCTCTTTATGTTAAGGCAGATTCCACACAGGCTTAATACAGTACTATTCAACTTAAATTTCAATAATTCAGTCTATCAAACTTGGACAATACAGTCCAACAATGAGACATAACTGTCTGTACTTCAAAGCACATTACGCCATCCATATATACGCTCCTTGTAATTTCAGCTATTGTTCATGACCCAGTCTCAAAGAAGCATGAGCGGAATATGAATATTATAGAGGAAAAGGGAGTGGAGGTGAAAAAAAGCTCTCAATTGATTGCCCCTCTTTTAAGTTCTAGTAACTACTGTCAGTAAAGCGTGTATATAAGTAAGTAAATGTAACTAATTATGAGAGAATGTTTAACTGTAGCGTATCCCAATCAAACCTGTTACTATTCAGTATCTCTAAATTAAAACATTTTCTTGTACAAAAGTATTCAAAATCTAGACATTTGTTCTTGAAAAACCCTGTAAGACACAACAGAGAAATGTGCTTATCGGCTTTCTTTCTGAGAGGTAGATGAGAAGATAGATACCAATCTAATGTCTGTCCGCTAAATATGAAACTAAGACAAAGGGGGGTGGTTAGCAGAACAACAATTTTTCATTATTTGGACAGAATCAGGCTAGCTGTTTCCTCCTGCTTTCAGTCTTTATGCTAAACTAAGCTAACCATCTCCTGGCTGTAGCTTCCTATTTAAGACAGACAGGAGAGTAATGTTGATAGTCTCATCTAACTTTCAGCAAGCGAGTACATTAAGATAACATTAAAAAAAACGTCTCATTAAGTTTTAATCAATTCAATGTGATTACGGACATAGTGTTCTCATCTGATTAAAGCATCTTTCAAATTATTCTGTGAGGGGCCTTTATCACAGCTGTCGTTGACTGATGGGCACTAGAGTTATACATCACTTATGGGGACAGAGCAATCTCAAGAATTCATCCAAACACAAATAATCAAAACCGACATCATGTATAGCCACAGCATACCACTCTGACTTTCAGGACATCACAGGGATAGAAGAGTGTAAATACGTACGTACTTAGTTCCTAAACAAATCTGATCAGGAGTTTATAGACAGGATCCAGCCTCAGTCTACAAGAAACTGAGCTCTTTTGGATTTGCAAAAAAAAAAAGAAAAACATGTTGCACACGTTATTATTTGGTTTGTATTGTTTCTATACAGTCATACTTATCAAGCTCTTGATTGAGACAAAATATATATATCTGCAAATATTGCATGCAGAAAACAATTGCTTTCATGTGTGTATATTTCATAACAATTCTTGTCAATATGTGAGTGCCTTGACACAAAAAAGAGCAAAGGACACCGAATAGCAGTCGGGTAGCCGTGTGAGATGAAAACGAAACAAGAGACAAAGAGATGAAAAGCGATGCAGAGGAGATGTGGTCAAGAAGAGAGAGAGAGAGAGAGGGAGAGAGAGACAGAAGGAAAGAAAATGAATGTCTAGCCTAAGGAGTGGGGGGAGTCTGGGCCATTACATCACTGCTGCAGTGGCTGACAACATGAACATTACTAACACACACTCTCTCTCTCTACATGTACAGTCTACAGTAACTGCCATCGGAAAACATATGGTTATGACTGTCTCACTCTCATTTGCCTTTTTATTGGGACTATTACTCAAAAATACAACTACATTTAACATTCAAACCGCACAAAGGATATACGTCACATGAAACTAAATAGGACCTCTTACACAAAAAATGAAATGAAATATTATTCTGATGTTATAAATTACATAAAAGAATGTTAAGTCACTAAACCTACAAGACATGCTCCAAGTCCTCATAGCAATATTGAAAGAATGTTATAGGAGGTTGGAATAATAATAAATGAAGTGTGTTTATTTTTTAATAATTCAAAACTTGTTGATAGCAATTTTCACCCTCACACTGCTTACATTTTTAATGTGGTCTTGTTGAATAACATAACATCCCCTGACACTTTCATGACACAAAGAAATACAATAATCAATAACAATTTTCTTATTTAAGCTGTTATTTTGTATGCACAAAGAAATAGATTTGGTTTAATACAACACTAAAAACAAGGTGACGGTTTCTTAGTTCTAAGATGCTGGGAGAAGTGTTTCTCAAAGATTTATGTCCAGGACTTAAGGCAAATATAATTTGTTGGAGGCTGATGTTTCGCATATAGTAAATAGCGATGTTTGTGTGTGTGGTAGATCTTTGATATTCATAAAAAGTACTGTTTATGAAATGTACAAATTATATATATCCTTCCTATTTGCAGTGGCTTGTAATTTGTAATGGATCGAATAGCTGATATAGGAATTGGAGAAATGGCTATGATGTAGCTGGGTCAAGACTGCCTGCCTTTCTGGTTCAGCCAGCAGTGTGATGGAGGGGTGAGGCGGAAAGGGGGAAAGAGAGGCTAAAAAAACAGGAGAAGGTCAACAGACCTGCTGGGTAATGCCACTAATATGTTCCCTCACGAAGACAGCAGGGGAGAGAGAGACGGAGGGACGGCTTACATGTTTTAACATCAGATATTTTCAGTGTGTTGGAATGTACTAATTGTTGTTGAAACCTGACAAACTGCGCCCTGCTAGGTGTGTGTGTGTGTGTGTGTGTGTGTGTCTGTGTGTGTGTGTGTGTGTGTGTGTGTGTGTGTGTGTGTGTGTGGGTGTGTGTGTGTGTGTGTGTGTGTGTGTGTGTGTGTGTGTGTGTGTGTGTGTGTGTGGGTGTGTGTGTGGGGGTGTGTGTGTAAAAGGGAGGGAACAAGAGCAAAAGAGTTGGTGGGGGTGAAGGGCAACAAAGTATACAAAGGAGCTGAATGATCAATATCTAATGTAGAGTTATGAATATTTGAGAGACAGTCATATGAAAAACTGCCAGTGAATACTGTCAGCTGTAGTCAGTTAGGACCATCTAAAAAGTAAATTAAATATAAGGAAAGCCTCATCGACGTGCTGTCAGTGATGAGCAAACTGCTTAGAGCATGGATTTTTAACACTTCTTGCACAGAGGACTGCTTTTATATTGACAATGTTGCATTATAAATCACTTGTTAGGCCTTTTATCTCCCCTACCACACCCAAAAGAACTTTCAAGCCATCAACCTTTTTTTTATTTTTACCAATGCTAGCTAATTGCAACAGTATATGCATGACAGGGAGTGATGAGAAAAAAGGTAGTTACCGCACAAATTGCGTATTAAGTTATTATCAATCTGCTTTCTTTTGCTGAATCATATTACCAAAACTAATGGCTCAAAACATCACCACAATAGTAGCAACTAGGGGAAATGTAAGTACCGTATTGGTCTGAATATAAGACGTTTTTTTTTCTTTCTGGAAATACGTACAAAACTTGGGTTCGTCTTATATTTGGGGTCTAGACTGTTTATGTTAATACACCCACAACAACAGATGTCGCCAACAACACAAAACGAGTAAAACGCGTGTTGCCCTCCTAACTGAAGCGAGTCACCGTCTCTCACAGCTAGCTAGTGCCAGGGCCTGAAACACGGAGAGACACAGCAATCTCATATTCGGACCAATACGGTATTTAAAAATCGGTTACCCTTGATATTCTGTTTTTTTAAAACAACTGCAGCCAAATGCCTACTAGGATATCCCAGTAATTTCAATTTCAGGAAACACAGCACCAGAGCACAACACAAGCCAACATTATTTTTTTTACTTTTAGCATCTGTAACCCTTTAGGTAAGTGAGTCATTTGATACAATGCTAATATAAAAAAATAGTGCTTAATAGAAATTTTTATCAAAAAAAAAAAAAAACTAGGGATGCTAATTTAGTTTTTTTACTTCTTCTAAACAACAGCCAACCCTCGTTACCAATTATTTACTCTTAACCAGAAAGCAGTCAACTGAGTTCCAGTTCACCCGTTCAGGTTGCTCGGATATATTTTCCGTGTTCAGTTTCCACAGACAGCTGCAGACTTGTACCGCTGGCGTAGCCACGATGTTGCATGCATTGTCGTGGACACATGCATCTAGTTTCCGAATAATGGAACCTCAAGCCCACAGCAGAATGTATGTCTGAGCCTGCTTAGCTGCAAGGTTGTCAACTGTGTGTCTGCATGACATACTCTGTGTGTAGGACGATCAATTTAACTGGCCAGTCCTCATTGATATAGTGGCATGTATCACATAGCTCTCCGTTGTGAGCGACAGCCCAGCAGTCGGTCGTGATAGCCACGAACTTAACAGGAAAAAAGAGCTTAAAGACAATTCCGGCGCAAAACGAACCCAGGGGTTAATAACAGATGTGTACCCACTCGATCGCTCTCTGGGACATGTTTTCATCCTAATCAAATGTGTTTGCAGTTTGAAAGAAGCTAGCGCGGACCGCTGATTAGCTTACAACGCTAGTATTCGGGGCACAGTGAAAGTAAAAACAAATCACTATTTATACCACTAAAAAGGCTCAAAATATCACCACACTTCAACGGTAGCATAATGAGGGTCCCTAAATGTTAACCGAAGCATTGAGAACATTGTAAGTGTACAGACAGTTTATTAAAAAGACAGATTATAAAGACAGTCGCGTTCTCGTATACAGGTGGCCGCCGTCTTTGGAGCTACTGTCTTTCTAAACTATCCTTTTAATAAACTGTCTGTAGACTTACAATGTTCTCAATGCTTCGGTCAACATACTGGGTACTATATCAAGTTTCAAAATAAATCAAGTGCGAACGCATCAGCAAACACTAGCATAACCTCACCTACACACACCCAGCAGGCCAACAACTCCTAAGATTTTTTTTTTCTAAATGTCATTTGGCTGGCATCCATTGATTTGCATTTGCTTCCCCACCATTTCATGCTGGTCAGAGAAAATGTAATTAACTTGTGTGAGTTTATAGTTTTACATGGGGGCAGTTGATGACAGCCATAGCCGCTCAACCATATGGACCAGCAAACCAAAACAATGGGCTGCAGAGAGCTGTGGAGTTAGATCTTAATTCTCGGCAGTATCAGCACCACTTTTCACATTACAGGGCTAGGGTTAACCTAAAAAGAAAAATGGTTAATAACATTTTAGTCCAAAGAAGATTACCTGCTTATTTTGTAAAAATAAAGGCACGACATATCAAAAGGCAAAAGATCTAAGGTTGGTAGTCTTTCTCTGGATGGTCTGCTGGACAATTTGTACTTCACTGTTTTCATTTGTCACTTCCAATTGGCAGAGAGGTGACCAGAAATACATTTTGAACAAAAGTGACTCTACAGTGTCTCAATAGTCAGGCTACTGTCGCTTTCCACTCTGCAATTGAACCATGATAAAATGAAACTGCTCAACAGAATAACTGTCTGGAGTGTCAAGACATGTACACACACACACACACACACACACTTACTAATAAAGCCTGATGTTTTCACACATTCATGGACACTCGACAAAAATGAGTACACCAATGTAAAATAGAAATGCATATGCTTGGGATTATTAATAAAAAACATACAAAAAAAACGAATTCAGTTACAAACACACACACACACACACACACAAACACACACATCCCCCAGCATGACAAGGTGACAGCGATATCTGTTTTTTATCTCCTACAGTAAAATTACAATTGCGTCTATATGAAACCGGCACGGTGACGCAGCATCTTTGCAGTAGCGCCCAAAGGCATATGGAGGAAAGAGAGAGAGGGACAGAGGGTGAAATGCCAAAACAAAGAGAGAGGGGGAGATATTGAGAGACTCACCTGGCTAGATATGGATGTTGTCCGCGGCTCAGAAGAAAAGCTAACATCCGAGACCTAAAAGGGTGAGAGGATAAGGGGAAAGAACAGTAGTGAGGGGGATGGAGAGAGAGAGAGAGGGAGAGAGATTAGATTTGGCTGCCAGTACTTTGGGAGTGCAGTGGCAGGTGGCACCTTGGTTAACACACACACACACACACACATACACACACAAACACACATTGTCCGTATATCTTTGAGACGGATGGAAAGTAAGGGGTAGAGGGAGACGTGAGCTAGCTAGAAGCTGAGGTGAGAGAGTATGACTGAGAGTGGTTTCCAATCAGTTGTGGATCTAAAGGAAGCCCTGTGCTACCGCCCAGCTGTGAATAGCAGAGTACACAGGAGAGACAGAGGAAGAGATAAAGTGACAGCAAGAAAGGGAGAGCTTACCAGTGTATGTGTGTGTGCTTGTTGATGCCACATGTGCAGCGTCTATTCGACAGCATCCACAACATCTAAGATGCTTCTCTTCGCCTCAAAGACACACACTTGAAAGCTTCATGAAAGGGTAGACAAAACCATGCAGCTCCATTTAACAGATACACAAGAGCAGAGACACACTAGTTGGCTATAGTCCAACAGCAACACAGCCTGAACATACTAATACTTGTAGACACTGCAGGCCACTGTGGGTATTTCAGCAAGAGTGCAATGAGTTCATGTAAATTTAAATGGCACTGAACAAGTAATAGCCTACATAAATCAACCATGTCAAAAATAATGAGCAAACATTTCCAGTACTCAGTCCTTTCCCATTATCAATTTGGATAGCAAAGTGATTTTTTTCTCTTACTTAATCCTGAGGGTTAGGGTAAGATAGTCACACTCCAGGGAAAGCTGAGACTCTATCGCTCTATCGTATCCTGAATTAACCCTTACACCTTGGGAGTATTGTTGCCATGCGCCAAAACCACCCAAACTGACAAACAAATGGCTAAACTCACTGTGGAGGAGCAGCATCAATACTTGGGTCTAAGGCACTAAAATGTGAGACTTGACATGTAAGCTGTTCCTGTATAGTTGTGTGTTGTCGGGCAGCAGCCATGGATAATATATTTGTCATATTCGTAGGTAAGTTATATTGAAGAAAATAATCAGTAAAAATGTTAGGAATTTATAAAAAACAAACAAAATACATCTATAGATATCCCCCCTCCCCCAAACTGCTGACTCAGAGTCGACTTGGACAAATGTTGATTCAGGTAAAGCCCAACTAAGGTCCTTTCATTGAACTCATCACACTGTTGTAAACAGCGAGGACATTAACCTCTGGGAAAACCTCATCTTGAATGCTTGCAAACTCATTCTTCAAGTCATCACACAACAGAGATGGGGACTCGAGTCTGAGACTCGGACTCGAGTCGCACTTAAGTCGCACAAACAGCTGACTTCAGACTTGACTTGCGACTCGACCCAAAAGAATTCCGACTTGACTCGGACTCGAGCTTCGAGACTCGTCAACAACCTGTTTTCATGCAATTATTGCTTTTTAAATCTAAATTAATTCAAGTATTTCTATTTTCTTTTATTGGCGCATATACGTTGGGGAAACGCATGACGAGCTGCACGTCCCCTGCCCTTTGCCATAATGTGCAATGTAACGCATGCGCTATGCCTATGTGCACACACTCACATATCAAAAAATGCATTGCGGATGGCGACACCAAGTCCTCCTGGAGTTGTGCCTTTTGTCATTAGTTTTGCTTTCAATAACTTTGTAAACAGTGGCAGTAAGCGAACAGCTTCATGCAAGGAGTGTGGCACCAAGATAAATGATGCCGGATCAACAACGTGGAACTACATCAGGCATCTCAAAACGCACCCAGATAGGTCAGTCACTTGCTAATGTGAAAGAGATGTTAAATTTAGCATATATCGTCATAGGTAACAAGCTAACCATCGCAAAATACTGGGAACAGGCAAATTGTATCTTTATAGTTGTATCCATATGATGTGACAGACTTAGGTTAATATTTCACCAGGTTGTTGTTAAATAGCAATACGGAAATTATCAGTTCTCACATGTTTGCACCATGGTTGGTGTATTAACTTTCAATACAGATGTTTCCCTCAAACTTTGAACACTGAAAAATGTAATGCATGATGAGCTGGGGCTTTACAGCCAGTTAGTAACAGACACATATGTATTCTTTGCTGCAGATACCAAAATGTTGAAAAATACAGTTATGAAATTGAAACAGTTCTTAATGTGTGTTTCTTCAGATTGCATTGCAGTAGACCCCATAAAGTTATCCTACAACTGATTTTGATACTGTACTGTATGGATGGTAGCTACAGGACATGCTTTGCATTCATAAGATTTAACAATACAGTGTTAGGGACAGATCAGATGGCCAGAGACTTGAGACTTGACTTGGACTCGTGGCAAAAGACTTGAGACTTGACTTGAACATGCCCCTCAAAGACTTGAGACTTGACTTGAACATGCCCCTCAAAGACTTGAGACTCGACATGGACTTCCAAAAAATGACTTGAGAACATCTCTGTCACACAAAGCCTAAATGCTGTGCATTGTCTTTGTGTCAGAAATGTCTTGAAACTGGACTCCCTGCTCTCTCTTCTCAGTGGTTCCTGGTATCCACATGCCCACACAAACACAGCCCCTTGTTTTTTTTTTAGTTAGTTTTTTTTTAACATAGAGCTATTTTCAGACTAAACACATGTTGTCTACTTTCCCAATCTTGTACCCCTGAAGAGAAAGGACAATAGGTTTAGATGAAATGCCACACAGGACCAGCAGGGGGGGGCACATAAAAAGCCAAAACAACCCTTTGGGTCTCAGGTATATAAAGGATGAATTATGTCCAGCCATTACACTGCTGGTGTAAACAGCTGTAACACTAAAATAGAAACATGTCTGTTCTGTCAGAAGGCACAACTCAAACATACAGAGAATGATGCAGGGAAGAGAGGTGAAGAAAAGATTGAAGAATGCAGGTCTTCTCCTTCATCTGAGCAGGGTATATTTGTTGTCCCCAAGAAGATTTAAAAAAAATGTTTTTATCAGCATTATCAATTTGTTCTAGAGCTCAAATTGTTAGTTGATTATTCATTGAGTCAATAAACAGAAAGATTTTGTTGTAAAGTTGTTGCAGTTTTAGTTATTACTTGCCTTTGTAATGCGTCTTAACACACGGTCAACCAGTAAGTAAGTAAGTAATCTTGTCTGTGCTTGTTCCACAGCTTCATCAGACTAATGCCACTCTGTAGCTGATCAAAATGAAGACAGCTTTTCAGGAACACAACAGTTCCTAGGGCTTTGCACCATTATCGCACAGTGTCTGTCTGAATTTCCATCATCATTTAAAATGTCTTAAATTAGTAACCTTTTACCCTTAATGTGAAGTGGTTCCAACAAGCAAATTATCTCAAGAGTGGAATGTCATGCTGGACAGTTTCCAAAGGCTACATTTGAAAAAAAGAACAAAGCATTAATAAAGCTTGTCAATTGAATTTAATGTCTTGCTGCTGTAAGACCACACTATTGGCATATGAACCCGTCCAACACACCATGCTTTTTGGGAGACAGAACAGCGTATAGCAAACATCCATACAAATAACAGACATATATTCTAACTTGATTGCCCTTTGCATTTTACTCCTGACCTCAGTGGGCTGTCCTGCTTAGCTTCCTGTCTGCCCTGCTGGTATAAACACAAACTATTATTAATCTGATCAAATGGTGTTTGACAAGGTCGCTGGATTCCACACATGACACAGCTGATGATTAACCCCTGAACCTGGTCAATGTGTCAGAGAAATTACATCTGCTGTATAAAAAGTTTAATTTGTTTTAGCAGGTAGTGCTGAATAGGTGAATAGATACCACCAGATGACATTGGATCTACTGTACAGTCCAGTGGTAATTAACAGCATTCTGGTGACATGAATACACCTAGAAATGCATTTGAAAGTACAAGTATGCAACATCTTTATGGGGCTTTCTTTTTTTAACCACATATATACAGTACATTTCCAATAGAGGGAAGCAATGGTGGTAACATTACACCATGTGTACACATTGCTCCACTATTTTGGGAGACTGTTTTTGTTGCCCCAACAGCGCCCCGGAAGAGCTCAGTGGAGCTCTTTGCTTGACGGGATTGGACCGAACAGCCAAAACAACATGGAGGAAAGTCTAATCCTTGTCTAATCTGGGCATCACTGCCTTTATGACCTAACAGCAGACAGTTATCACAGCCAAAATTAAAGTGTTTGTTAAAAAAGAAAAAAAAGTTAAATAGTATTAAAAAGGAATACATATTTTCTGACGACACTTCAGTTATCCACTTATCTACTTGCAGTTGTACTGATAGTCTGGTGTTTTGAAAAATCTAACAATCTGATGAGTGAAGTTGCAAATGCAGCGTAACACATTTGTTTATCAGCATTTTTATTTTTCTGTACATGATTTTCCTATTACACAGATTCTGCCCTTGTAGGGACCTCCTAGCTATGAAATTACTGTAATTCAACATCAAGCCAAAGCCCAGAGAGTCAAACACGAGTTATGACAAAGGAAATCAGAAGTTGTCTTGGAGACTAAAATAAGCTGGTGAGACACTAAATGCCAAACGTCAGGTTTGTTATTGTGGCGTTAGTGAGTTGATGACAGGTATTTCTCAACCTGGGAGAAAATAAAATGATCTTCTACTTGGGACAGGTTTATTCATCGAAAAGAAACTCATAGAATTAAACTCTGATATGATGAGATTAGATTTAAGCAACTTAATAAAAAAGAAAAAAAGAAAAGAAGAAAAAAAGAAAGAACGAAAGAAAAAAGACAGACATGTGAAAACCATCCAGTTTATGTTTGCATCTGCAAAATCCCTGAAATGAGATTCGGTAATCAAGTTATCGGCTATCGCCAGGGGACATCAACATTCAGAGGAAACTCCTCGAACTGTTGGGTCTTCTGGAGGTGTCATTGGCACTTAAAAGGAGAAGTTCATTTATTTGCAATTTTTTTTCTAAATCATCGTAGATAGGGTTCCACAAAGTATAGTTATGTCTCTACCTGTGCTTTGGTAAAACAGAAACAGACTCTGCAAGCAGCTAAAGCTCATTATGCCAACAGGATATACACTTCAGGAGGCAGAAGGACAAAACAAGTAGGCAGTACTTGGAGTGGGGGACGATTCTGGGACAAATAGAGAAACTGAAAAAAAGTTTATTAATCTTAAATTTATTAGTCTAATAATCTCTTTTTTTCTCTGAAGTAACTTAAACTTAACTTTCCTTTCTCGCCCTGCGCAATAAACATGAGACAAATCCCATTTGCGTGTCATGATGGGAAGGGTGATAGCAGATTATTCAGTATTAACCTTGCTTCATCATGTGATGGGTCTTCCTTAAAGGAGAAATCCACAAAATAACCTAGGGGTTAATAATAGGGATGTCCAGATCCGATCACGTGATCGGAAATTGGGACCGATCACGTGGTTTCAGACTCGATCGGAATCGTCCGTTACCTCCCGATCAGGACTCGGATATATATGTATATATATTCTCATTATTTTTTAACACATCTATAGTAATGCGGTGGCACAGAGTTAGACCCTTTTGACTCCACACAGAAACAGCATCACGTGCGGCATGACATCACTTTGTTGCAGAGACGCTATTGGTTAAATGCCGGCAAAGTAGAACACGGAAGCAGCTTGAAGCGGAAAGCACAGCGGACAGTAAGAGTTAGGAGTGCAGTTCCTAAAAGCACATTACTGACTTTGCAAACACTGTGGCACTTTGATTTTTTTGTTTACATGCCTGCCAGTTTTTTAAGTTGAGGTGCTATTTGTTTTTATATTAGACTTTTTTTTATATTTACTGTTGCACTAAAGTCCAAAAGTGAAGAATTTATTTTATTACTTGATTGTTCAAGCTACCTCACAGACGTGCTCTGTTTGTTAACAGAGTTGTTGAATGTTAAAATAAGGTGAATTAAATAAAAAATAAAGAACATCTTGGATCTGTTTTTTCGCTCTTCTTTATTCTTTTTTTATATATTATAGAAGTATCGGATTGGGACTCGGTATCGGTAGATATTCAAAATCAAATGACTCAGAGTCGGACTCGAGGGCAAAAAAACCTGATCGGGACATCCCTAGTTAATAACGTGTACCGAGTCGACCGTTCTCTGGGATATGTTTTCATGCTAATCAAATGTGACAAGTTTTAGCGCAAACCGCTAATTAGCTTATAAGGCTTCATCGTTGGGGCAAAATAAAGGGTAAAGTAAAAAGGAATCGCTATTTCTAAACCACTAACAAGGCTCAAAATAGCCCCACACTTCCACGGTAGCATAATGAGAGTCCCTACATGTAAACCGAAGCATTGAGAACTTTGTGTAGAGACAGTTTATTAAAAAGATAGTTTTAGAAAGACAGTACCTTTCATGTATGAAGGCGGGTGCCATCTTCGGAAAACAGTCCGACCAGTCGAACGACAAGCGCTGTGCATATATTTTAATAAACAGCTATAATTCATGCATTTCCATGTAATTACATTTCACAAATGTAATTCCTATCGACCCATTGGGAAACCACGGACCATGGGAGATTTCAAGTGACAGTTCAGCTAACGTAGCATGGCGTTCGTCGCTCGACTGTCGAACACAGGACTTTCACCCAGGAGAGCTTCTTTTCCTAATCCAAACCGTTTTTTCTTTTCAACCCAACCCACACGCCATGTGGCTTTGGAAAGACGTTGCAGACTGCAGTCAGCTGTATACAACGCGGACAGCTGAAAATGCGTACAGGTAACACGCCTCTTGGCTTTATGAAAGTAGGGTGTATGTTTACGCAAAGTCATGATGTCACGTTGGGGGATCTGAGTATAAAACGAACCAAAGCAAGGAAGAAGCATAAAGATGAGTCAAAACTGAAATGAATTATTTAATTAGTCAATCAACAAAACAGTTAGTCTGCAACTATTTTGATAATTGATTCATTGCTTGAGTCTTTTTTCAAGCAAACATGCCAAATTGCTGCTTTTGTCTGTTCCGTCCTTTGAATATCTTTTGGCTTTGGGATGTTGTCTGGACAAGACAAGACATTTCAAGACCTCACCTTGGACCACTGTTTTAGGCTTTTTTTCAGATATTTCATTGGCAAAAAATCATCGGTTAGCCTAATCGAGTGAAGAATTGTGAGACTAACTGACTGTACCTTCTATTCAACAATATGAGCCTTCAAAAATCCATACCAACCCTAATGAAGTATATATAGTAATATTCCTCAGGTTGTTAGACTGACGTATGGCTGCCAGTGTAATTCGCACCCATGAAAACAAACACACATACCTGTGCTGTGCTAAGTGATATAAAGGAGGTGCCAAGGCAAGCTCTCCTGTTTGTGTGTGAAATATGCACCAATTTTAGATCAGGTCATAAATAAAGGGAGAGAATGTGTACAAGAGGTAATGCATAAAGAAAGACAGTAACAATGACAAGTTATTAGCAACTTGGCAGGTATTGAATCACATTCTAAATATCACTGAATACTTGTGATGGGCTTGGTTCACAAATCTACACGTTATATTATACCATGGTCTAGGTGAATACTCAATTCTGATTGGTTGCAGGGTGTCCATTAAAAAGTGAAATAGGACACCTACTAAACGAGTTCTGGTGAAACTGACTGTTTACCGTTCAAAATTAATGTGCTACATTAAGAAAAAGAAAATGTACACGCGATTTCCAAAACTGACTGTAGTGCTTTAGTGCCTCGTTTACACGCTAACACACAAGCTGCAAGAAGAAAGTTACGCTGCCCCTCTGAACGCACTTTGTTTCACGGCGATCATATCTCATTCCGTTCGCTGTGTCCTACAGTACACATGGTGGCTCATTTGTTCGTGACAGTCTTTATACTGATTTGGGGACAACGACATAGCTGGATAGCTAGCTTAATGGACTAAAAATATCTTCCGTTGCCAAGCATGGCAAGTTGTATCCAAGGTCTGTACTATTTACTGGAGCAGTGAACAATGTGTGTATTTCATAAGTACCTTATGGGATGGGAATGCTTGTTCCAGGTTTTGGTCAAACCTTCAGGTGTTACCAGGGAAACAGTTAAGCTAGGTTTATGGTCGCCATAGTATTCTCCGCTTTTTTTTGTTGCTTTATCTAAGCTAAAAAAGGCCTAATGGAAAGTAGCTCGTGCTCGTAGCGTGCACGCTATCTACTGAAGCTTTATTGTTTGAAATAAATAAAAAAAAATCCTGATAATGGACACCTCGTCGGGCATTACGTAATTTTCAATAAAGACCCATATATTTTGTAAAATTTTCTCTACAACTTTTCCTTTTACTGGGGTATCTGTGTCCATGCTGGTGTTATAAGGAGCAACACTGTAATGGTTAAACAAACTCAAGTCCAAACTGTTTGAATCCTGAGTGTTTTCATGCGTGGATTCTCCGAATCACAGCCAAAAGTATATGCCTCTTGATCTGTACGGTTGCCTCTGTTCTACAGTTTGTGTGCATGTGTGTTTCCATGTGACTGCCTGGATGTTGGAAAAGGTGAAGCACAAGAAGCCAGCTAGTTGACTGCTCCCAGGCCTCTGTGGTTGGTTCTGAACCCACATCAGTTGCTCTTCAGCTGAGTGTGGTTTGAGAGATGCCGCCTTGAATTGTTCAGCTGGAGCACACGCACGGTCCACATTGAAAATAACTGCTATCACTGTGATGATGTTGTTTTAACAAGAGTGTTTGTTAATTCGTTTCAATTAGATGGTGTCTTAATTAGTGTGTAGATGTTAATTATAATGTAATAGCTTGAAAAATACAGCTGTATCCATCAGAGGTTTATCTCTGACACAATGGACATGATACAGTTTGAGTTATTGTGGCACCAATTACTATAGGCCATAACTTTCATCACATTCCTTTTACTATTTTAAATGGAGTTGTGTGTTTCTATTTTATGATATTTAATATTGGCACAAAAACAGGTGGCTATCACCACTCTCAATCAAAAAGCTGTGTTTGACTGTGAAGAGGTTATTGTGTGTACAGGACCCAGGGCTTAATCACTTTTTTTTTTTAGCCTATCAGCTGGTTTGATTTGCATTGAGAGATGATTTTATGGAAAGTACCCCATGCCAATCTCTAGGTATGGTGAAGGGTATGTGATGATGTGGGGCTATTTTAATTCCAAAGGCCAAGGGAACTTTATCAGGATGCATAGTATCCTGGATCCATGAAATAACTGGCCTTTACAAATAAAAATCTGCCTTCCTCTATGGGAATTTAACATAGCGGTGTACTCACTTTTGTTGCCAGCGGTTTAGACATTAATGGCTGTGTGTTGAGTTATTTTGAGGGGACAGCACATTTACACTGTTATATAAGCTGTACACTTAATACTTTACATTGTAGCAAAGTGTAATTTCTTCAGTGTTGTCCCATTAAAAGATATAATGAAATATTTACTAAAATGTGAGGGGTGTACTCACTTTTGTGACATACTGTATACATACATATATATATATATATATATATATATATATATATATATATATATATATATATATATATATATACATAGAGTGAGAGAGAGAGAGAGA
Source organism: Zingel zingel (assembly GCA_023566125.1). NCBI lineage: Eukaryota > Metazoa > Chordata > Actinopteri > Perciformes > Percidae > Zingel > Zingel zingel. The sequence goes on from CM042327.1 coordinate 20,598,696, forward strand.
GAGAGAGAGAGAGAGAGAGAAGCCCGGGTCATGAGCCCCCTCTATTGGCTGAAGTTTTGAAAAGCCTGATGGCTGTGGGGAAAAAGGAGCCATGTGCATCTCTTCAATTGTGTTTTTGCATTTTTATTTGGATGGAGAGTTTTCTTAAACAGTGCTTGTGTGAACGGGATTTTTTTAGAACGAAGAAGGCAAAAACCCTGTTTTGAAAAATACCTGTGTATGTGTAGACTAGGCCATAGAGATGGTGAAAAAAGGCAACGGTCATCAGATTACCATCTGTCATTCTCACTCCTCCACTAGGAGTAATGAGGAAATGCTTCAAAGGAGGGTTTCAGAGTCGCATCTGTTGTTGCTCATATTGTTGCTAAGAAGGTACTTGATGTAATGCCTAACAAGTAAGAAACAGGTTCAATTATCTCAACACTTATCCAAAACAACACACTAAAATTATACAAAATTATGTTTTTGCAATGCAATAACATTTTTAAACGTGCTCATATGTGGGTCTCATCATCCAGCCAGTTAGTATTATATCAAACCCCAATGAGACAGTAGTGTTTCTATTTAGCATACAACCCTTAATTTAGCATCCACTGCCCTAGTTCAGCATTTTGTCCTCTATTCCTATTTAAATGACAAGGACTACTGTTGCTTTTTTATTTCAAGCCACAACCCTGGAATCAAATAATAAACATTTGTCCAGAGGAAAACACATTAAGAATTACGTAAAGAATGGTGTGAAAAAAAATACAGTCAAGAGTGACATTAGCAGTTTAAAGCAGCTATATGAAAGGAAAATACACACACCACCATTCAAAAGAACACTTGTTTCTCATGTTGTTGTTGCAATGTAGTGAAACACTATATGGATCATGTTATCACAGTAAATACTGTATCCACAATGTATATTGTGTGAATGTGCATGTTTTAGAAGGATAAAACATCCTACTGAAGCACTGTGGCTCTTTCAGACAAGTGTCTCCTCCACAGTCGACCAAAATAACCCCTAATTTCCATTCCTAAATGGAAACAGAGAAAAAGAAATCAACTGGGGGATTAGAAAGGAGAGAAAGAGAGCAATACTCTGAACACAACCTTTTTTACTCCAAATTCTGGAAGTGAATTTCCTGTCCCTGCTCTTTTCCTGTTCAATGCATTTCATTTCTTTGCTGTTTAAAAAAAGAAAAGGAAGAGTAAAAGTAATAACGTAGGCTTCACACACGTTAAAGAATAAATGACCTTGCTTCAATTAGATTTTTCTTTCTCTCGCTTCTTTTTGCCTCTGTCACCACTGTTATCTCTCCCGTATATTGTCCCTTTCTCTCTCTGTCTCAGCAGCATTTCTCAACAGCCACAGTGAAAAAGAATCCACCGGTATCGTCAAATAAAATGCTCGCCCTGTCGGCGTTAGACTTGATCAGCTTCAGATGGTGGTGCTCTTTACAACAGAGCAAGCGTTTTCACAGCTTCTTTATGAGGTAGCGTGGGCTGCAATATAAACAGCACCACTCAATTATACTACCAGCAAGCTAATGAACACTCCCTAGTCTGTAATCTCGCACAAACACACCAGTGCACACTTACCTATAGTACAGTCCGAGCACACACACATGCACAAACACTCACTAGCAGACTCATATGGACAGCTTATGCTTGCTGTTGTTCGAGTGTAGGTGGTTACAGCTTTCACTGCCACAGTAAAATCGGTGGCAAGAACAATCTTTAGATCAGTGTTCACATTTTTTTGTTTTAAAGAGCACTAATGCTTATAGTCTAGTAGCCAGCCCATAGAGCCCCATTGTGAACCCGGAAATGTTGAGTACACCAAATTTTTATTGCAGAAATGTGAAGTATGGGTCCCCAGAATACAGAAACTGCCGGATGCTAATTTCCGTATGTTGAGCAATTTGCATAATTAGCACAATTAGCATAATTAGCAGTATCGTCCAGAGTGACAATAGATGTTGCACTGTGCGATCAGTTTCTAAAATATGGGGTGGTTTAAGAGGTTTTAGAGGATGGTGAATTCAATTCTGGCACTTTCAGACTTCTAAATGGTAAATCTATAACAAATTTGGATACATTTAGACACATTTGTTATTATTTTCGGACAACATTTTAGGTTATTTTCATGGTAAACACAATAATCTCACATTTCAATTTCAATTCAATCACAAGAGCTCTTGCTCTTTGATGTGAATATTGATAACCTAAATTTGTTTACATTTCTTGAGGTCCGGTCATGTTTTTATGCAAATAAGCTGTTGCAGCTAGCTGTTGTAGTTGTAATAAGTATGTTGTAAAGCAAGGGAGCATAGTCTAGTTTTAAAGTACTTGAAACATTTAAAAATGTATGGAAAACTTAATCATAAAACAAGGAGTTTCACCAACTAACATGTCTTCCTTAAAGCGGAACACCGGCGTTATTGAACTCATAGCCATATCGAACAAGCTAATCACAAACAACCAAAACGTTAAGGAACGAGCATTTTTGGTACAACATAACTTAAGTTGTGCGCTCGGCAGTAGAGCTAACCTAACATTACACTAGCCAGTATCCTAAAAGCCTGGATAGCTAGTCTAGGACGGCTAGTTCACCGACACCTCTCTAAACAAGTTTTGACAATGGTACACTTGGTATGAACCAAGTCAACATGATGCCATACTTTCTCAACATGTTGAAATAAATTCCGCCATGTTGCGATTTAAATTGGAATGATATTTCAATATGAGTGTCGAAGTGTTGACTTTCAAGTCGGAATTCACCTTGCAAATAGTTTTTTCTTATATCGCCTTAATATTTGTACAAAAGTCAGTCAAGGGATTTAATGTTGACATAATGTTTTCACATTAAGATAAAAAATGGACAGAGTTATAATGACAATATGGTTCAGTACATTGTGAATTTCTAGTCAGATCCATTTTGTGGGTGAATCTGGTGTTCTAAAATTAGTTACCATTATTTTAAAATTTCGGATTTTCTTTTTTAAAAATTCAGACTTCTTGTGGTTTGATAAGGAAAGGATTAAAAACAGTCGATATTCAGTGTTATTGCTGCTTTCTCAAGTTGTTGTGGAGGATTATTTAACCATTCGACTCTAGGGTTAAGTACTTTCAAAACAAAGAGAGATGGTTTGATCAGGTCGAAATGTTGGGAAAGAAGTGTCTATTTGCACCATGCAGTGGCAAAGATGGTGACTTTAAAATATCTGGGTACAAAGGAATCGCTACTCTGCTAATTAAGAGCTCGGAGACACAGTCATACATGAGACTTTGTCAAACATTATTGCTACTGATGGTGCTTCATCAGCTTCTGTGCTATGTCACAAATCTTGCTACAGCTCATATACTTCTGGTGAGGCCCTCTTGGTTAGCCTTGCGTCTGGCGGGTTGACCCGGGCTGACCCGGGTTGCCCAGACTCAGTTTTAACTCTTGCTTCTGGCGGAGGTTTAACTGGGTCCTCGTTGGATCTTGCGACTTGCAGACCAACCTGGGCAGCCCTTCTGCCATTCGGGCGTTGCCCTTGTATGGCATGTATATACTGTATATTTGTACATAGTTCGTTGATCACACATGGTGATGGGCTTAGGTGATGTCATCTCATTGGGTGTCTTAAAGAGCTACCCCATTAATGTATGTATTGTACAGTTGCAGGATCCAAGTTATGTCAAATACCCACATTGCTTTTTTTGGTGTACTCAACATTTCCGGGTTCACCTAGTTGGCTACTAGACTATTATGGTGTGTCCCTTACTGAGAGATTGGAAAGTTTATTCTGGATAATAAATTCCATCTTGCTGTGCTTTGATATATCAAATGCATAAACACCTCAAGTCCATGACTGTGCAGTTTACCAAATGTAGCCTACTGTACTGTATATGTAATAATGCTTTCTTAAAGAAAACGTTAGCCCAACAATGATTCAGAAAATGTCTGAATTCATTTATAAGGAGCCTTACCAATCTTTTTTAGGAATCAATGGAAAATGCAATGAGAACACAGTCTGCTTTGATAGACTGTGTATTTTTTGTAATATTATGGCAAAAAGCATACCATCCAAATAAAAAGCAATAAGAAACAGGGTGAAAGGAGGAATACTTTATCAGGTGCTCTGGTAGGGCATGGCAATGCAAACTGTAGCATGTCAATATGTGCATTTTAGCAAGTTAGCATAGCTAGAATTAGTATGTAAACATGTATGTCAACTGGATATTAACATAGACCTAATGCTAGGCAAATAAAAAGCAAACAGAGAGTGAGGCGTGCATAAGGTCCATGCAAAACACACACAAAAATGTGCTTCCTACAACTAAAACATGTCCTGTGTGATCACAGCCTTAATATTATTTCTGCCCTAGAGGCTTTATATTACAGCAAAGATAATTTTAGCTGTAAGACATTATTGAGAAAACTGTGCTGACACTTTTGAATGTAGTCCAATATTGTGGTTAGTGTATCCTACGTTAAATACCAACATTTTGTTTTTTATATTATTTTCAAAATCTCAAAACTATGACATTGTAGCAATTCAAATTAATTAAATTCATAATTTGTAGTATATGTATTAATGCATTTTACAGTATTACATTACATTTAGGCTTTCGTAATGTAATTTCAATTCGGAGTAACTAGTTTCTGGATATGAAGAACTGATGAAAAAAAACTTAGGCTAGAAAAAGGTGTAGACTCCATCTGAGGTGAAAAATGGTTGAATAAGGGGATGAGCCCTGTCATTGGTTTGTAGCATAACCCATATGACAAAATGTACTTGCATGGTGAAGCAAAAAGCAGGCAGGACAGAAACTAGTGCAGGTAGGTGTGTAAGAATAAATTGCTCGACACTGGAAACTGGGAACTAGCATGGCTAGCAGGCTCACTGCAGCATTTCACAACTTCTATTCTATTACACAACATCTCTATCGTTGGCCATGTACTCACTGAGCAGGAACCCTTCTTCTCAGCTACTGTATTTGCATTATTTTGCCATGCAGTTAAAGTATATAAACAATCAATAGTTCCTGGATAATAGGTCAATCCCATTAATTCACTCAAATTTTGCTGAACATTTTGCATGTCAAAATCTAGTCAGATTGAACTCAGATTGCAAAAGGTGAATGAGGCAGGAACAAACGCGAACACAATTTGCCCCCTTCCTCATAGGCCATTTTGATGGCAGACATTTTGTCATGCCATAGTATGAATAGCACAAGTGTAAAAAAAATAAAAATAAATGATGGCTGGATTTCATTTAGCTGCTTCGGTTTCAGAGTTGTACATGCTGCCTCACTGTCACACTGTCATGACTCTCCATCTAGCTATATGTTCAGTATGTTGGAAACGCTCGTAATTTGCTGCTGCCATCGTGCTTTGTGATATTTGGGATGTAAGGAACAATACATCTAGTTATGTTGACCAATAAATTATCCTCCCTGTCTCAATTCAATTTAGGCCTCACTGTTACTGAGCAATATTGCCAAAGCAGCTCGTTGCACATTTGCACAGAAATATATCTGTTTGTAAGGTTTAAATAAAAACATATACCATATCTATTGTATTCACAGTTGATACATCATAGAAACATCCATAATGGGGTTGAATGTGTGGATGTGTATTCATGTGTGTGCATTCAAATATGTGTTTATGAGGTGCTGGTTGGCTCAAGGGAGTGGGGAGGGTTGCTGTGGGTGGTGATGAGCAGCTGCACAGTTTCCACAGCAACGCCCTAACTCAGTCAGTCTCCATGGCAACTGATAACGGCATTAGCTGATTCAGCCAAAGTGAAGGTTCATATCACAGGGAAGAAAATGCACACACACAAAATATTTTTTTTTTTAAATGGCTGGTGGTGGAGTGGACTCCTGGAAGATATAGAAAACAATCCAACTCCTCTGAAGCCACTGGACCAAATGTAAGGGACAAAGTGAAACAATGACTGAAAATAGTTCGTTAATGTGGCAAACTGTTAAACATAGATTTTCAAAATGTAATCTTAAAGCACACAGTCAGTTTAATTTGCAGACAATGAACGCTGGTTCGAAACCGTCTTAAGGTGTGTTCTGACTGAACCCACAGCATAGTTTCATGTTGACTGTGTTCATTCAACACAAATAGCAAAGGTACGGACTAGAAAGACATTAACAAAAGCAAGCTAGTTACAAAAGCACAGTATGTTTGTGTGACTCTCAGAATTGGCCGGAAATCGTAAGTGGAGCCTTCAATTGAGTGAAAATTCTTTTGCTCAAGTATTTCTACCTCAGTTTTCGCCTCATTTGCAGGTTAATTCAAGTCCACTCACATCTTTGCATTAAATTGAAATCACATTTAGTCATCCTTTTTGCAATCTAAAATTATATCTTTGTGAAAAAAGGGGACAATATCACAAGTGCTCCCTTTTGTCTCAGCCGACTGGAGGGGCGTGTTCAATGTCTTGTTTGATTGACAGCAATAGGGAACGAGGGACAAAGTAAACAAACCTGCGCTCTAGCTACAGTACAAGTCATGGGCAGACCGCGTGTTGTTAGCATTGATTTTAAAGAGTAAGAACCACACCGGCATCTAACCGGACTGAAGTGACATTTCCAGGTGCATTGTCATGCTGTTTAATGTGCTGCAGCTGAGCAGTTAGTAAAATAACATGGGAAGTATTTGGGGCCAAGCTCCAAGTAGAACGAGTCTACATCCAGACAAATTGTATTGAATTTCAAAGAATCAATAAGCAGTGATCAAAGAAAATTAAGCGTAACTTCAACAAAGGGTCGCTGAACGTTTACCCCTGCACCATGAAATATGACCCAATTAGCACAAACTCAACCCACATCAGGTGAAAACAATAACTTGACCTTGGTTTTTATATTCCTTAATATTCCCTCGCGCCACATTTATCGTCGCAAAGAAAACAAGGAGGAGGGACTGGGTGGGATGGGGGTGAGGTTTAAGGAGAAATGACCAAATGAGGGGAACACAGGCAGCGTAGCATTGCTACTGTCAAATACCAGTGACAATCAGGTAAATAAATGCAGATTTTTTATGACACACTACTGCAGGTTTGAGGTTGACTATAGGTCAGTTTTATAAGGATTTCATAAAACAATACTGATGACTCAGCTGTGTCGCTCAGGCATCGCATCTGTCTCCCCGTTTGTCTCACAATTGTTTAACCAATCAAATAAACAATCCACAACATTCAGTTATATTATGGAGTCATAAAATAGTTTCTACACTAGTTTCTTTTTTTTTCTAGCTGCTTGGACATTAAAAATGGTCCAAATAGCTACTGTATGCTCATCATTTTATGGTCGCCTTCCAAACCGTAGATAAAGTAGAACTAAAGTCTAACCATCCCACCTCTACCTCATTAAAAGATCATTACTGCTGTACCAATTCGGCACCATGTTTTCACCTGTTTGTCCAGTAGAGCCATAGAAAACAACTAAACTTTGATTGTCTCGACTGTACAATTGACTAAATACATGTTTATCAGCTTGTCAGTCATCATGGGTTTCCTACTTTAATTATCTCTGTGTCTATGTAACAAATGCAAACAACCTAAGAGTGAGGCATTTTTATTGATGTTAACTCCACATCACAATTGGATGACTAAAGCCAGGAGGACATGGAAGCAAAAGGGGCCCAACAGCTGAGCAAACACACTTGGCATACATTAGATATATATAAGAGGGAAACAATGAGAGGGACATGCTGATTTAGTCTTGCATTTCCAAGGCTGTCACCTTCAATAAATGACTATATATATAAGGAAAGAGCAGGCAGGGTACAAACACTTCCTTCTCCAGAATTCCTTCATCCCTCCCTTCATCCCTCTAGCCCCTGCTGCTGAAAACAAGAAAAAGGCATATAAACTCATGTGCTGCAACACGGCAGAACACTACAATGTGCAAATCAAAGAGAAGATGTGCCTGTTGACAAGAGGCAAATGGAATGGAGACTATAAAAGACCAGCAAGCTTTATTGTTTTTGTGTGCATGTGTGAGAACGGCAGGTGGTTTACCATAATGGCTTCCACTGGGAGAAAGCAACAAAGCTCGATATACCATTTTAGCAGGAGTTGTGAGCCTTATGTGGTTGGTCTGACTAGTATAAATCATTACCATTCAGAGTGTGTTGGGGCTTAACAGAGTAAGTCTGACCTCATCAGACTGAATGTAGACAGTTGGGGGTGTATCCTGGCTAGCTGGAGCAAACAGAGATGTAAGGGACAGAAGAATGTGATCATGGCAGCTAAGGTTACATTTTTATAGTTTAAGAATATTTGCCAACACTTAATATATAGAATAGTAAATTATGTAAATCAAATACACTTTTTGTCAAATTCAGCAAATATATGACGGTAACCTAGCTCTCTATTTTCTGTGTGCGCTAAAAAAAAAGAATCTGGTGTTAATAAACAGCCCTGGCTGAAAGAAGACATGTTATGGAAGCCAACTAGTCCAAAATATCAAAATTGACCATTGTATGAAAAAAATATGTTTTTGCCTGGCCTTAATTTTAACATTTTACACAACAACCTCCACTTTTCTCCTTACCTCATTCCAACCTTTTCCCAATAACCAAATTCCCTCCAAGACATATTCTTTATGTCATTGCAAAAACAGCTATAGTGAATATAGCATAGTACTGTAGGTGTGACAAACCTTTGCAGTGCCATGCTCATAGTTACAGTATTAGATTTGTGTGTGTGTGTGTGTGTGTGTGTGTGTGTGTGTGTGTGTGTGTGTGTGTGTGTGTGTGTGTGTGTGTGTGTGTGTGTGTGTGTGTGCACTGCATGCGACCTGCCAGTAGAATAATCCCATCCTCTGTTCGGCTAGTGTAATCCTGTAATTTCCTCCAGTAGGGAGGTTCCCACTCACACTTAATCATATATAAACCACCCCTAATACTGGTAATCTAATAATCACTCTGTGTGCAGGTTCTTTTGTGTGCCTTACTTTTGGTAACCTTTATGGTTTTTATTGTGAGTTATTATGTTAACCCTTGTGTTGTCTTCGTTTCAACCTTCGTCTGACATTTGTGACGCCTTTTTTAACAATTTGTTTTTGCTTTTTCCAATGTTTTAAATTTTTAAATTTTTCTTCTACACATTTTCAGCGCTTAGTTCTACGTCCAATATTTTCTGATAGAAAACAAAAATTTAAAAACGGGCCAATGTGACCCGAAGTCAACACAAGGGTTAAGACAGGTGAAAGGTGAAGTCAGTAGAGGCAGATGGAGACGATGGATGACTAGGTTATAAATATATTATCCTAACAAAATGTCATGACCAAGCCCTTTTACCTTTTGTTGTGCAACTCCCCCTGAACCTGCCTTGTTTAACTGATTTCCAATTCTTTATTTATGTATATTTTGCCATACATATTTAGATTATAGGCAGAGGGAGATTAAGTGATATCCAATTATTAGTATTAGTCGCATTCCTTACTCCAAATGTGCGCAAAACAGTTTGGACATATTTATTATATTATATTTATTAAAGTTATTTATAAATATGAATGAAACTAAACAAACACAATAAAGGTTGAGAAACGACGAGCACAAATGGATCTCCTACAGGTCAGTAACATTGTCACTCTCCCAACTCATATTGTAAGTTTGCCAACTTATTTCTAACACTAACAACGTAAATCCTTGCTTTAACGTTACTTAATAATATGCTAGGTCTATTGTTATTACAGTCTTTGGTTCCTGCAAAGAGGGCGAAACAGCATCAACTCCAGAGCTTCACAACAGATGCAAATGATGAAATTAATCGTACACAAACACATGGTAGATGAACGCCTAGGCTCCGGGTCTCTCCAGCACGTTGTTTTGTTGCGCGCATTTCTTTGGCTGTACTGCGCGCTGTATATGAGCAGCTTCCCCAGCAGGCTGAGCCGCGCTTCCTGCTTCCCCTGCCCGGGCCACATCGCCTACTACTACCATAAAGTGTGACGGCTATGTGGAAAAAATAAGCAACGCGGCGAATCTCCAGATGCGCCGCAGCTGAACAGCGCCTGATTGAACCGCGCTGCATCAAGCGTTACCGGTTGTTTTTTATAAAAATAAATTATAAAAAACACACAAATTTACAAGACCCTTTACCTATGCTGTATGGTCAAACCGCCTTCGACCGCAAAGTACAAGTTCTGCATACAAATGTTTACTTAGAGTAAAAAAAAAGTGTCATTTAAATTAACTTAATGTCTGTTCAAGGTGGAGATGTCAGCTCTAATAGAATGCTGAATAGCTTAATGAATAATAATATTAATGCATCATCATTTATTTATGATTTACAATTCTGAATCCGTAACGTAACCAGTAACATATCTCTGTCAGGTAAATGTAGTACAATGTTTTGCTTTGAAGTAGAAGTACAAAGTAAGTCAGTAGTATACAGTTGAGTTGCATATTTGCACTGAGGGAAGTTATTTCAGAGTTGGCTCTAGTGCACTTCAGGAGGATGTGTGCACTGTGCACATGGTCTCTGATCTCCTTCCATATGTCATCATTTCAGGACATACAGTGAGGAAAATAAGTATTTGAACACCCTGCTATTTTGCAGGTTCTCCCACTTGGAAATCATGGAGGGGTCTGAAATTGTCATCGTAGGTGCATGTCCACTGTGAGAGACATAATCTAAAAACAAAAATCCAGAAATCACAATGTATGATTTTTTAACTATTTATTTGTATGATACAGCTGCAAATAAGTATTTGAACACCTGAGAAAATCAATGTTAATATTTGGTACAGTAGCCTTTGTTTGCAATTACAGAGGTCAAACGTTTCCTGTAGTTTTTCACCAGGTTTGCACACACTGCAGGAGGGAGTTTGGCCCACTCCTCCACACAGATCTTCTCTAGATCAGTCAGGTTTCTGGGCTGTCGCTGAGAAACACGGAGTTCGAGCTCCCTCCAAAGATTCTCTATTGGGTTTAGGTCTGGAGACTGGCTAGGCCACGCCAGAACCTTGATATGCTTCTTACAGAGCCACTCTTTGGTTATCCTGGCTGTGTGCTTCGGGTCATTGTCATGTTGGAAGACCCAGCCTCGACCCATCTTCAATGCTCTAACTGAGGGAAGGAGGTTGTTCCCCAAAATCTCACAATACATGGCCCCGGTCATCCTCTCCTTAATACAGTGCAGTCGCCCTGTCCCATGTGCAGAAAAACACCCCCAAAGCATGATGCTACCACCCCCATGCTTCACAGTAGGGATGGTGTTCTTGGGATGGTACTCATCATTCTTCTTCCTCCAAACACGGTTAGTGGAATTATGACCAAAAAGTTCTGTTTTGGTCTCATCTGACCACATGACTTTCTCCCATGACTCCTCTGGATCATCCAAATGGTCATTGGCAAACTTAAGACGGGCCTTGACATGTGCTGGTTTAAGCAAGGGAACCTTCCGTGCCATGCATGACTTCAAACCATGACGTCTTAGTGTATTACCAACAGTAACCTTGGAAACGGTGGTCCCAGCTCTTTTCAGGTCATTGACCAGCTCCTCCCGTGTAGTCCTGGGCTGATTTCTCACCTTTCTTAGGATCATTGAGACCCCATGAGGTGAGATCTTGCATGGAGCCCCAGTCCGAGGGAGATTGACAGTCATGTTTAGCTTCTTCCATTTTCTAATGATTGCTCCAACAGTGGACCTTTTTTCACCAAGCTGCTTGGCAATTTCCCCGTAGCCCTTTCCAGCCTTGTGGAGGTGTACAATTTTGTCTCTAGTGTCTTTGGACAGCTCTTTGGTCTTGGCCATGTTAGTAGTTGGATTCTTACTGATTGTATGGGGTGGACAGGTGTCTTTATGCAGCTAACGACCTCAAACAAGTGCATCTAATTTAGGATAATAAATGGAGTGGAGGTGGACATTTTAAAGGCAGACTAACAGGTCTTTGAGGGTCAGAATTCTAGCTGATAGACAGGTGTTGAAATACTTATTTGCAGCTTTATTTTCTTCACTGTAGAAGTAATGCCGCTTCTTGTAATAGTAGTTTCTCAAAAGCCGTTTATCTACATTGGCATTTCCATTTCTGTCAATGAAAAATAGCTTCTTTAATGCTTATTTTTTCTTTTATTTATTGCCATTTTAGTCAGGAAGATTGTAAAGGAGATTGTTTTTTTTAAATGTATCGTGTGATCTCTTTGAGTTGTTGCTTCATGTAATTGCTTGTTAACTTTTTTAACCCCACTTTTGTGTTTAGGGTATGGACAAATGACAAACAAATAGTTCCTCTGTCAAGCAATCCTCTTTTACCATGAGTATGTTATCTGTGGCTGGCTAGTGTAACTTTCTTCTACCTGTTATTGCATTTACAAATTGCATGTACTTTCTTGTACCTGTACCTAACCCTAACCTATTGTTTTTGTATGTATGTTTACTGCTTTTAATGCACTGTAAGGCGCCTTAGGTGTCCTGAAAGGCACCCTAAAATGAAAATGCATTATTATCTCAGATGTTTTGACTGAACAGGTAGTTCAGCTGACAGCATACGTAAAGTGAGGTGCAGTACGTTGTGTGAGGTAGGGCATGATTAAAATAGGGTTTGGCCAGAGCAGATGGTCAAAGATTAAGGCCTAAAAGAAGGGAGCTGCTTCCCCTCCCCCTGGCAACCCACAAGTTTCTGAAGAAGGGCACACACACACACACACACACACACACACACACACACACACACACGCAACTGACTGAGTAACATACGATGACAGCATTCAAAAGGGTTCAGAAACAGAATCAGATTAAAGAGTTACATCATCTAGTCATCTATTCTAATGAACTACCAAGGGATGTCTGTTTATATGCATACATTAGGTACATGTATGTGTGAATGTGTTAATATGTGAATCTGCTTTTGCTTTGTGTGTGGGTCTGCATGTGTGTAGGCTTGAGTGTTTATGGCATAACTGAAAGAGGGACGATTTGCTCCCCCAAAGACGACTGCTGAAAAGATAAAACGCAACACTTCAAAACAATGAGGGAATAATTCATGTTCCGTTCATGGGTCTAACTTGTAAGCTTTTACTCTCTGAATTCCCACAGATCTCCAACAAGTTCAGAACCACAGATCACACACTACAAAGCGTCTGGTGACACTTCCAGCAATACGGTGGGAAACTGGGAAAGCCAGCATGCCAGGCGATAAAAAACTAAAATCAGACGTCAGCCAAATGGTGACTCAGCATTTTGTCAATTTTATACATTTGTACCTTTACTGTGTTTAAATAGATAATAAATTCATTCAGTGTGATTCAAATTCAATTGAATTATATCTCCAGTATAAAAAAAACACAGATTATTTTTTGGGCATTTTAGGCCTTTATTTTTACAGGATAGCTGAAGACAGCAAAGGGGAGAGAGAGGGGGAATGACATGCAGCAAAGGGCCGCAGGTCAGCGTCAAACCCGGGGCCGCTGCGTCGAGGAGTAAACCTCTATAGGTATGGGCGCGCCCTCTACCAGGTGAGCTACCCAGGCGCACGCATTTTGTTTTCTTTCCTTTGTCAAAATTCAGACTACGCACATCTCAGATAACATTTACCCTTACAATCGAGACTATAATCCTCATCTTGCTTGTTTTACAGCTTTGAGAAGTCTGACATTTCTGGTTAATCTGGAGCATATTGACATTTTATTTACCCCCTGTTGTTGTTAATGTGACTAAATGCCTCTCAGACTATCCCTGGCGTGAATAAATGGACTTTTAACATAATTTAGGTGCATTTATACCTGACATTGATGGGTTTAGTATTTTTCTAAACACAATGCCATTATCCAAAACATGCGTTAATGCAAGCATAAAGAAGGTTATAATGTGCTAAGTGCTCTCTACCTGCTTCTCATTTAGTTGAGAAAGAAAAACGACGATTTTATTCCTCTGCAGCTCTGTCATTTACCTAAACCTTAGGGGTCGTCATCATCAACCTCTGGGCTTCATCAAGACAAGCCATTAAGAGGAGCAGGATGGAATACAGAGCAGTAATATTAAAGCATTTCAATAAAGTGATGCAAGATGCAATTATCCTTACAGGGGCTGTAAAACAAAGCGATTTATGTAAGCTTATGTACTGTGTTCAGTATCCGCATGTACAGTATGTTTGACGGTTTCCTCCGGTTAGGAAGGGATTTCTATAGAATAACTAAAATAATAACTATATACATTGTTTTGTGATATTATGACACTGTAACACAAAACAAATGACATACCAGGCAAAATGTGCAGCCCATACCACCAAATTTGAGCCAGGGCTTAATACATTTCCATTTAATTCTGCTGGGGACTGCCTGAAAGCTCATCAAGAACCTTTGGGAACCTCTTTTCTATTCAGCTCTGTCATAGATTATTGTACTGTGATTGAAGAGATCTCTCAAATGGCAGCTGTACTTTGGTATCAGACTGTGCAGCCTGTCATTAGTGCATGGAGAATTCCTGATGGAGAGATGCAAGAGGAAAAACGTAGAGAAGGCTTGGCAATATCCGTGATATATGACTGACATCTATTTCATTTTGAAACCCTTGTGGACAAGGAAGTGGTTCTCAATAAGTATATGTGCTTATGTACAGGTACATTATTTGTTATTCATTTTTTATTTCACAAATAAAATAAACTTGCTACTTCTTATTACTGTGTTACCAAGATTACAATTATACTTATTGAAATATTTCCAGTGCATTTCCTGAGATTTTTCTCCTAGAACAGTGTTTCTCCAACTGACTGTTATTTCTATGCCCACACATTCTTCTATGGAACTGAATTGGATAAAAGAAAGTAATTAACAGCATTAAGTCACAAAATAAAACCTAGGATGCACTAAACATCACATAGGAGATAGCAAAGTGAAAGACACTAAGGGAGATATCTTTTTTTTTAAAACACAAGCACATAAAACTGTAAATGATACCCACACAAAAGCATATACTCCCACACAAAGACTGAGTGCTATTTCACATGAACACTGATGCACACACACACACTAAACAATCACACAGATGCAGAACACATGCACATACACTTTCCTAGAGGAAAGGAGAAGCAACAGTAAATAGTTTGGTGAGCTGTGACTCACCCTTATGTTTTTCTGAATCAGCCCACGCATGTTTTTCTAAGAGCTCTCTATCTCCGCTGCGGTGTACTGTTGGGTGCAGAGAATGTGGCTCTATTGAAATAGTTACATCCTATAGACTTCTGACATTACACTGGAGCCAAAAAAATAAATTCCCCATTCAAAATTTGACTTGCATCTGTTTTTATTTGCTGCTTTCCTGTATGTGATACCCAGCAGGAATGCATGTTCTCAAACAAGCCCTGTCTCCAAATGTGCAAGGATTTTCTTGTGCTTTGGAAGACCATCAACACCTAAAGCAATGGCAGCTGGCCTATTGTTATCTCTATCAGCCTGCTGCCTCGCTGCTGACAAGTGTTTTTTGAGATTTTTTTCCTAATTCATTTTTTGTCTAGTTTTAACTATAGAAGCACTGTTTTCATGTTCTCAAGCAAACCATATACCGTAAACTGCATGAAATGTGGCTTAATACATAAAAAGGATTGTGCTGCATGGTCTACTCCGTTGCCATTTAATGCCACATCTTAAGCCAGAGCTTCGGGAAATTGTAGGACTGTATTTGCTTAGACCGCATTAGTTTTAGCTAGCTGTACATAATAAACTGGCAGCTGACTGCTTTGACGAGAAGGAAGCATCTTTGGGAACTGAAACAAAAAATCTGGTATAATTACAAACGGACTGATAAGGCTTTACAATATTTACTACCAAAAAACTAACTACTAAAAAGTTACATTCCTTGAGAGTGCACAGTAGTTCCTCTGCAACTGCATTGCCCATCAGTGTCTGACACCTTCGTTTTAACCCACATCAATGAAGAGGTTCACTCATGGAGGTTCGGCATGCTACAAATAGCAGTGGGCTACCCTGAACTCAGAGCTGTCAGGAAGACAGATAAGAGTCTGGGTATTGGGACAGACTTTTGTGGGTTTGGCGTGACAGAAGGTCAGTTAGCTGGACCCCAACTGTCCCTCAGCAGAGGAAATAAAAAAGAAACATTCTAGAACAGAAGCCCAACAAGAAACTTAAAAACCGATCATATCACTATGCTGTGTAGCAGGTAGAAATCTTTCAGTTGACAAGTGGATATCCTTTAGCTGCAGGTCAGTTGAGGTGAGCTATATACCACTCCTGAACCACAGCCAAAAGTGATCAATTACTGAGCTTAGACTAGTCAATGTGATGGCCCACTCCCTAACAGAACTGTCAAGAACACAACAGCGGAGGTCAGCGTTCTTTAGTCCATCAGCATTTTAACACTGATCTAAGATTACCACTTACACTTTTTATTTTATTTGATGATGGAACAATCTGTGAGTTTTTCCTTTCATGGACATGAGATGATAACCTGAGTCTCCTAGGTAAAACAAGAAATCTGACATGTAGTCTATTCAATGGAGATACCGGATTGGGGAAACTTTAAAACGCATTACAATACATGTCAAAGTATCACAGAGTCCATGAATACGCTCATCTTTTCTGATATTAAACATGAGCCATCAAAGTTGTCAACAACTGACTAAGTTTCCAAACAGCCCCTGGAGCAACACACGGACTAGGGAAATACCAGCTGTTAGCCTATAAAAAAAACTCAGGAGCAGCACAACTCATATTCACATACGTGAAGAAGGTTCGGGAGACTTTGATGACTTACACAGAAGCATTTAATGAAATCTCAGTTGAGGAGAATTTAGGATTAAACAGTACAGTGTAGTGCCATCCCAAGTTCTGAAGTTGTCTGTCTTCCTATAGGTGTATTTAAACTCACGCTGGTTAGCTGAACCTACAATGTAAACAAAGATATTATGGGCGCAGTAAACATATATGTTTACCTAAATCATTAATCCAAACATCTCAGCACAGACCGAAAACAATGTCAGCCTGTCCATACTGCATTAGAGCCTATCCTTAGGTGTGAGCGTATGAATGTGAGTTTGTGTTATGTGTTAACTTCCTCCCCTGACCTCGCTGGGATGGGAGCACTTGAGGCAGCAATGTCTTATCATACAGCTGTTACGTCTCCCGTCATCTAGGTGGAGACATTAAATTGTTGCCCTGTCAGTAGCCTTGGCCCTTTGCCCTCCCCTGTACCACTGAATACAAGCAGTCAGGGCCAGCTAATGTACAATGCCAAGCGCTTTATCAACGACATGCTAGTTGTTTATAGCCCATTTATTCAACCTTGTATTTTTATTTACTCTCCCTACCCTTGAAAAGAGGAGAGGTCAACTTCAAGAGCACAGATAAGTGAGGTAATCCTGGATCTCAGTACTGAAGTCAAGGCAGTTTGCAGTCATCAGATGACTCGAAGCAAACAAACGGTTAGTAATACAGTGTTTCCAACAGGCTTTTGTGAGACTATGTGGGTTGGACCTCCGACCCTCTAGGGGTGTGGGGGCATGGTCCCCCAGAAGAAAATGTTGTACATTTTAAAGTTAAATGCAACAATCTGGAGCATTTTGAGATCAACATTAAGAAGCTAGATCTATGAAGAATCTGTGCTTTTGTAAACAATGTTGTCTTGTAAGCAATTTAATCCTAAACACATTGTTATAGATGAATGGTGATGACACAGCAAAAATGTCACACCCACAAAGCATGGTAAACGAGACAGGGTTTAGTTCACAAATGGTAAAAACACAAAATAGTCGAGCATATATTTGATGCATCAAAGAAATTAAGCAAAAGTGGTTGCCTGTGTTGAACAGGTTTATTTTTTATCCATCACAGGTAGAGGACAGGGTATTGATCAACTTGACACATTTCTCTCCCTCTATCCCTATTAACTCTGCAACCTGATAATAATCAAATTGTCTATACACTTATTACATATAGAGCAGGCATCCAATCTATACATTTAATATTTATTTTATCAAACATGGACATTAAGCACTCATTCTTTGAACAGTACAAGACAAGTGAAAGGAGGAAAATCTCATTCTGAAGGAAAGCATTTCATTCTTACGTCACTCAGACCGTTCTCTGAGACAGCAAGTCAAAAGCATCCATTAGACATCATTTTTACAGTTAACAATTATTACATTAAAAGTTATTTAATGAAAAGGGTTTCTACTGGATGATACCTGGTCATATGGTGAAAATAAATTACAAATATACTTTACTTGCAGGACAAAAGACAGAAAGTAATCCCACTCACTGTCTGAAGTTGAACAGACAACTTGTCCTGGAGGACAGTAAGATATATTCTATTCTAACTCTCCCTACCTCCCCATTGACAAAAGTTGCACCTTGAATTTGGACATTGAATGTTCCTGGGCTTTGAGAAGAACAGTTCTGATGCCTTCTCGTAGTTAAATTCCTCTGGGCTCGACAGAGTGATGGAGACCCTCAGGCAGGCAGCAAGCTGCAGCCTGTTTGACCTCAAAATAAAAAGGTATATACAGTTAGCTAAATGAATAAAAAAAATAAAAGGTGCATTCGGAGCACACCGTTTGTACCCTTATTTCCGTTAAGAAGATTATGTAGTTTGTCATGTAAGTAAACTTTAAGTGCAATGGAGGGAAGCCAAACACCATTTATCTAATAACGCACATTGGGTTGAAAATCAAACACCGGTGGAAAATCGGCATTGCTTCCCTTTAAGGTTAGATAATTAGCTAACGTAGCTAACATTGTATACGCTGAATATAACATTACGTTACATACGTTAACGCATACATTATTTTTCACATGCAACTGGTAATGTCAGTCAACACAAGCGGGGAGAGGCGACTAACAGCTGATGCCGTTTAACATTAATTATCAATAATAACTACTGCAGTAACGCTATCCGTTTGCTGTTGCATATTGATAATTGTGTCTTGACTAGTGGATAACTGCAGCGGATACTGTGACGATAGTTAACGTTACTTACCACAAACGATGTTGCCAATGAGTTTGGATATGGTATAATCTTGGTTCGGATGCAGCCGTGAACTTTCCAGCATGTCTGTGTGTGTGAGCGTGCTCGCGTCACGTACAGCGGGGCAAATACATTCATGTGTGGGGGTGGGGGGCTTCTTCTTTGGTGTTTATTCAGGGTGGCATTACTGACTGAGAGATACTTTGCTGAAGCAACGGCACAAAACACAACGAGAGATCTTTTACGTTAATATGAGAAGCGTCAAAATATTTTCGGTTCATTATAAAACTGTGGGGGGCCAAATTAGATGTTGGCACGTGATGCTAGTTAACACTATACTCGACAGCAGCTAACGTTAGCCTGATCCAGCTGGATTAAACACGGTTACAATGCTGACAGCTAACGCTAAACCGTGTAAAGTGTGACTGTATTTCACTGTGGAGGATTCCGACACCGGGATGTAACAATCCGCAGCTGCTGTTGCGTTCAATGAAACTGGTAATTTACAGCCTCCTGGTGCATTCAAAGTTGTTGTTAAATGCCCTTTTCACATCTGGTGGTTGTTTTTGTCATTCAACAGCTATTTGCTAGTGAAATAAGTTACTGTTATAGTGATTACATTATTATTAAACATTTAATTTTGACGATATGGCCTTAGCAATAAACAAGCCATTCTTTAATGTGGCCAACTGTTTAGTACCCTTCTTTTTTTTTACTTTCTTAAAAAGTATCGGTTCAGGCACCGGTACCGTTTTAAAAGTACCGCTTTAGCACCGGTATCCAAACCAAACAATACCTAACCTTAATATTGACTCTAGATTCAAATGTGTGACTAGATTAAATATATAATAAACAAATACAAATCTTAAAATCAAGTTCATAAAGTCATTTTCTTTGCATTCATTTGATTCCCAATCAAGATACACTGGTAAGAATTGCTTTCCATTGTTAATATGTACTTAAAAACAGTTCTGAAATGCAAAATAATAGACTTTTAATCATGTGATAAAACATGCGATTAAATCGCAATTAACTATAGAAATTCAACGATTAATCGCAATTAAGAAAATGTTATCGTTTGACAGCCCTAGAAAATACTAGTTAGTTGGAGCACCAGTTGACACCTACGTGTTAGCATAGGAGCATCTTCTCCATACTTCAAAAGCAGGTTGACCAACGGAGTAATTTAATCTTCCAAAAACCTGGAGGACTTCACTTGAGCAGAAAGAGAGGGGGAGAGATTGGCAGCTAGCTGGCAGACATGCCGGGTTCAGTGTGTGTTGGTGCTGCTGCCAAAGCTCCAATCAAGTGTCTCTTTTTGCATAAAAAAAAAAGAGACTTTCCCAAATTGTCTGTCATACACAAACACACACGTGCACATACACAGAGCATCACATCAATCCTTCAATGTGACAAGTGAGGACTGCTTGTTTGTGTATTTGTTTGTGTGTGTGTGTGTGTGTGTGTGTGTGTGTGTGTGTGTGTGTGTGTGTGTGTGTGTGTGTGTGTGTGTGTCCGGCTGAGTAAGTATCTTTGTAGGAATCTGGATTAGGTTGTCTCATGGAAACACAAAGCTTATGTAAAGCTGACCTACACTACATGGCACCACACGAGTGTGAACTGGCCTGCTGCCGCGCTAACTACTCTTGCTGGCACCTCTGCCTGGACTGCTCACTCTGACAGCTGACTGTACTGAAGACAAGACACTAACTGGTAGATTAAACTGTCGTCATCTGTTTAGCTCGCCTCTGGCCCGCCTATATCAGATACACCGATGTGATTGGTGCATCTCGGCTACAAGGGCATAGTTAGTAGGGATGGGAAAAATAATCGATTCTTAGATGCATCGCGATTCTCTCTAGAACGATTCGATTATCGATTATGATAAGTTAATCTATATATATATATATATATATATATATATATTTTATTTTTTTAAATGTGTTGATTTTTATTTATTTTGTACTAAGTGAAAATCAGAAAACAGAGTGACTGAAAGAGGATGGGATAATGGACAACAACTTAGAGTTTAGGCAAGAGTGCAGAAAAAAAAAACACAATTTTTTTTTTTGTATATATATACACATGATCTTATAAGACATACATAAAAGAATTAGGCAAAACACATATAGGCTGTTCATCTACTTTATCACATTACATTAAAACTTGTGTGTGACAAATACTGTAGGCTATATGCCAAAATCTAAGCTTTGTCTAGCTGCTTTGGCTGGGAAGTGATTAGCAAACTCTGAGTAGCAAACTCAGATTTATATGTATATTTTTTTAAATCACGCATGGAAATATACATAAAAAAAATGGTTGCATCGATAATCGGTTTAGATCGAATCGTTGGCCTCTGAATCTGAATTGAATCGTGAGGTGCCAAGAGATGCCCACCCCTAATAGTTAATGAGCATCATTACTCAATGCCAGAGTGACTCGCTGAGCAAATTCAAATTGTGCTCTCCCGAGAACTCTGGATTTCCAGGGTACCAACATCTTACACATACTGTAAATGTAATTGCTGTGATAGAAATGCAATGGCACGGCAAGACATAGCATTACTGTACAACAGTCATTGAGTCAATTAGGACAAGCAACACATGTGGTCAGACAACAAATCCCCAGTTTAACCTAATTATCCAAATTATCTTAACTTATCTTACAGGAGCTGAAAACAGAGTTGAACATAACATTGAGCTTCAGTGCAGTGGACAATTGTTACTAACATTGCAAGTGAACACACCTTCTCTTTGTCTTTACGGTCTCTTTTTTTATGTTTTTGTTTCCTATATCCCGGCAATGCAGTTTGTGGGTAAAATATCATCCTCACTAATTAATGCCAATGCAACAATAATAGCAATACTATGTATGAATAGTTGGAAAAGTATGAATGCTTTTAATTAACATGAATTTCATTAAAACGTTGAATAACACCAGTAATGTATAAAATATGTGGAATATGTAAAGGTTTTTTGTTGGCTTTAAAAGTTCAATAATGGCAAACGATGTAGAACATTGTGAGGTCTGAATTTATGTTCTAATTGAAATTATAAATAAGTATGGAATAATTACAAATGCTGTGTTAAACATTGATGAAAATGCAGCAATATGAAACAAATTGTTTGAAAAATCTCAAATGCATTGCACTGCACTGCTGAAAAACTTGGAAGTTGAAATGCATTACCTTAATAAGCTAAGAGCTGAAATACATTGCTAGAAAAGCTGGAAGCTAAACTGTAAAAGTGGAAGTTCAAATAAATTGACAAAAAATGCTGAAAGTATAAATACTTTGTATTATTATGAGATATATCCATTGCATAGAACAAACAAACATGACCCTAAAGAGCTGAGAAGTGAATATATTGTCTGAAAAGAACGGAGCTATATATATATGGATGAAATCACAAATGTGTGTGTGTGTGTGTGTGTGTGTGTGTGTGTGTGTGTGTGTGTGTGTGTGTGTGTGTGTGTGTGTGTGTGTGTGTGTGTGTGTGTGTGTGTGTGTGACAAAAGTGTCTGGCAACATTATCGATCTCAGGACGTGACTTTTTGTCCAAAGACAGCGGTGTGGAGAGTGGAACGCGACTCGTGATAATAGCGTTCAGGATGTCCGTTGTTTCGGAGTAGGCTACAGAAATCATAGGCTCCTGTTATCTAAAAGTTTGTCAGTGCCATGGCTCAATATTTAAAAGATTTTGACAATGTGGATGAGGTCGTTATAATCGGATGGCCGCCCGTATTCATTTGAGCCAGGGTAGACTATGTATGGATGAAGTATACGGATGAAGAGCGGACGAGGAGAGAGAGGGGCTGCAGCTGCTCAGTGTTTCGTGCGGTCATTAGGCTATAATACATCCATGGTTTTGTGTTATCTAAAAGATTTTCAATAAAAACAATGGTTCATATTTGCTCATGTCTCAAAGCCTTGTTGATTAGAGGGGGAAATCCTCTGACGTGGTAACACAGGGTTGTAGGGTTGTGTCCGAGGTATAGTGCTGGGCACAGAACGCCGATACTTTTATGGCACCGAAAAAAATACCCAGATCCTGTATCGAAAAATTATTTATTTTTCTGTGCCAAATTTCGGTTCCAAAAGCGTCTGAGCACATAAGCGCAAACTTATCTGTCCTCTCTGCATATTGACACAGAGCGGAGCTCCAACCGACACACACACACACGGGCACGCAGAGGTGTGGACGTAGTGAACTACGTCGGCTCTGGAGTTTTGTTGAAGTCACAGTGAGTCACGGCGTGCCGATAAAGTGGTTTCAAGTGTGGTTACAGTTTTTCAAAACTTCACGCAGACAGCGTTTGCTGCAATATATTAATGGCGAGCCAAAAGCAGTCGCGGTGCTGTTGTTTTACATTTCCTCTGAGACAAGCAGCCACAACAGTGGTTTCTATGCCCTGGTGACTGACTGACAGGCTGAGTTTGTAAGGAAAAGTAATTTTACTTTCACAGCACCTTTCAGCAACAAGGCAATTCAATTACATTTCTTTGCAATTAAGTTAGTTCTTCATTAGTTCAATGTTGACAATAGGGCAGTCACCAAGTATATTGTTAAAGGTTTGTGTCATTATGCAGTTTGCACTAAAAAGTCTTGGTTCTTTACATTCCTTTGCATTTTAGTGAGTTCAATATTAGCCTGTACACAATGGCATTTGTTTATTTATTTATTATTTATAATATGTTCATGTTGTGGCAAAAGTTTTCTCTTTTTTTGTTAATTTTTAAAGTTTGGATTGATACCAATCCTGAGTCTCTGACTGGTGCACCCCAATCCAAAAGCACAACCAGTTTTATTAATGTTACTCTGAGTGAGCAGTGGTACCAGAATTTGTTTAATTTTGATAACTGTTTTGATTCACAATTAAGGTGGAAAATAAAAGTATGTATGTATTTTTGTTGATGTTGAAATGGATTTTAAAACATATGGTATCGAAAAGAGTATCGTTAAGGAACCGGCATCAAAACTGAGGTATTGAAATTGGCACCAAATTCAAAGATTTTTAGTCACATCAGTCTATTAGACGCAAATGCATGGGGAAATGGGGTCCAGGTTGAAAAAAAGGTAATAAAGGGTATACCCTTTAAATATGTAAGAAGAATTCCAATATGTACTAAGTAATTAAAGAAGTTCAAATGGGAGTTTTACAGCAAGGAATTACATGAGCTTGAGTGTAGTCAAAAGAAGTCAAGGTTTCCTTAAAGTGTCTTTGTTGGAATAAGGATAAAACATCAGATGAGGTCTAAAGCCCAAAGAGTTGATCTATAATAACTTCGCTACGTACTACAACCGTCCCCTGAGCTAAAACGGCAGTTGTCGGGGCAAGTTTTAGAGTGCCTTTGTGCATCTTAAGACACAAAATGCAATTAATATGTCTGTGCCACATGAACAGGGCCCTTACGTGTCAACAAGATGCGTTTTCAACTCAGACATTGTTTAAATTCACCTACCCTGGTCCCTGTCTCGATCCTGAGGGAGCTAGCTTGCCCTGCTAGCTGATAGCCGTTAGCTGCTAGCTGCCATCCGGTGAGTGTATTCAGACAGGCTTCTGTGATAATCATTCCAATAACAATCCACGGAGCAGCGGTGGTGTGGCTATGTCCTCCAGAGGACAGGTCATGTCACGTCTTGAAGTTTATTCCCCCCTAAAAAAAACAGTAGTGCAGTAGTAGCTGCTAGCTTCCCTCCGGTGAGTGTATTCAGCCAGGCTTCTGGGATAATCATCCCAATAACAATCCACGGAGCAGCAGTGGTGTTGCTATGTCCTCCAGTTACTGAAGGCTAGCTTTAGCTTGCGCTTGGAGCAGCAAGTTCATCTGCCTGTTTCCCCCCTGTCTGTCTCGTTCTTTCCAACTCTTGTGAGGCTAGTTCTTCGTCTGTATACTCGGGTTCAAATAAATAAGGACGACCATCAAACTCAAAAGGCTCTTCAGTGTGTTGTATATCTGCTATATTCTCCATAGTTACATTACTCCAAGCTTCTTCCCTTGTAAACAACTCTGCTCTTCACTCTTCACACACTACGCTCCGATCTGCACACTACTGTTTACCTTTTCCTGCTACAACTGAATTCCCAGGAGACAGCGCGATGCTACAGCTAAGCTTCAGTAACGCTATTACTGTGCAAGCCACAGACATCGTTTATCCCTTTTCCATGTAGTTACATAGTCACTCATATGGTCATAACCACTACTGTGCTCAATTACCTATTTTTGAGGGGGAAATAATCTAAACTTTTCTCTGCAAAGGCATGATCTGTCCTATGCAGGACATCCACCAGACCACCGGGCGCTCGGGGGATTTTTGTCGGCTGCGGGAGGGGGACAAAGGCTGCTTGCCTGGCTAAGGGAACTAGCTACCACACAGATCGACACTGACAAGCTTCCTACTTACCAACACCAGATCGATCACACACAAAATGGATGAGCTACAAATACACACGGAACTGCTGCATGATGATTTTTTACAAAAGCCTGGCTGAACACATTTATCAGGGACGGCAGATATCAGCTAACAGCTAACAGCTAGCGGCTAACAGGCCAAGCTACCCACCGGCAGGATCAAGACAGGGTAGGTGAATTTAAACAATGTCTGAGTTGAAAACGCATCTTGTTGACACGTAAGGGCCCTGTTCATGTGGCACAGACATATTAATTGCATTTTGTGTCTTAAGATGCACAAAGGCACTCTAAAACTTGCCCCGACAACTGCCGTTTTAGCTCAGGGGACGCTTGTAGTACGTAGCTGCAGCTACTCCGTGTTTCCTGCACTGATTCGGGTCAGGGGTTTTTCTTTCGAAAGTACTCGTGTAGCTATAGCGATCAAGATTAACGTAAAAATTGGCCGGAATTCTCCTTTAATGTTCATATTACTGTCTGTAGTTGCAATTTGACTGTCTGGCAAAAATGCTGCATCATGCTTACTAATCAGTGACCACGTTTGTAGGGCCCTATGAAATATGTTTTATTTTTTTTCAAATTCCGTTTTATTTTTTTTCAAATTCCGTGTTTCGGATTTATTTTTAGCCCTTTCAGATTTTTCGGATTTGCTTGACTTCTTTTCACTTCTAAGCAGTATTGACCTTTAAAAACTCAGTGACAACAACGATTTTCTTTCCACGGATCTCTAGCAGCACTTTTTGCGTGTGCTGGTCAAAGACCCGCGGCAGGTGGGTCTGCCTGAGGCTGCTGGCGTTTTCTGTAAGCGTGCCTCGCTGCTTGCAATGTTAAACAAGAAATGGACGTATCCTCTTCATTTTCTCTAGCGGTATGTCAGCTTCAGCACACGTTGCAACAAAATCTTCCACAAACTTACGCCTTGAATCTATTGATTTTGTCGTTGCCTCCATGGTAACCTGGAGGGATATTTCCGCTGGAGATTTAGCTAGCTTTGTTCTTGAGATGAACTTTTGATTTCAAATGGTTGTCGGGAGGCGCCACTCGCTTCGACATTTTTTCCCTCGCAACAAACTCAACGTGAACGTGATGACGTATGGTTACTAGGCAACAGGCTGTGCCATTTGGCCACGGTTTAGGTAGAGACCTGTCTCCGCTTGCTGTTTTAAACTGAAAAATGAGAAGGAAGTAAAAAAATATTATTTAATATGTCAACAAAATGTATGCAAATTTTGTGCGATTATGCGTGTATAACAGAATTCCATTTTCATGTGTAGATTCCGCGATTCCGTCCGTGTTTTCCGCATCGCAGAAATCATAGGGCCCTACGTTTGCAAACACAGCGGAGATCCATTTGATCTCTATAATCAGCTAACGACCGTATCACCTGCTGTTAGACTTCTCCCATTTACGGACACTGAGAGCAACCTGTGAAAAGAGGCTCAGACAGCTGAAACGATAGGGGGCAGCAGTGAAATGACGTCATTGTGAGCGCCACAAGGCCTTTGCGAACATATTGGTATATAATTTGTGTAGATAAAAATAAAAAATGACACTGAAATCGCAGTTTCAAAATACTCTTTGTTTGCGTTTTGGCTCAAGAGAGAATGAGGATAAATAACATTATGGTCAATTAGAGATTTACCGACCGTCACTCTGAGGCAGATAATTCAAAAACTATAAATCCTATAGCTTACGTGAGCACATTAGCTGAAAGTAGACATGAATACCTACTTTCAGGTCCCGTCCCTTTTGCCAGCTAAAACCCAGTGGAGATTTTTTTGTATTGAGATACCAGAATAGTTAAACCAGTGGTTTTCAACCTTTTCAAGTCACGACCCCCCAGAATAATGAGGTTGGTATTCACGACCCCCGTTGACAACGAGAAACAGAGCTGCAAACCAGTAGGGGTGTAAGAAAAAATGTATACACTTGAGTATCGCAATATTTTATTTAGCAATACTATATTGATTTTCAAAAACGCAATATCTACTTTTTGTGGTTCACGTTTATGTTGTGTTTAAACCCCCTACCGCTAGATGGCTATGCTGAGACGCACCACTAGTGTCCTTGCCTAACAGTGCCTATCAGTGCCTGACTTTTTGCTAGAAGCTAACAATGTAGCTATGGCCTACATACATTGTATGGCTAAAGCATATACAGATTTGCTCACTAAGAACCTGTGAACCACAATCCCAAACTGGCAGTTTGATTTTCTGTGTACTTAATTGTTTACCTAAAGTAAACTTCTTGGACTTGTATGCACATCATGTCTTTTTTTAAATATTAGTTTTTCTAAAATGATACTTTAAAAAAATCCCAATATATCGCCTTACGCACAGTATTGAAATATATTGCAATACATTGAATCGTGACCCATGTATCATGACACGTATCGTATCGCCAGATTCTTGCCAATACACAGCCCTACAAACCAGTGTAAACAGCTGTTTCTGCACGCCTCCCCCTGCTGATTTTGAGTGATTTTTGAGAATGCTCTGATTTATACATGTAAACAACAAATAATGCTTTCCTTTGATGACAGTTTAGTTTTAGCAGCTAGCACCTAGCCTTGTCCAATGTGCTCCAGGCTCTGTGGATTTTTGATGCGCTTTTGACTTCTTCTCTCCCCCTGACCCGGCTTCAGACCCCTTTCTGTGTTCCAGGACCTCCTGATTTACAAATGAAGCTCTGAATATAACACACAAAATGTACCAAACTCACACAGTAATGTAAAAGTCATTGCCCAGTCTAGAATATGTTATTTCATTTGTTTTCTCCCCAACCATCTACCGACCCCCAGGTTGAGAACCACTGAGTAAAACTGTCACTATTAGGACTTCCCTACTATTGATGTTTTTAAATCCAGTCTTTCAATCCATCGTTTAACTTTAGGCTTGTTGTGAATAAATTGTGATTATTTTTTTTTTGGCTACCTGATGATATTTTTAATGTGTTCTATGTGTAGGTTAAATCCATACTTCCAGGACAAATGGGCTTTATTTTCAAGCATAGAGCATACCTAATTGAACTTAAACCCCAGGCTAATGCTAGACACTCGCCTTGTTCTTTATGTATTTACAAAAAACTCATGCTATGAATCTGCATCCATCCACACCACTTGTACAAGTTGAGTTCATTTGGCATTGCTACAAACAGTAGAAGCAAAAAAAAGACCATGAAAGTCCCTCATAAGAAAATCACTTAGCGCTCTGTTACATCTTCCGATTCCTCATTCTGATATCTGACTGAGAGTCTTTCAATCCAACCTCCTATTGCATCGACCGCACACAACACAGGCAGTGATTCATTAGCTCAGGTATACACCACCCTGACATATGCACTTTCAGCTGATGTCTCTGCACCTGATGAATACTTAATAAATAATCACCTACTATCAAATTAGTCTTGTAAATCAGCTTATAATTTACTATGCGCTGTCACAAGGAGTTTCAGAATGACTCTGGCACTTTAATGTATAGAGAACAGGCACATCTTTGTAAAGACTGGCCAGCACCTCCCATCCCAGGGGTCCACTTCCCCAAGCACTTACCAAAACACAATCACAATCTGAAAACTCAGCCTGCCTACCTTGTCACTCACACCAACTCTCGCAAAATCTATTTCAAGTATTCAGCACTAAAGGTAGTCGTTTTAGTCTACATAAACAAATGCAAACACAATCATAGAGCTGCAAACACAAGATGCCAAATGCACCTTAGAGGTTGCAAATAATAATCTACAATTGTTTTTTTAAATGAAACATGGTTGTAAAAAACAAAGGCTATGATATGTAGGCCTATGTCTATGTAAATCACAAAAAAATATGTCAGAATTCAAAGCAGACGATACATTTCCATCA
This sequence comes from Zingel zingel, assembly GCA_023566125.1. Taxonomy (NCBI): domain Eukaryota; kingdom Metazoa; phylum Chordata; class Actinopteri; order Perciformes; family Percidae; genus Zingel; species Zingel zingel. Next base: position 20,627,878 of record CM042327.1, read on the forward strand.
AGGGCTGAACAATTAATTGGAATTTTATCGAAATCGCAATATGGACTAATGCAATATCCAAATCGCAGGAGGAGCAATATTTGTTAAAAGCAAAATATGTGTCAAAATACCATTTTGAATTAAGTATTGTGATGCTGCAGAGAAGTCCCGGCCTACAAATCTTAATCTACAGACTTAAAAGAAAAAAAATCTAACAAAAAAAAATTATCATTACACTATCATTTTAATATACTTTTCAATGAAAATGAGAATAATGCTGAAAAAAATAATCAATACCTGCAATATCTTGCATCACATCGCAATTGCAATTTCAGTCAAAATAATCCCAATTAGATATTTTGTCCAAACCAGCCCTATTTCCATGTTTCAACAGAGACACAGGACAAACTATAGGTGCTAACTTTGACAAATCTCCCAAATGTCCACTCTCCTCCTCTGTCCTTCCTTACAGTGAGGCTAGAAGCATGTAAGAGCCAAAGAATCACGTCAGTATAGCTGAATCTTCTCCTGTGCGTAACACTTACAGCAGGCAAAAAGCAGACCTAGGTGGAATGACAGACTATACCGATAGCAACCAGCCTGGTCTTCCAGAAAAATGAGCCCACTCCCCTGACGAGAAAGAGCTCCGAGCTACTTCCCTGACAGTTCATGATTCCATGCACCCCAGCCTAATCCTGAATGCATCAGGCATTTAAATGTATCTGCAAAATCAATAGCCAGCCCCTATTGTAAATGAGATTGAACTGAAGCCGTGTACTGAAAACGACCTATCATGTTTAAGATCACTATTTAATATGCATTCAGTATAAGGTAAATATATATCTGAGGTGTAGCCCAGCCCAAATGCTTTAGCTGCATTTGCTGTGTTAGGTTTATGATGAAGCAGGGGTTCAATGAAGAGATCAGGTCTTTATGTAACCAGCTTTCACACTTGATTTCAAATGGAATCAAATCACCTCAACAACAACCACGCAGCAGCTAAAAATGTAATTGTTCTACATTAAATACCACGGAAAGTATGACGATAACAAACGTGTATATTGGGCTTTAAATTGTGTGATTAATCGAAGGGCCAGCCAAAATGAGTCAGCACCTGTACTTGCACCCCTTTTTCTCTTTCTCTCTCATTAGGCAGCGTTGCTCAGACTATAAATCACGATAACATGTCTATAGGGGCACATAGGCTATTCGCAATTGATTTTTTCACAGTGACTCAACGTTATAGCTTTCTATTATGTGTTATAGGCGTTACTACAGTCTGGTAGCTGTGCACTGCCACCGCAGCCAGACAACTTCCCGCAGTGACCGCACTAGGTAGAGCCTTTATGTTGCACAATGCAGTCATCATCCTTTCAACCCGTGAACAAAACAATCATTCTAGTGCTTAATTGGACCAATACTAGCAAAGGCAATCAATAAGTCAATTTTATCAGAGATGTAGCTCCTATAGATCTGTTGCTCAGATGTGATTTCCTATCAGACTTACTGCAATTCCGCAACTCTACTCAGCTAAACCTGGCTAAAATCAAAGATGAGATAGAACAGAGCCCTAGACCCAGTTCTCCAGTAGACGAACCATGCCTGCTTTCTGCATCCACACAGAGAGGGGCACCTCATCATTTCAGCTTCAATGCTTGCAGAAACGGTCATTCACTGTCGGGTGTAAATACTCCCTCTGACTGCAAATATCACAATATTTGTCTAATTGCCAGTCATACGTATTATCTTGTTTTATCAAGCTGTTATAGAAATAAAAAAGTACAATTCCTACCTGTTCGGCGCAGTGTCTGTCGGTGCAACTCCGGGTCTGTCGGACACAGAGGCTCTGCAGCCTACATTTACCGTAATGACGGTACTAGTCACGCCGGTACATTGTTACTGTGTTCTAATTACGGTGTTGTGCTCCACTCGTTTTTTGGAAATTAGACAGACAATAATAAAATTGTGTACATTAATTTAAACTTGGAGAGAATTAAATGCAATGGTAATGTAAATGTAACACTCGTATTGCTTACCTCGGCAGCAGAGCCAGCTATATACGTTAACGTTATGTGTAGCTCGAATCTCGATCCATCTTTCTGAAAAAATAGTAAAAATACATAGCCTAATGATGACATGTGCTGGCAGGTTCTGTGTAGCTTGCTGCTGTTCATTAAAAGTAAACCATGGGGTTATAATGCATACCACATGCTTCATAACAGTTTATTTGATCATAAAACGTATAAACAGATATGTTGCTGTTAACTTGGGGTATTAACTTTAGTATAACGTTACACACATAACTTAGCTAACGTTAGCTAAACTAGCTAGCTCCTCCCTCGAGGACGCTTTTTGTACACATTTTTGCGGCTTGTTTTAAAAAAAAAATCAGTATTATTGTAACCATGGCTGTATTATCGTGTTGAATATAATACTTTGTCAGTCTCAAATTTGCTAAGGTTAGCTGTAACGTACAGTCTATGCTTTTAGGCAGAGGCGGTATAGAGGATCTTTGTTTTAGGTAAGATGTGCCCTGGCGGTAAATGGTGGTGCCTTTTTAACACCTCAAAAACCACAGGCGTGGCTTAATAGGCCTAGGCCACAAACCTGTTTATCTTACTTACCCCTTGTAGTAGTTCTTTCTCCAAAATGCTGAATGCAATTTGCTGAATTTGAGATTGAGAACGGCATTGTATTTATACCGCTATTTAATTTTCAAGAAATTTGTGGATAATCCACATAATTTCAGTTTGATCAGTTTTCATTGGAACTAGCTTACTTTCTAGCAAATAAATAGTCAATTTGATCAGATGTTATTGTAGTGAGAATGAATCAACATTTTAAATTGCAGAGGTGGAGGTTGTGTATCTGTTTTTAAACAGTAAATGGGCAAGCATATATTTGCATTTCAGAATCCCAGTATCATACAGTAACATTATTTTTCAGTATACAAGCATTTCAATTACAGTATTGTATTATTATATTGTCGCACTACATTACACTACATCCAATGTTGGGTTTTTCAAGCTGTTCTCTAATATGTAAGAGCACCCTCCAGAGTACAACTGCTGTAGTTACAACCATGTGCAATTAAAGTGCTGCTCTTCATAGTTCGGTTGTATATATATATATATATATATATATATATATATATATATATATATATATATATACATATATATATATATATATATACACACACACACACACACACATTTAGACAGTACTGTGCAAAAGTCTTAGGCAAAATACAAAATGCAGAATGAGCGAACAAAAGAAAAATCTAAATCACATCAATATTTGGTGTTACTACCCTTTGCCTTCAAACCAGCATCAATTCTTATAGGTACTTACAAAAAGTCAGGGATTTTGTAGGATTGTAGTCAGGTGTATGATCAACCAATTATAGTATATAGGTAGCATCAAGGTCTCCCAGACAAATATTTCAAAGCAGACTGGTGTTTCAAAATGTGCTGTTCAAGCTCTTTTGAAAAAGCACAAAGACACAGGCAACGTTGAGGATAGACGCAGTGGTCGGCCAAGGAAACACATCAAGCTTATTTCCCTTCGAAATCTGAAGATGTCCAGCAGTGCCATCAGCTCAGAACTGGCTGAAACCAGTGGGACCCAGGTACACCCATCTACTGTCCGGAGAAGTCTGACCAGAAGTGGTCTTCATGGACGAGTTGCAGCCAAAAAGCCATACCTCTGACATAGAAACAAGGCCAAGCGACTCAACTATGCACGGAAATATAAGAACTTGGGTTCAGAAAAATGGCAGCAGGTGCTCTCGACTGAGGAGTCCAAATTTGAAATATTTGGCTGTAGCAGAAGGCAGGTTGTTCGCCGAAGGGCTGTAGAGCGGTACAATAATGAGTGTCTGCAGGCCACAGTGAAGCATGGTGGAGGTTCCTTGCAAGTTTGGGGCTGCATTTCTGCAAATGGAGTTGGAGATTTGGTCAGGATTAATGGTGTCCTCAATGCTGAGAAATACAGGCAGATACTTATCCATCATGCAATACCATCAGGGAGGCGTATGATTGGCCCCAAATTTATTCTGCAGCAGGACAACAACCCCAAACATATAGCCAAGGTCACTAAGACCTATCTTCAGCGTAAAGAAGAACAAGTCCTGGAAGTGATGGCATGGCCTAGCCTGACAAGCCAGACCCACATCAAGATGTTGGGTCTGGGAACTCACCATTGGCAGGGCTCAATCTGAGGGGCAGGATAAACGGTTGTCTTTCAAATTCCCTCTGCACGCAATAGGATAGCGCTACAACCAAGCAGAGCAACGAAGAAGGTAGCAGAGCTAGTTGATAGATTAAACTTCTGCCGTTTCCGGTCAGCAAAACTCTGAACACATCTTCCTTTCTTAAGAATGACTTCTGTGCCGTTCTTTGTTCTTTTCTCAAAGAAAAGCTTAACTCCAAGTCTTCCAGAAGACCGCTGTTCCCAGCAGCAGCAGCCATAAGCCCGCCCACCGACTCTATACACCATGTCATTGGCCTGACTAGAGTTTGGTTTTTCCAGCTTGCAACCCCCTGGCTGCGTCTAGATTTCTAGGCATGGCCCCCCACAGACTCCTGATCTCAGCATCATCGAGTCTGTCTGGGATAACATGAAGAGACAGAAGGATTTGAGGAAGCCTACATCCATAGAAGATATGTGGTTAGTTTTCCAAGACGTTTGGAACAACCTACCTGCCGAGTTCCTTCAAAAACTGTGTGCAAGTGTACCTAGAAGAATTGATGCTGTCTTGAAGGCAAAGGGTGGTCACACCAAATATTGATTTGATTTAGATTTCTCTTCTTTTCATTCACTGTATTTTGTTAATTGATGAAAATAAACTATTAACACTTCCATTTTTGAAAGCATTCTTAGTTTACAGCATGTAAATACATCATACCTGCCTCAAACTTTTGCACAGTATTTTATATATGGTCTAATTTTAAGGGATTTTGCCAACAATTTATCATCCATTTATTCTGTTAATTCCAGTTCAATTAAAAGATGCTTGAGGCATTCTGTTTTAATGTTAGCTGGCTTCGAAGGAGCAATATGGCCCCCATGTGGCCACCAGAGGCTCATTTTGCTTGCCAGCTATAATAGACAGATGTGGCTGGGTAAAGTTAAGGTGGACCACCTACAGGAGAGGTGAGACTGCAGGATCCCCTTTACCTTTCATGGAGAGATAAGAAGGCCTCTTGGTCACAGCACCAATAGAAGGAGGGGGAAGAATCCACCTGTTCTTCATTATGTTGGCAGTTTTGCTATACTGCACATTACAGGACTTAAAAAAAAAATGCTGCTTTCCCAGAACCCAGGAATACATTTAATATCACCAGGGAAGGGGGCTTGTTTAAGAATTAAAACAAAGATTTGCCTCAGTAGACATCTGAAGCATGGAGATGGAAAATTAGATTAACAGCAAAATCCTATTCACCCCTACCGACCTGGAATTAAGATAATTATCTGTAAATTAATTTCATGTGATTGAGTTTCTAATTCTGGGCATCCTGTCTTTCATCCCTGGTATAAAGCAACTGACAGACATATGTACATGATGATGAGAGGGACGACCTTGACCACCATCTGACCATTAGGCCTCCTGCTAGCTGTGAAGGATATCATAAGGAGGTTATGCATATGGGATCAAACTACAAGCTGTTTCACTGGGACTATAGCCCTAAAACGAGGTGACCTCCATAAATGTTAATCATCCAAATCACTGAAATGACCTCACATTCCTTTGTCCTTGCAGTACTAGCTTGTATCAAGACATCTTAGTTAAGTACACTTGGCTGAAGTTGCAGACATATTGGACGTGACTGGAATAAAAACTAATGACTGATCAAAAGCTTCACTTAATGTGTCCATTTTTAGAATTTTTGCATATCAAAAAGCATGTTATGAATTTAAATTGTCCATATCTTGACCTGTGCTCATACATGCATGCTATAATTATATTCCTATTTTTCATTCTTACATTTCTGCTTTAAGCTGGAATTCTCAAACATCACAGACTTTGTGAGGATAGAGGAAACCTGATAGTTTTTTTCCCCCTTCTTTTTTGATATTTCTTCTTCTCCAATTCTAAATAAACAGATTCCCTGAACTGGGATCCCATGTGGGGAGTGCAGAGAGCCAACCTTTCCTCTGATACATAATGGTTGGTGCTTTCCAATAATCCCACGCCCTTCATGCAGGGGCCTCAACACAACAGTAGGAGTCAAGAGCTGCAACAAGGATGTGATCCCTCACCAAGGAGCATCAACACTTTAGTCACTGTGCATCAGACAACTCTAGAAACTGTATGACAACCGCCACTATGATTATTAATGTTAATGTTTACTAATAACTTTCATTAAAAATATGTACAAAAATGACAGCGTCAGACAGAAGAAACTATATTTCACAATTATAAAGCACATGTAAATCAAGTAAAAGTTACATAAATATATGTAAGTACTTTGGTCTTCCTATACAGACTTTAAGACAACTGTGGAAATAAATAATGAGTGACAACTACAAACAGTATACGAACCTGAGACTACAGAGTTGTGCTGGTACATATTTCTTTACATACAGCTACCTGTTGTACATTAAAACCTGAAGCTACAGTAGTCAAATCAAACTATTGTGACATGCTACAATATTCACAAAATATACTTACAGTTTTTTTTTTTTAAGTATTATGCAAATAACATCAAATCACTGTTCTGGAATGTATTAAGTATCCCATTTAAGGTTCCCATGGCACATTTTTCTCCTCCTTGTCCCAGGCATGTGGAGTTCTGCAGAGAAAATAAAACAAGTACTCATTAATTTAATTGACAAATATAGTGATTTGAGTAACCATCAAAAATACTCTATATGTTGACTCTCAATGTTTGATTAAGATCCAGTGGCTGACTGGAACGAACCTTCCAATCTTTCTCATTTAATCTTTAACTTCCTAAATTACCTCAAATTCCTCTGAATAATGAATTAATGAATTATGCCTTTGTTAATTACTCCTGCATCAATCAAACAATTAGCTCATATATGTTGTGAAAAATGAAACCAGAAATCCATTAACAAATAAATAAATCATTTGCGGTATGAATTACTTATTGGACAGATGCATGAATGCACAGATAAATAAATGAATGACTTAAATTATTGAATGAATGACAAACAAAATTATTTACTAAACTGACTACTGAACATGACTAAATTACTGTGAATTGTCCTTTTAATAAAATGCCTTACATCTGACTTATTTATTGACTAAAGAAATGATTATGTAAAAACTTGCCAAATGAATGATTAAATTGAGAATTTGTGTAGAACAAACAGTATAATGATTCAGTCAAAAAGCTCTGGCACACACAAACAAACTTAGTATGCATATGAACAAACTATCAAACAGGGAATTCTCAGTATTTCCAAACTTACATGTAAAAGTAAGGCACTGCTCTCTCAGCTGCCATTGGGTGTGCAGCTCTGATTTTGTCCACCAGACAGCAGTGTAGCACCAGAGGACTGAGCTGCAGAGAGATGGGAGTTGGAGTTCTTTGATGTGGAGGAGGCAGAGCTACACTCTAACCACCCTAATGGGACTTGTTCTAGGTTATCAGAGAGCAGGGCGTCTTCCTCGTCCTCACCCAAAGGAAACACTCGTGGGTCCCAGGGTGTCTGAGGCTGCCAGAGGACAGAGGGCATATAATGGAATTGAGAAAATCTACAAGTCTGTACATATTATACACATCTGTAAATTGAATATTTGACATGTATGTATGTGCTGTATGTATCACTTTCTGTGGACACAAGGATGAGAATATAACACATTTATCGATAAATCAATTATGTACTGAGCCTTATATTTGCGTAAAAGTTTAAAAGCTACATAAAGAATGTGCAACAATTTATTGTGAGCATGAATGTATGTATTGTGAGTATGAATGGATGTATGTAATCTAGTTACTAAGCTAATATTCTTATGAAATAATAGAGACCCCAGGAAGAGCAGCTCCTATTTAAGACAGACAGAAGCTAATGGGGAAGTTAAATTGTGAAATAGTGTTGTCAAAAAAATGATTCCCCGACTAATTCAGGTGAGTGCCCCCTCAAGTCGGAACAACAACTCGGAAAGTCGGCGAAATCTTTGGTACATGACTTTCCGAGTTGGCGTCATATTACACAGTAACATGGTAGACAAAAGCAAATGCTGGGTGGATGGCAAGAAACCATTTATTAATTCACGTATTGCATATCAAATTCTTGTTGACACATAATTTGTAATATGGTATTAGGTTGTAACTGTTGGTTGCTGTCCACGTAGAGTGACCAAGATTAGATGGAAACGTTATTGGTATATACTGTATATAATCCTGATAACAAGTCAAGTAAAGCTATGTTTGAATGGTTTTAGGGAATGTACTGGTGCAGCAATAAGTCTGCGATAAAATCACTAAAATAAAGCTTCAAACTGGAAATAAATACTTGAAACAGCTATCAATGTGTTGTTTAAACACTCTGAGCAATAGAATACAACACATCTTCTTTGTAGCGTCCATGTTTGTTTTTCCACATTATGACTTAAAGCTCATGAACACATCGAAGTCAGAAGAATAACTTCCCAACTCCGGAAATGGGACCATCCGAGGAGCAAGTGAATGCAGCATAATGTCCAAAACTCCGATATTTGCTCTTCCAATATCAGTCCCTTAATTGAAGTTAGATGTTGGCGGCTGTATCATAGTGATGCATGGCTGTGAAGCCTAACATTTTATGAAATCTAACATTTAATCAGGGTTTGTGTGGGTGCTGGAGTGCATAAGAAAAGCAGAGCAGTGACGAAGGGGATATTTGTGGTGTGGAGACGGTTGATTTGGCTAGTCTGGTTGAGTAGCAACCCATTCCTTCTCCAATCAAAGTGAAGTGGTACAGAGCACTGCAATCAGAGTATCAACAACTGGAGCAGAGTGGAGACAAGTATCTGTGTAGACTCTCAAAGATGCATCTAGGCTTTTTAACTCGCACAATATGACTGTCTGGGAAAGTGTATTGATTATTCTGCAACCCATTTTTTCCACTCTTTTTTTCTACTCTTATTCTGAAGCACAAATAACACAGAGGTATCTTCCACTGAAATGTTACATAAAATATACCTTCAGCAACATTTAGCGTTGAAGTGATAACATGATAATGTGGCCACTATGTTGGAGACATGGCATCATAATGTAACAGCCAATAGAAGATTGTTGTGTATGACTGAGCGTATGAGGAGAGTTCCCTCCTATGGCACCTGAATCATCATACTCTGATATTCAAATTTTGTTTTTTCGGGATTTGGAGTTTCAGCTGTGGTGCTTTTGATCTTACCAGCCACTCCTCTGAGCTTTGCTGCTCGTCAGTATCCAACTGAGCACAACTCAACTCCACAGAGCTCTCCTCTCCTGATGTGCACATCCCGCCCCCACTGCCTGACAACCTGCTGCCAGATCTGGAGTGAAGAAAACAAGCATACCCCATGAAACTTAGGCTAGGAAATGACTCAATGTTTCCCTTTCACACAGGCTATATTTACATGCACAGATATGAGCAAACCAAATCTGCAATAGTTGCAACTGCACAGTCAGCACAGACAGTGGGTTTAGGATGTAACTGAATTGTCAAATGCATCTATTTGTTATCATCTTCTGATAAAAGCATGACATGTGACAAACGCTGCCTGACATTTCTGATGTTTGAGAAAGCCAATTCATTCTCCCCAACCCACCTGAGGCATGAAGATCACCTTGTATTTTGGTATCACCTGATGTAACATTATTCAAATGAACGCTGCATTTCTGAGCCTGCGTGTGTATTTTTGTTTGTGTGTTTCCACCTTTTAGGAAGTCTGCAGCATTTTCTTTTTCCCCATGACAACCAGCGCAATTTCTCTCTCTGCTCTAAGTCCAGGTGTCTCAGGGAAACAACTTTGTTTGTGAGATCCTCCACCTGAAACACACACAAATAAAAAAAATGTTTCTTCAAAAATCACAAAAAGCTAATTTCCAACGGAATGAGACGTTACCTGCCCCTCCTCATTGCCCTCCTCCTTCTCTGCCTCACTGTTCATCAGAGATGAGGTGTCAACCACCCGCCAACTGCAAAGAAAGAGACTTTTTGAGGTGACAGACATTGACGATGGACAGTCTGCACAGCATCTTTCTATTTCAGAATTTAATTATAGCCATATTACGGCTGGATGTACCAGAAGTGCATGAAATGCACCGGAAATTGTGAAGATGAATAGTAAGACAAAATAAGTCAAGCAATCACTCAATACATTGGTTTTATGTTTTTAAATAAAAACATAATAAACAAATAACTACATGCGTAAGGATATAGAGGCATAAAGGCATGATCAAGAGTCAAGACATTATGATTCAATGTTTGGGGACAATGAAATCCATCAGCAAATTTAATGTGCTGTAAGTCTGACCGTTAGTTTAAAAAAAAAATAATTCTGTCACGAGCCAAAATACAAAACCAGCGTCTTTAGAATTCTATGTAACTTCTTTAGAGGCAGTTTTGTTCCGTACCTGGGTGTGAGGATGTCTTTGTACTGTGGTTTTTCCACTTTAGCCAGAGACATGGGGATGACAATGTTGTTGATGTTGTACTTACTCTCTCCCTGGCGTTTGCGAACAAAGCCCTAAAAGGAAACATAGTGTGACAGTTAACAGCAATGATTCAGAGGTGTTCACACACTCAAAGCCCTTCTACATCACCAAGGAATGCTTTTGAATGTATAGGATAAGTGTGTGTTTTACCAGTTTAATTCTAATCTTGATCTTAACCTTAGATCCGGTTTGGGTAAGGATAAGGGTTAGGGCATTACTGTATATGTCAATGAGGGTTATCACAAGTATACACATTAAAAAAAAAAAAATGTGTGTGTGTTACCTGTGAGGCATGTTTGCGTGAAACCTGTGTAAAGCCTTCCTCGTGCACTTCATCTGAACTGTCACAGAGCTGGCACAGGATATCTTCCTCATCTGGGTAGAACACACACACACACACACACACACACACACACACACACACACACACACACACACACACACACACACACACACACACACACACACACACACACACACACACACACACACACACACACACACACACACACACACACACACACACACACACACACAACATTCATATAGTTTTTACTGTAGCCATATGATCACATACAGATTTTCTATAAACCTGGTATTCAAGATGAACACACACACACCTTCTATCAGCCTGTGGATGTGTGTCATCTTCCTTTTCCTCTGATTGGCTCTCCTGTGTCGCCTCTGAGCAGAACCTGCCATCCTGATAGGTGACAGACCCATAACTCTGCTTTTATGATGCCTTGCATGCTGCTTGTATTTGTGACCTATAATGACAGACACAGACATACATACACACACACACACACACACAGAGTTAATACACCACAGGAATTTCCTTTCATTCCAATCTGCCCTTCAGTCCCTCAGGGATTTTATGCTTTGGTTGAAGTGTACAAAAGCTAAGCCTTAAACATTTGTCCCATTATTTTGGCAGGTGACTGCCCCTCAGTTTTCTCTTTCTTGCTCACAGTAATGAAGAAAAAAAAAGTCCATAAAACATAGTGGTTGACTAAACACTATGTTTTTTTTGTCCCTGGATAAACTGGACACATTCTAAAATCAACCAATCATTGTTTCGAATCAGCAATCTACACTGTGGAGAACCTTGGGACCAAGGGCCACTTAAAGCCCTGAAACCAGAGCTGCCAGAGGCAGTAAATGATAAGTCATTAGCTTCAGACTAATATACAATGACACATATTGACACTGGTGAAATGCCAATTGATTTCATTTCCACCTACTGCTCAGTTGGAAGCCTCATACAGACACAGTGGGATACCTGCCATGCTAGGAACCACTTATGACGCCACACAGGGAGATAACAAGCAGGCACAGAAGCCATTTTATTCACAGTGGTATTGTTTCCTTTCACTACAACTAAATGGGAGAATTGTCTGAACAATCCAAACTGTCAGGTCATTATTATATTTATGCATAATACCGTATTGTTTAGAAACAATGTAAGCCAAAAACGTCATTTAAATTATCAACACGTAAATGTTTTGATCATATAACAAATATTTTATTATTTTACAATAACTTTGAATGGAAAAATAAACACCAATAAATTAAATACAAATTATAACATTATTCCATGCACTGCTTTGGCTTATCAAATTGGAACCAAAGCGCCAGCACCAGTAATGTAGCTACAGTATTTCTAATAAAAAAGGCACATTTAAAAGGTTTGGACTGTGAAGCTGCAGCTAGTAGTGTTGACTTTGCATTAACATTAAATCATCATTGACTTCAAAAACAGACTTCATTGCAGCTCCATCAAAGCAACGAGAATTGGAACAAAAACCAACGAGGCTCCTATCTGTTAGATGAACAACAACAACAACAAGAATGCAGGTGCAGTCTTTTAAATAGCACCTCTGCCTTCCTGTCATCAGTTGACTACGACGTCAACACAGCGAGTTACAGTCTTGCTCACAAGCAGCACCTAAAGTTTAACATATAGGCTCGGTAAGGTGCCACTGTACATAGCACAGCAAACTTGCTGTACTGTGGCAATGAAAAAAACAGCAAGTACCAGAGCTTAGGAGGGTTTTGAAACTCAGCATTTCAAAGTGAAGTACAATGTAGAGTAAAAGAAAGTAGATTAAGTCGAGGAGAGCACCATAGAATAGTAGGGCTGGGTACCGAATTCAATACTTTTTAGGCACCGACCGAATTGCCTCAGTGGTATCGAGTATCGAAAAATGCCTCGTCATTCAATACCCAATTTCAATACCTAAGGAGTAAATATCATCAGTGTCAGTGAGCCAATAAGCACGCAGCATGCTTCTACCAAGATCTTCTAATGCTGGTGATTGGCTGTCTAATGTTACTCGTCAAAGAGACATGCAGGAAAAACTCTAGGTTACGCGCAGAGACAGGGCTCACGTAGTAGGAGCTAAAACATAAATAATAGGATGTGTGCCGTAATGTGTAATGTTTTCATTTCTTTTGTTATAATGGATCAAATTGGTATCGAAAAAAGTACCGTTTAGGAACCGGTATCGAAGTCACGGTATTGGTACCGTTATCGAAAAGTTTTGAACGATACCCAGCCCTATAGAACAGTGCGGGCTTTGTAATCAACACTGGTAAAGGGCAGGATCTTACTGTTGTGCAGTGGTGTGGAGCTGTGTCTGTTGTAGTGTGTTAGACTGGATGGTTGGACGTTGAAAACCAAAGGCCTTTGGGACCATTCTTCTCTGGCCAGGACCCTGTTTAAGTGGTGGGACAGAGGAGTGTCTGAAAAAAAGATGACACAATTTTAAGTATGCAGTCAAAACAGTTTGAGCAATCTAATACTTTTATGATCAATTACTCCACACATCTCTAAATGCAAGCAGGCAACACACTGGCAGTGTATGGCGCGCAACAAAGCACCCACATCCATTGTTTTCTATGCATTCCCACACACAGCAGCATCCTGATGCAAAACAAGACATCATGATACACCACTGTTCTAGTCTACTTCTTGTGTGTCACGTCCGGTGTGCTACAAACATCAAGTGGCAAATTACCCAACATGGCCGGCGTGTGTTGCACCTCAAGACAACGTACTGTCTACCAAGTCAAATATGAAAACAAGAAATTGCTCTTGTGAACTACACCTTTTATAAAAAAAAAGTAAATAAATAAACATTACAAATGTCTTTCAAAAGAAAAACATTGCTTAGCATACTCGGGTTTCCTCATCCTCCTAAATGTTTAAGATGGTATAGGTTTTTTTCCCACTGGCAAATGTTATGTAACTATGTTATTGTGGCTCCTACCAAATGAAAAAGACAACACAGGGTGCGGTGTGGAGCTGGGGGTCCTGGAGGACAGGGCCCTACTGGAGCTGCAGTCTGGATCAGGGCAGAGGACTACAGGATCACAGGATGAACAACATGAACAGGAAGATGCTGAGAGAGAAGAGGATAGGGTGGATGTGGACTTCCCAGAGTCCTGAAGCACAAGAAAGAGAAAACAGAGAGGAAATTAGTTTTGACATGATAGTAAACGAGAGCATAGTTAATGAGGTATAAGTCAGTCAGGACACAGTTTCTTCAACTACAGTATTAACTTGGATTTCTCTTTGTGTTTTGTTGGTGGCAGCTTGGTGCTGCTTCTTATTATAACAGCTACAATCGCTCTGGGCTCTAAGGTAAAATAGGTAAACTCCAATAGTATGTTAACATTCCAAAATGTTGGATTTTTACATGAGAAGTGATCTGGAGAAGTGATCTGGTTTAAATGATTGTATATGAACTGAAGAAGAGCTAGTTAGGGATTAGAACATGATGCCCACACCTTATGTTTCTATCATAGGCACCATTGATTCAAAGTCCTCTCTAAACATCTCAGTCACAACAACATTAAGTTCAGACTAATAGTCAAAATTATGTTTTTAAATGTGGGTCAAAACTGAAACACAACCTAACGTACACAAGAACCTCCCTATAGACAGGTTAACTTGTCACCGCCTGTTCAAACTGGCTTAAAAGATTAAAACATACACATTAAAGCTGCATTAATGATTTCTTTTTGTTGTCCCTTGGGGGAACCTGAACAAGTCTTAATGGCAAACAAGTCAGCAATCAGTTAATCATTTACACATCCAGCAGGCACAGAGCAACACAGCCATTCATTTGAAGTTGTTTTTTCTGGCCACCTGACAAATAGTCCACTCTCCTTTTAGCTCTCCATCACCTGCTGAGAAAAATATCTGGCTCCTAAGCGGCTAAATGCTGCACTATGTTCACCAGCTAGAGGCGCGTCACAAAGAGCAACCCCCTTGTACATTACACAAAGTCATTTGATCCATTACCGTAACATACAGTTGTGTTCAGAATAATAGCAGTGTGTTTAAAAAAGTGAATAATGCTCAAAATCCTTAGAATAGCTTTTAATTCCATAATATCAATACATTGGGAACACTGCGCATTCAATTCCAAATCAAAACATGACCAACATTGATCATTTTTTCTTTACAAACTCAAGCATTTATTGTATAAACTGAAAAATGTCTCAAGGGTTTGCTTTACTTTGATCACTGCACTAATATTTAGTTACATAACCATTATTTCTGAGAACTGCTTCACATTTGTGTTGCATGGAGTCGACCAACTTCTGGCACCTGCGAACAGATATTCCAGCCCAGGACGATTGAATTAATTCCACAATTCCTCTGCATTACTGGGTTTTGCCTCAGAAACAGCATTTTTGATGTCACCCCACACGTTTTCTATGGGATTGAGGTCTGGGGATTGGGCTGACCACTCCATAACATCAATCTTGTTCATCTGGAACCAAGACTTTGCTCGCTTACTGGTGTGTTTTGGGTCACTGTCTTGTTGAAAGACCCATTTCAAAGGCATTTCCTCTTCAGCATAAGGCAACATGACCTCTTCAAGTATTTTGATATATTGAAACTGATCCATGATCCCTGGTATGCGATAAATAGGCCCAACACCACAGTATGAGAAGCATCCCCATAACATGACTTTTGCACCACCATGCTTTACTGTCTTCACAGTGTATCAGTGCATGTGGGTCGTTGGACAAACTGTCTGCGGCCCCTAGACCCAAAAAGAACAGTTTTGCTCACATCAGTCCACTGAATGTTGCCCTATTTCTCCTTTGGCCAGTCAATGTGTCCTTTGGCAAATTTCAACCTATTCAGTACATGTCTTTTTTTCAGCAATGGGACTTTGCAGGGGCTTCTAGCTGATAGCTTTGCTTCACATAGCCTTCTTCTGATCGTAACAGTACTCACAGGTAACTTTAGGTCTTCTTTGATTTTCCTGGAGCTGATCATTAGTTGAGCCTTTGCCATTTTGGCTATTCTTCGATCCATTTGAATGGTAGTTGACCGTTTTTTCCCACTTCGTTCAGGCTTTGGATGCCATTTTAAGGCATTTGAAGTCATTTTGGCTGAGCAGCCTATACTTTTCTGCACTTCTTTATATGTTTTCCCCTCTCCAATCAACTTTTTAATCAAAGTCCGCTGTTCCTCAGAGCAATGTCTGGAACGACCCATTTTGCTGAGTATTTCAGTTTGAAATGCACTATAATCAGCATGCACATTTGCTTCCTTCCTTCCTTCCTTAAATATGGGCCATAACTGACACCTGTTTCTTCACAGAATCAATCACCTCACTAATTGAACACAACACTGCTATTATTTTGAACATGCCCCTTTCAATTACAGATTCAATTACACAGAATGAGCAGCATGCATGTCATGACTGTTGGGTCTGTTGGTTTTCTATGACTCTATAACACGTACTAGTCAATTATTTACCATGTAAATAATTGCTATTATTATGCTATTATTTTGAACACAACTGTGTTTATTAGTGCACCTTTAAATAAAAACATCACAAACAAATTAACACAAAACTGAAATGAAAGTACTGTATATGTGATATTGGATATAATTGTACAATGTTAGTGTATGAGTTCTTATTACTAGAAATACGTGAAGCTAAGCAGAACATTGCCAACTACGTGACACTTAACCTGGCAAGAACACAGCAATGTTCCCTGGGTAAAAAAAAAGGCGCAAGCTTTAAACAATTACATGCACTTGTTTATTTGAAGCTAATCCAAAGGAATATTATTGTTTAATTAAAAGCAGGTGGGCCGTTTTAAACATTAATTCCTTGGAGGAACTGCAAATGCATGAATGTATTTTGGCATCCATCCATTATCTACACCCGCTTATACTGCGCAGGGACATGGGCGGCACTAATGAATAGACACTAATGTATCCCTGTGGGGAAATTGATTTGTTTCAGAAGTGCAGAGCGGTTTTAAAATAAGAATAAGCAATATGGAGTAAATAAATAATAATACTAACCGGACATATTGTAATCAAAACAGAAAATAATCCCAGAAATAAAGACATGGCATCTTCAGGGACAGACTTCCATTGTTGACAGGGATGTGTACATGTGCCCTTTAGCAACAGTATTCCAATTACGGGAAGACAAATATTGAGAAATGTGTCCATGGTCTGAGTCATGTCACACATGTGCATGTGTACTTTGACAGTTGTGAATGTAAATGGTTCAGATGGACAGGCTGAGAAATGGAGGAGACTGCATGTGTGCCTACCTGTGAACTGCTGGGGTTGCAGGTGTTGAAAGTGAACAGTTTAGGCTTGTGGTAGGTGACCAGGGGTCGGGTCCGGGCACACACGCATGAAACATCAGCTTTGAAGAGCCTCCTGGTACCCAGTCTCCTTCTCTTAGAGCTCCCAGGCACAAAAACACAGTCTCCTTTCTGTCCACTGCAGGGACAAGATCAGGTGAGGTCATAGAAATGTCAGGCATATGATTCATGCTAGGATCACAAGCACTCAAAAAGCAAGTTTATTTTCTAATGTGTTGTTGGTTTATGATTTCCTCTAGCAACCAGAAACAAACAATACATTGTCACATGCATTAACAAGCAAAAGGTCTTTTTTATCACCTGACTTTTATCTTCAGAGCCAGACAAAGAGAGTTAAAAAGGCAGCAGGAAGGAAAGACATGAAGGGATGATTCAAGTCAGGCCAGATGGTGGGGACCGACCAGGCTGTATTACTGGTTATTTTACAGAGAGTATGCTTTCAGCCTTGATAAGCACGGCCTTTAGCCTAAACTGGACAAAACTCTATCTGTACAAGTTTCTCTGTTTTATATTTTATATTACATGTATTCTTTATGCTATTGCAAAAACAGCTATAGTGAATATCTCATTGTACTGTAGGTGTGACAAACCTTTGCATTGCCATGCTCATAAAGTCACAGTATTAGATTTTAGATTGTGTGTGTGTGTGTGTGTGTGTGTGTGTGTGTGTGTGTGTGTGTGTGTGTGTGTGTGTGTGTGTTCTCTACCTTGTGAAGGCTCTCTTGCCTTTCCAGGTGTGTGGTTGTGGTTGTTTAGATGGCGGTGAAAAGCTCAGAGGAAGCATCAGACTGTTGACAATCTGGCTGAGCTGAGCACTCTGCAATGAAGACATCATCCATATAATGCTTATTATAAGTGGTAAATTAAACTTTAGGGTGAAAAACAATGTATCTCTTTAGCAGCAGTGAGTGTGTAAGTAAGCACTCCATTCAAGCAAGATGGAATAATCAACACACAGTGTTTAGACTCTCATGGCCCCTGGATATTGTTTGCTATAAGTGATGATGGACTGATCAGACTGATAAAAATGCGAGTATGCTGTGTGATGTTTGAAAGGATCACAGTACACATGATTGACAAAGAAAATGCTCATTTAATTCATGTATTTCTGTGCTATTCATGCTACCAAGTTGCACATTTGCCTGGTGCAGCACTAAAGGATTATTCTGTTTATTTTTTTTTTTTTACCTGGGCCTTATTTTTCTATTGATTATTGATGATTTAAGAATCATTCGGTTGCTTCACTGCAGAGCTCGATGTGGCTCAAACATGTCTACTGCTGCCCAGTACACAACAGAAACGTGCTTTAACATCCAAAGAAATTATTTTGCACTTTTCTGGCCAGAACAAACTCACTTCGGTCAAGTAAAATGAAAACACACAGCTGAGTCTGTGTAAATGTACAACAGCTGGTGCAGGTGCTCATTTGGGCATTAAAGCTATGGTGCGTAGTATGAGGAATTCTAAGTAATGACAACAACATTGTCGGCGCGTCCACATGATACAAGCCTTCCGTGATCATGCACTCCCCCACCCCTCCTCCTCCACGCGGTAGCTAGCAGCCAAGGAGGACACGGAGTTTTAAAAAAACATGATGGACTCTTCAGAAGAGGTAATTATCTTCACTGAAGTTTCTGCGTGCTGAAGTTGCCGGACAACACAATCTTCTTTTTTTTTTTTTTTTTTTAAACTAGAACAGATTAAAATGCACATCTAAGTACAACTTTTTATACCATTAAGACTGCACAGTCTTAGATAAGATTAACAGATGATTCTCAGCATATCAGCTCACGCTCCCTTTGAGTACCGTATTTTCCGCACTATAAGGCGCACCTGATTATAAGGCGCACCTGATTATAAGGCGCACCTTCAATGAATGGCCTATTTTAGAACTGTTTTCATATATAGGGCGCACCGGATTATAAGGCGCATGGAATAGAAGAGACTGCAGTCAAACGTTTGGCTGGGGTTGTGTTATGCATCCACTAGATGGAGCTGTGCTAAAGGGAATGTCAACAAAACAATCAGATAAAGTCAAACTTTATTAAGCGCTCTAACAACTCCGTTCACTCCCATGGTAACGTTGTTCAAACGTTAATGTGCATATTAACAATATCTCCCAGCCTTGTTCACTCTTCTCCCAAACGTGGAGGGGAACTTTTCCCTGATTCAGTAAACACGTAGTAAAAGAAACAGTCTGATACCACTAAATCAAACGTTAGTGCATTCACAATATAGTAACTCTTCAAATTGTTCAACTTAGTGCATTCACAATAACTCAATGTTGTTCAAACGTTAATGTGCATATTCACAGTATCTCCCAGCCTTGTTCAGTTGTAAACACGTAAAAGAAACACAGTCTGATACCGCTAATTCAAACGTTAGTTCATAACTCAACATTGTTCAGTTGCGTATAACACGTAAAGCTCACTTTTTCAGTTCATTCCCCGTCCACGAATCCCTCGAATTCTTCTTCTTCAGTGTCCGAATTGAACAGTTGGGTGAGTACGGCATCCAACATGCCCGGCTCCCTATCGTCATTATCCGAGCACCATTTTGGTGCCATTTTGGGGTCTTTAAACACACACAAGTGGTGTGGGACTGTGAGTAAGCACAGTACCTGTGTTTACGGACTACGGTAGCCGTAATCCTGCAAGCGGTGCGGCTTTGTAGTTTACCAGTCGTACTGAAACATTTTATTATTATTAAACTGTTTTTATTGGTTTTTCATACTGAAACATTTTGACAGAGCGCCTTGAGCGCCGTGTACAACCAGTATGGATCAACCATTTAACCAATTGATCCATATATAAAGCGCACTGTCGTTTTTTGAGAAAATTAAAGGCTTTTAAGTGCGCCTTATAGGGCGGAAAATACGGTATATTAAATACTTGTAGGCTTCATAAAGCAGCAGGAATTCATGCATTCCAAAGTAATAATATAAGTAATTAGTTTAATCTTCTCAACTTGACACTGGGATATACATACACTTACATACACATATTACAGATACATAACCTTCTGTGCTTTTCTACACAACAGACTGATAAGCTTTAACAGATTTAAAAGGATATTATCCTCGTGACTTAGTGTATTGAGTTGTAGTTTACTCTGTGGTGTGTGAAGAGTCTGGATTCCAGACTCTTCACACACCCAGTATTTGTGTGTGTACTAGCTCCTTCCTCTTACCTGTCTCTCTATGTTGTGCAGAAGGCGTGTGGGGCTGCAAGGTTCAGTGTCCGCATCTGAGGCTGTGCAGGATAACCCTTCCATTTCTCTCAGCAGGGTCTGCTGAATCTGTCTGTCTGTCAGTGGCTGGGACTTTGCAAGCACCACACCGCCCTGAGACACACACACACACACACACACACACACACACACACACACACACACACACACACACACACACACACACACACACACACACACACACACACACACACACACACACACACACACACACACACACACACACACACACACACACACACACACACACACACACACACACACACACACATATATATTGACTAGGCTTGATTTTTGGACATGGTAGAAAGACAACATATTTTCAAGTCTTTAATTGTACACTCTGCCACGCATCATACATTGATTATACAATTATTACCAAAGAGCATTCTCTTTGAAAAATGACCATAAGGACTATTGATTCATATTTTACCTTTCATAGTGATAGCAGTTCATCAAAAGTTGTTTGCATTGCTTAATGTGGCTTTAAAATGTGACTACAGTAACTCACCTTTCTATAAAATACTTAAGCTAAAATGCTATTCATTTGTCACAGTAAGACGGCAAAAGTTGGCTAACATTCTCTTCACTCTTGACTTGTTTCAAGGAATAAGAGCCCTTAATGATCTATGGCTGCCAGTTGGTATATTATGTCAACCACCACTTATTGAGCTGGATACGGAGGACTATTGTCTTACCTTGGTAGAGCGGATGTGCTCGTGGAGCTCCACCAGTTGTTGTGTCTTCCCCTCCAGCTCGGCCAGACGCAGCTGCAACCAACTCCATCTGCTGCCCAGCTCCGCTCTCTCTTCCAGCCACCGCCTCTCACAGCTACTGCTGCTGCTGCTGGCGGAGAGGCAGGGTGATGATGGATGGCAGAGAAGGACACTTAAACTCATGTAGTGCTTATAGTATTCTATTAATTTGTGTCAAAGGCTTTAGATCCTGATACGACCTCACAATCAGATCATTCAAAATGCGTTGAAATTTGGCCGAAAAGGCAGAAAAATGTCAAGATATTGAATGCAGTCAAAACCTCCAGCATGGCCATTAACTGGAAGTGCATGAAGAGGTTAGCATATGAGAGTCGTTAGCAAGACATTTGCGTCACCAGAGGGAAAGGTTACACAAAGAAGGAAAGACAGAGAAACACAAAGAGAGCACTGAGAGACCAAACCATTTGTCAATTCACCCATTTGAACTGCAGCACTGTCATCTTATGACCTATTTTACACCAAGCATGTTGATATGTAGTGTGTAAATTGTTAAGCATCCTAACAGCATGGGGGGAGAGATATTTTGCTGAATCACAAAAGCTTATCTGGGCCAAAGAATAAAACGTATCTATAGTATGTTTCCAAGGCACTAGCCTGTTCAGTTAGCATTTATCTTCTGTGTCTGTGTCTGTGTGTGTGTGTGTGTGTGTGTGTGTGTGTGTGTGTGTGTGTGTGTGTGTGTGTGTGTGTGTGTGTGTGTGTGTGTGTGTGTGTGTGTGGCTGGCTCCAGAAGGGCAATAGTTGTAGTTGCTATGGCAGTGCTCTTGGACCTTGGCTAGGACAAGGAGGGACTCCCCCTACTTCAAACACTCGGATGCAGGACAGAAAAAGGTTAGGCCAGTCAGCAAGCAGCTACACACAGAAGATTTGATAATACCGATTGATATTATGAGGTAGTTAATATGTGTTACCCAAAATGTTGTTTGCTTGCCTGATCACAATTAGGCTACACACAGTTCGTAGTAGAACGCTGCAAATGAAAACAAAGCCTTGGTTAATGACTGCTTAAGGAGTAGGAGCTCTCTTTCCTGCACAGACAATGGCCAGACTCGGCTGCCCTGCAGCAGTTTTCAGTTGATTGAATGAGAATATACCTGGAATATTAGACATGCAGTAGGCAAGTTAGTGGGAGAGGACAGGAGAGGAAAGGTAGGCCATAAGGTGAACTAAGAAAAAGTGGCTAAAACGTGATATTTATTCCACAACCTGGGCACTACTTTTTAAATGTGTTTTTTGTAGAGGTGCAACGATGAATTGATGAATCGATTAGTTGTCAACTATTAAATTAATCGTCAACTATTTTGATAATCAATTAATCGTTTGAGTCATTTTTTTATTTAAAAAAATAAGATTTCTCTGATTCCAGCTTGTTAAATGTGAATATCTTCTAGTTTCTTCTCTCCTTTGTGACAGTAAACTGAATATCTTTGAGTTTTGGACAAAACAAGACATTTGAGGACGTCATCTTAGGCTTTGGGAAACACTGATCTACATTTTTCACCATGTTTTGACATTTTTATAGATCAAACAACTAATCGATTAATCGAGAAAATAATCGACAAGATTAATCGACTATGAAAATAATCGTTAGTTGCAGCCCTAGTTTTTTGGTTGCTTTATACCTGTAAGTGTGCAAGCTAGCCTACATATTTACATACATGTTTTTCATGGAGATATTAACATTGCTGAATAACATTTGGGGTCTAGCAATCCACTGGCTACCCTCCACAGTGAGAAAGTATGAGTTTTCACAGCCAAGTCTTGGTTGAATAAAAGGCCAGCCCCAGCAAGTTGCTGTGGGTTTATGAATTCTCCTATTTGGATAGTGTTTCTTGGCTCCTGCAGAGGCATTAGGGCTTTTGGGTGTGTCCTGCACTTAAACTTTCCAACACGTAGCCTTTCACAAAAATTACAAACATAGTGAAAACTGAAAATGAGCAACAGCTGGAGGTTTGTTTTCAAATTAAAGTCAGACCATGACCAAGGACAACTATTTCCACATTTTTTGAAGGGGGACAATGACCTGTCGCGTTTCCAGCAATGACATATCCTCTTCAAGGAGGAACCTGCCATAAAAACTCCCCAGGGGAGCTTTACTGACGAACCACAGAGCATTGTTCAGCAGACTTGTACAAAAGGCAAGCTGACAATTCCAAGAGGACTAAAGCTGGCCAAATAAAAAGACACACACAACCAACGCACACTACACCCATAAAAAACCCTCTCATTCCTGTTCTCAGTGCTAATAAACATGTCCAATCCCCCCCAAAAAAACGCTCAACAACTACATCTAGCCTAACTGAAGAAATAAATGGTACTGCACTTAAACCAGACATGTCTTGAGTCCAAAAAGAAAGATCTAATTGGACTAAAAGCCAAGACCGAGACGCTACCCCTCCTGTCCTAACACTGATGTCCCCACATTTCTGAAGCAAATATGCAGTACACCCATCTGAGTGAGAGCTTCTTTTGCTGGAAAATGTTGTTCTCAAACCAAGACTGTCCAAGCTTGAAAAACAGAAAGGTTTGTAGCTGATTAATTTACCAGAAAAGTGACAATTTATAGTCCGTTATAGACTTTATTATACTGTAAGTCCTTTACTTCCTTTAATTAATAAAGTCATGGTTTATTATGTTTTTTTCAGCAGCTGCTGAACGTAAAGTTTGGTAGCATACTGGTTTAAAGTGCTTAACATGACCAAGTGACCTGAATTTGATATGTTTGCACTTGGTCTGTTGGTCATTGCATTTTGCACCAATCATGGTGTATGCTGCAAACAAGACACCAACATGTTGCATATGTTATTTGCCCATAATGCACAAAAAATATTTGTGTTGTTTTTGAGGCTCTATTGCTCCCATCCTCTGTATTTAAAAGTGGTGTTTCTCAAAAATATATGTAACATTCTGATTATAATAGTTTTGTTTGCAATGTGCACAGTTTTTCTGCAAGTTGATACTGTCGTGTGGTTTGTTAGCACCCTAAAAAAACAGTCCTTACAGGATTTCCATCGTTTTTCCTTGCCTATGGCGATATGACTCCCTTTAAGCAAGGACACAAGTACAGCAGCACCGCCCATCCAAACCACACACACACACAGAACACACACTTCATAAATATTTTTCACTAGAACTAGGAGGAGCACGGTGGCACAGAATGGCTGGCATGTTACAGGCTTGCTGGCATGGCAATGTTTATTTCCTAGCCCGTGGTTAAAGAGAGCTGGCTTGTCTGTTGAATGTGTTATGACTGCAGCATAGAAAGGGAATGTGTGTGTGTGTGTGTGTGTGTGTGTGTGTGTGTGTGTGTGTGTGTGTGTGTGTGTGTGTGTGTGTGTGTGTGTGTGTGTGTGTGTGTGTGTGTGGCTAAAACAAATGGCATCACACTCTCCATAGCTGTGAGGACAAAACTTGTGCTTATGACAACCACACTGTAAACTTGGCTGAGGGCCAAGTGAAATATGCGCCCAGAGGCACAGTGATAAACATACCCTGAGACAGCTGACTTCCCAAAACTTATACTGTCATCCGGAAATAAGTCTCTCCAATTTACACCATATTTGTATTCTTAACAAACTAGTAAGAACTTAAACTAGTTCCCTCTTGCTGTGTTCCGCTGTCTTCATTGTCTTCAGTAGCCTACTCTGAATTAAAACAAGGCCAAGGGCTCCAGCGTGAACCACAGCTGGCTTCTGGCAACCAAATCCCAGGAAAGCATGACAAACATTTCAGCAGTGAGAGTACAGTGACGTGTGTGAAATGGTTTCTGATTGTTTTCTTCAACACTGGCTGGTAACTTCATATCTGACACTTTGAAGTCATATGACTCACCTCACTCAACTTGATAAGCAAAATACGTAGTTGAGGGGCTCCTTGGTAGCTTGTTTATTTAGCTGGAATAACAAGCTGTGACACGTATGAGACACACTGTAGCTCTTAGAAACACACAACGTTCAAAATGAGAACAATACATTGGTTCGAAGGCAGCCCACAACTTAAGAGACAAGGAAACTGGCCTCACTTGACCATATAAGCCATATAAGACACCTTCAGGGCTTTATAATTGTAGTCTTTTTGATTAATGTGCTTAGTATCACAGGACACATGCAGCTACGTATAAACTACTTCCAGCTGCTGGATACTCACACAGGTGAAGTCTTGGTTTTGCTGTGGATCTTAGCCTCCTCTTGCTCCTCCTCTGAGCTGCTGCTGGCCGTGGCCTCGGAGTCCAAAGCCTCCTGCAGGCCTCTCAGCACCGCCTGGCTGGAGCGGTTGAACTCTCTGAGCTCTGTGAAGGCAGACGAGTCTGTGGACGACTCCAGCCAAGAACAATTATCTCCCACTTGCGGAGGTAGTATACGAGAATGTATGGAGTCCAGGCTGTCCAGAGACACACCACCGATTTGACAGTGCCTTTCCAGTCCCTCCAGCTGATGGCTGCAGTGTAGCAAAGCGTGTTCTCCTAGTAGGGCTTGCAGTCTCCTCTGCAGCCTCTGAGCCCGGCTCTGCAGCCCTGTCTGCCTGGAGAGCTGCTCCTTCACAGCCGCATCCAGCACAGCTCTGAATGCTAGCTGGTTAGAGTTCACCCTGCTACTGCAAGGCTGTACTGAAGAAGGAGGAGGACAGCCCATTCCAGCCACTTTCCCCTGTGTCTGTGTAGGTGGGGGTGCAAAGAAGGGAGTGCAGCCCAGGGAGTTTATCTCCCCGTAGGAATACGAAGGAGGAACACTGCTAAGGATATGAGAGGAGTGATACACATCACCACCATCTGTCCCACATTCAGGAGTAGCATTGCATTCATGCAGCAGACAAGCCTCCTGGCTATTGTGCTCAGGGACTAAAAACATGTCTGGTACACCTGGGAAGACGCGGGCCACCTGATGAGAATCTCTCAGGCCTTTATTGAAGGAAAGGAGGCTGAGGAGGGAAGCAGGGCTGGGGAAGAGCAGCGTCTCAAACTGGCTGGCAGACGCCTGCAGACATGGGGAAAGCACAGGGTTGGCAGGGACGTCCAGGGGGCTAACGGGGAGACAGGAGTCCAGAGAGGGAAACAAGGAAAGGTTCAGCCACATCTTCTGGATGTCACCATCATCTGTTGACCTCATCTGAGACTCCAGCTCAGTACTACACATGGCTCTCCCATCTGAGTCCATTCTGACAGAGGCAGGAGGCGAGGACAGGTGGATCCCATGACCATCTTTCAGGATTTTAGTCAGGGCTGGGGCCATACCCCTGATGGCCTAGGTAGCCAAGGCAGCAAAGTTCACAGACTGCACCTTAAATCACCTGACAGTAAGAAAAACACGTGAGTAGCTCATTTCCCCTTCTGATGCAAAATAAGCCCTAAAAAATTAAACTGCAATCCTAACAGAATTGTAAGCATAATTCTACACAGATATGCAAAATACTGAATACTGAGACCATAAAAGGTGGTGGAGTAAGATTGAGACCCACTGGAGAGACAATATAATTATGTAACACTGATGGGAAAAATAGACAACTTTAACCACAACTGTAGCCCAAAAAACTGTACATTAACGTCAACTAACGTTGAAGCGTTTTATGGTTAACGGGTTTATCTGGAAGCCTTGTTGTGGGAACTAGTGAATTAAAGGTGCCGTAGGAAGGATTGTGAAGATCCAGGAATTAGCCAAAAAATGTGAACATCAACAACTTCTCAGTCCCTCCCCCCTTTCCGCTAAAGCCCAAAACGGTCTCCTAAGTCCCTCCCCCCACAAGGGAGAATGAATGTGTGTGCCTGAGCAGTGATTGACACGCAGTTAGACACCCCCCCTGACTCTGATTGGTGCATCTGAACAGGGAGCTGAGGATTTTTGCAAATTGCACTACAGGCTGTAGGTGGTGCCGGATTTTTTTTTTTTTTTTTTTTAAATTACCTGCTTCATGTAGTTTTACTGGAACATAGAGTCAGTTTCAGCAAATATGACAGAAAGTTAGTTTTATAAGTCTTACCTACTGCACCTTTAATGTTAGGCCTAAAACATGATTTATGCTTCTGCGTTAAATCTACGCCGTGGAGACATGGACCCTACACCGTAGCCTGACGCGCACCTCTCAAAAAATGTAACTACACGTCACGGCAATGCCCGTCGCTTGGCAGTGGCTTGGTAGCGTTGCATTTCCCCTCCCCCAACTCATTTCCAGGTTCTCTTCTCCATAAACAAGATGAAATTAAGGAGAGGGTTAACTTTAAAGCTGCAGATGACCCACCGTGGTCCAAAAGCACAGAGGGGAGACACTTTGTTTCTCCCACTATGACTCTAGAGTCAGTACTCGCTCAGAGGCTAATTTGCCGTCACTCTCTCACTTGCTCTACCACACACACACACACACACACACACACACACACACACACACACACACACACACAGGCCCTGCTATTCTCTTAAAGAAATCGACGCACACACCAATGCACAAGTATAAACTTTAGGCCACTTACGTAGGCTATGGTGACAGCTCTGTGTGGAGCCTCCGCAGAACCATAAATCACGCTTAACAGTCCTTTCTGCGCCCTGTTCACCCTTTATCAGCAGTAGGGCTGACCCAAATGCTTCGAAGCTTCGACCGTTGCCATGGTAGCTCCTCACTCACCTATCCTAATATCCTCATATGACACAAGTGTTGTCTTTTCCTGGTTTTAAAGGCTGCATTACAGTAGAGTGATGTACTTTTCTGAACACACCAGACTGTTCTAGCTGTTCTATTATTTACCTTTACCCACATAGTTATTATATCAACATAACTGATGATTATTTATCAAAAATCTCATTTTGTGAGTATTTTGTAAAAGCACCAATTGTCAACCCTACAATATCGCCACAAAATCGATATCAAGGTATTTGGTCAAAAACATCATGATATTTGATTTTCTCCACATCGCCCAGCTCTATGTGAGACACGTCGGTGTCATTTCATATCATTACCCCATCCCAACCCCCCAGCCCCAGTTGAAGCTTCAAATATGCTGGGATATTTCTCACCACAGCTTCGCAGCCCCCAAAATGGTATTCAGGACAGCCCTATAAGGCAGTGGCCACCAAAGGGGTGACCCTGATTCTATCGCTGTGAACTGTAAAATGAGAAACCAAAGTATGCGATCGCTTAACTCTCATATTGACATAGTTTTCAACTAGCTAACGTTAGTCTATACAACATTACTACAACAGCATAATATACATTTCTGAAATTCAGTTATGGCTTTTGGTTTTGGTGGTCCCATTTAGCCACCCATATTAAACATGTCTGGGGCGCCACTGTTTATCGGGCACATATTTTGGTGATGACACGCAACATTTGGGAATATAACGCTAGCTAAATTCCTCATTTTGTTCCTGCTGCACAGTTTATTTGGGTTAACCGTAGTAGATTCCCTCTTTTTTATAGCGCTTACCTTACTAACGGATGATGTTAACTAACGTTAGCTAGTTAGAAGCTCTGTTGTTTTAACGCAGATTCCCGACTTGTTAAGAATGAAGTTAAAGAGCTAGCTATAAAGAAAGTGGATGGAAGCAACGTTGGTGTGAAACGATCAGGTATAGCTAAGTTTCCACAACAGGTTAAACGTTAGTTTAAACTAACAACGACATGACATTTACAGTCACTTAAACTGTGTTAAATACAAGAGCTAAGCTAGCTAAACCAAGTCCAATAACGGACGTTAACGTTAACACTCCATACAATATTTGTTATAACGTTAGCTAACATTAACGTTGATTTCCTCACCTGACCAGGAGGGAAGCCGTTGATTTAACATCGTTTATTCCAGTAACGTTAACGTACGGCTGAATATGATGTTAAATCTTTCTCTTTATTTTTTTCTTTCCCGATCCAGAAAATTGAATCTGCCTGGTTTATCTGGCAATCCAACTGGCTGTCCAACGGTGACTTTTATTTTGCCCAGAATATCGAGAGATCCTGACACTGTGCCTCCTTCCCTCATCAACTGCTGAGAGAGGACTAAACACAGCTGAACGGAGAGGGGCTGGAACAGACTCATGATGCCTTCAGGACCTCTTCAGTAGCTCAGACTTGGGAGCACGCAGAGTAAAAAAACGCTTCCACTTCCCCAAGGCTACTATTTTTTCCGTAAACTCAATTTACTTACTTTGCGTTACATTTGAAAGTAACGTTAAGGTTTGATTTCACCTGAAAGGGCCAGTTTATGGTAGAGATGCCGTACTTTTCCTAATTGGTTGGATATGTAGGTGTGAAGTGCACTGCATTCACCCCAAAAAAAATCTCATAATTTATCACTTGACAATCACTTAGCATCTAATAATCCAACAAGACTTTAATTATGGCAAACGATCTTATAAATATGAGATCTTAGTTCATAGTATTTTCATGAACTAAGTATTTTCATATTTACAAAATCTGGATATTGTAATTATGTCAGTTTTAGTTAAATTGAAGTTAGATTCTCTCATTGACGAGTCATAATTACAAGATACAGATCTTGTCTCTGTTTTCTCTGATTGTGTATTATATCTCGTAATAATATTACCAAGTCACAATTACTACATAAAGTCCAATTCTTTTTTTTTCTTCTGATGAACGCAAAGTGCTTCCACGGGATAGCAACAACTTAAACTTAAATTCAGTTTCCTAAGCAGTTTAACTAACAGTTCAGTTGCCTACTGTAACTGCTGTTACTGTAGGCTGTTACTGTCCAAGTGGCTTTGGCACAACTGTAGACAGATGTGAAAAGGATAACAATATAACAAAACAATATGTAGATTATTAAATAAGATAAGATATTTTTTTTAATTTTAGTTGTATTAAGTATGCAACAGCAGCACTGAAATCATTTCAATTACAAAGAATGAGGAGGAAAAATATGGAGCAAACTTGTAATTAATGTTAGATACATTTTAATGATGAAAAGTAATAAGCTTGACCACTAAATGTTAAACAAGAATTGCAAAAGAAGCATACCGCTGTACCACTTCACACTAACAATGCTGTTTTTCATACATTTGGTAGATTGTTCATGTGTGTTTAATCTGGTTTGCAATATTTCCGGCAGATCATGAAGGTATCATGGTAGAGCGTTTGACCTCTGCCAGCATGGAAGGGCAAAGTCGTTGACAGAAATATATTTTCATCATTCCTGATGTTTTGCTGTGATCTTTGCAAATCAGCAGTAGTGGATGAAGAGAGCTCTCTGTGCAGGTACAATCTGGGTGTAGTGGGAGGAGTTCAGCCCAACAGAGGAGCTCACAGTAGTGTTCCTTTTTACCCAGATCAGAAGAGCAAGCTGTGCAGGGACAATCTGGATGTAGTAGTAGAAGTTGAGCCAAACCGAACATGTCATGCTACTAGTCACATAGAACCTCACACTCACCAATGGTACAATAAACATTTCAAAGCTGGTTGCTTCCTTTAACACCCAAAGCAGTAAAGCCAAAGAGACACAATACATAATTGAGCATGAGACAAGCAATCCCAGCAGCATCTTTAAAGGCTGCTTGAGTCGTTGTGTGTTGCACGGTGGGAAGATCAAGCAACATGCATAGAAGACATTCGCAGTGAGGATGAAGAAGATGAGAGGACCATTGATTAATATGATGGCCTGCTCACCCAGATCAATGTATTGATGTTCCATTGCTGGTTTAGAAAAGTCAAAATATCAAAAGAAAGTTGTGCCTCTGTGTCTTCAGGTCCTTACACTGTTGAGACTATGGGTTATAAGAAGCTGAGAAACCAACAGAAATGGACCAGAAACGTCACATTATGTAAACAATTGTACCCACTACCCACAAAGGAAGGAATAATTTAGCATGTTCCGGAAAAGCACCTTACCTGAAAATGTTGACTCATTTGTTTGATGTAAATCAGTATATGTAAACAACGAATATTTGTTGTTTTTCAACTTTTTCTTTACGAATTACATTTTATGCATCTGCCAAGTGCTTATGTGCAGGGTCCCATCTTTTTTCCTGGCAAAGTGACCGTGGTTACAAGGCTCTGTGAAGTCTCTGTGCCTGGCATACATATGAATATGAAAATATGAAATAAACAATCAATAAATACAGAAACATATAACACATACATGTAACTATTTAACATTAAGAAAAAAGAGGCTGTATGGATGTGTAGAAAATGTTAAGGGATGTGCAAAAGTTACAAAAGGTACTGTATATAGTCCAGCATGTAGGATTAAGATTTTAATCCTGTTGATAATCCCCATTTTCATGGGTAATCTGAATATGTCTTTATTTCTCTAACCCTGTACAATCTGTAAAATGCTAAAACGAAAATAAAGACTAAAAGAAAAAACCTGAGTTGATTTAACTGTTTGTTCTGTTCTGGTTGCGCTGTGTGCTACTAAAAAATGATATGAATGCGCAATACCACTAAAATACATTTACAGTAATTTAGTTTGAACCATTTTAAACTCAAGCAGTTCAAAATCAAGGATTTGAAAAACCTTAGCATCAGAATGGAGTCAGAGAAATACTGCTGTGCAAATTTTTTATTTAAATAAGCACGTCTGACTAAAACGCCAGAATGAACAAATCATATATAAACACAAAGAAGTAAAACAGTCACATAAAAACAATACTCCATGTCAGAAAAAGCAAACTAATTATGATACATCTTTACACTCTTTAAATTCAAACACTCATTGACAGTTATGATCCTTCTGGTATACAGTTAATTACTCCTCACACACGTATACACACATCACACACACACACACACACACACACACACACACACACACACACACACACACACACACACACACACACACATACTTAAGACACACACAATCTCTCTCTCTCTCTCTCTCTCGCTAGCTCTTGCTCTCTCACACACACACACACAAGCCACAAGTTTATCCGTCTCCAGTCTGTCAGTGTGTATGTAAGTTGTCCAGTATGCTACATGTCAAGGATTTGGACAAAGAGGGAATAAATAAACGTCATTATCAGAATTCAAAGTGGTTCCTCAGTTTCTATTGGCATTAAACCAAACTTTGCACATCCTTCAGTGGTTTTGTTATTGTCTTGTTCCATCAATACTTTATTCTCAGACTATTATCTAAGAAGAAACTGATTATTTTCAAATCACAGCAGTGGCACGTACATATTCATACTTCAGCACTTAAAGGACCGTATCAATGTTGTTGCATGTTCTAGTCTATTTGCTACACATCACATATACTTTACATCACTGCTGTCTAAGAAAAAAAAGTAATTTGACTGTGTTTTCCCACATTCCTGGTGGTCATAAACTCACATTCCTGTCTTTGAGCACAGTGAATATTATATCTGCTTTTATTTAATATTATGCATTAATGCAGTGCAGATTTTTCAAGCAAAACTGCACTGCATTAAAAGGCAGCAACAAGGCAGATATGATTGTTTACTGTCATGGATTGCCTACCTCAAGCACATTTCAAGAGCCTGGAAATAGTTTTTCATCATACAGTGAAGTAAATGAGAATCAGAGGCTGCCTGCAAGGCAGGAAAAACATATTAAACAGTCTTTAACAACACAGTGGCAGCAATGTAATGTGTGAGTCGAAGAAAATTAGCTAAAACATGCAAAAACACTGAAATGGCCACACAATAACACTTTCAGGAAATATTTCACTTGCAAAAAAATGTGCACTTCCATAATATGCAGACACACGCATGCACGCACACACGCACGCACGCACGCACACACACACACACACACCTGCATTTACATAGTTAGTGTGCAGCCCTGAATACAGATGGTCCAATGGGCTCCCACTCTCACTCTGACAGAAAACCATTATAACACATCACAATTGTCAGTATAAGAGATAGTAAGTTGTGTGTGTGTGTGTGTGTGTGTGTGTGTGTGTGTGTGTGTTCAAGGTGGGGCAGTCAGAAGTAGTCTCTCCTTCGTGAATCATCACTGATAAAGGAGGGGTTCCACTGGGCAGGGTAGATGCACGAGTGGCGAGAACCCGGCAGGCCTGTGAACGGGTACAGGCCGTTTCTCTCCAGGTCTGAGTTACGCAACGCAGGCTGAAGGAAAGGGCACAGAAACACAGAAAATCAATTTGATGTATTTAAAAGTTTCTTCTCATAAAGTGATTTATAAGACATATCCAAACACTCAAAACCAAACCTAAACTTGAATAATGAAGACAAATGAAGGAGTGGGAGGTCTAATGAAAGTTGTATTGTAAGTCTCCTTACAGAATAGTAAATGTCAGTCATCTGCAGCAGGTTCTTGGTGCTGCCGTTCTCTTGCATCTCTATGGTCTCCCTGCCCCACTCCGTGGATATGCGGTTATTTTTGGCAAAGTCTGCGTACGGGGACATCTGCATGTCTCCACTCTTGAAGATGATCTTGTTGATGTCATTCTTGTCTTTCCTTGTAGATCAAACATTTAAAAAATAACCAGTATTATTCACTTCATCAAACCATTGAAATTGAGGAAATGTGTTTTTGGGTAAACTGATGCTTTAAAATACTCTTGAAATATTAAGCCAACAGATAATTACACTTGTTTTATGGTCTAGGATCACTTGTTTAATTATCAACTTGAAAATACTGTATAGCAAGGCAGATTACTGTGCTACCATCAATAAAATAGTTTAAGACTTAACTAGTTTAATTGCTCTGCAAACCAGGACGGGTTTTTGTGCTAACAATAACAGCAGTCTTACTTGCAACAGGTGACAATGAGAGCAATGATGAGGATGAGGAGCAGAGCGCCCCCTGCAGGTGACACCACAACTGCAATCAGCTTGTAAACTGCAATGTCAAATAACAACATATTAAATACTTAACTTTAGAAGCATATGTAAAGATCACAAGATCAAATTTGTAACTTTAGTTCACAAAAAATAGCTTATCTATTGAAGCTGAATAGGTTATATTTTGCCTGTTCAGGGATTTTTTTAGGGCCACTTACAATTTCCACAGTTGAATCCTCCAAATCCAAACATGCACCTTAAGAGTATACATAGAATCTGCAGTAAGAATCTGGATTTAAATTGTTCAGTATAAGTGGATCAATACTTTAAGGAAAAAATAAATTAAGTTGAACTTACGGAACACAGGTGCCATTTTCCAGTTTGTAGCCATCCCCACATTCTGAAACAAGATGTTTTGTTAAGAAAAAGTCCAGTTACACAGTTATAGGGAGGTCCAACGCCAATATTGATTTGCTGATATGCCTTATCCTTTATTTCAATGAATTTCAAGTAAAATTTTAAATTTGAATTTACTTTTTCTTCAGTTTTTTGTTTTTATCAGGAAGGAAACACTAATGTGGTCATTTTAATCATGTTTGGTCCATTTTAATCAGGTTAATATGTGGTTGAAACGCATGCACTCACAGTAAGTAGCACACACTGAGCTCACCTAAGCAGGACAGGTCGTCAGGGTTGTGTTTGTAGTATCCTTGAAGACACTGGCAGTTGGCTGTGCCGCTGTTGTCTGTGCAGGTGGAGCGCTCTGTATCACACTGAGTCTTCTGGGCCACACACAGACTTTCCACTGGAACACAGTGTGGACACAATTAGTCGTGACTACAGCAACACAGGAATCATGGTCATGATTTGGACAAGATGAATCCAAGATGTCAGAAAACACCAAACCAGCTTCCTTGTTCCCCTCAATTCACTATTAGGTTTCATCTCAAGAGCAAGTCAGAATTTATTAGCCTACAGTTCTGGTTCACAACGAGCATCCTACATAAAATTGCTACTGTGTGTATGTGAGCTCATTGTGATCTTTTTGTAGTGTTTTATGGTAGTGCACAGTTGTCCTTTTCTGTTATTGTAGGATTCCCTGTAGTGTAGGGTTGTGAAATATAGCAGCTGGATGACGAAGTTGTGAGTGATGTAATTATGTAACTGTGGGAGCTGTTTACGGCTACATTTTGCCCTCTAGTGGATGCAAACACATTCACAGCTACTTTTAGTAGCCTGCCCTCAATCACAATTAAAGTATGCCAATTAAAACATGTAATACTTTTGGTTGAAATCAGCAAATATAAACCTGATGATGTTCATTAGGATTACTGGCTATTATATTCACCGTGATAGGTGAGCTGGTGCTGCAGGACCATCCGGCAGTGGGCCAATGAGGAGCTACAGTTGCTGAGAGACATCTGGATGCTGTTGTAGACCTCTGCGCTCGTCACATCGGTGGAAATGGAAAACATGTTGACAGCTGAGATACGTACCCCAGCCTCTCCTCTGTTGGAAAGAGATCAGAGGTCAAAACAGAGGTCTACACTGACAAAATGTCCTTGTTGCATCATTCATCTGTTTGCTTTCTTAGTTTAGATTTACTCTAATGCAGAGATCTTCAACAGGGGGTCCGGGACCCCTAGAGAGTCCTCAGAGTTGCTGCAGGGGGGCCACCAAATTATTGTTTGATATATATATATATATATATATATATATATTAGAGCTGTCAGCATTAACGCATTAATCGTGATGCGATTAACATTTTGGCCCATCAATCGCATTAATCGCGATGCGATTAACATTTTGGCCCATCCCACATGGGATTACAAGATACCACAAACTTACTTATTTAGCAAACGTCTTCCTGTTGCATATACAAATCATTCGGAGAAATATATGAATATAAATAAACGCGTTCATTTTTTTTAATCGCATGCCGCCATTTATTAATTTATTTTACACTTCACTCAGCTTCACATCGTGCCTAACAACGCCCCTTAGCTCTTCTAAAATCACTAGAATCTAGCTAGGCTACTATTTTGACTGAAAATATACATTAACATGATATTTTTTACACAACATTGATGATAGGCTTACTGGCCTGGTAAGGTAGCCATCAACAGATACAGCTACTGTTCCACATTTTAACATTAAAACATGATGTATAAATATATGAATATGTCAACAATTCTTATTTTAACACCTTAGTATTGTATGCATCATAAAAGGTATATCTAAAGGCTATAGGCCGCCCTTCACTTTATTGTAGGCCCAGTTTAATATGCAACTCAATTTTATACATTATATATAGTAGGGGGTCCCTGCTCCGTCTCTTTTTAAGCTAAGGGGTCCTTGGCTTAAAAATGATGAAGACCCTTGCTCTAATGAAGGCCTATGAAATGTAAAGGCCAGCAGGGGTAAATATAATTATAACCATGTTTCCTTTTGTGACAACAAATTACTGAAAGATTACAGAAATGGAATGGTTTAGTGATGGCAAAAACTTACTTCTTACTTAGCGTTGAGCGGCTGTAACCTCGGAGGACTGACAACGAAGCGTTGAGCTGAGGCGAAAGACAGTTAGAGAGTGTGTAGCAGATATAATACACATAAGCCGAATGGAGCTCAGAAATCTGCAGAGAGAATGCAATTATGTGTGCTGCCGCTCACCAGCTGAATGATCTCTCTCTGGATCTCATGCATGGTGGCGCTCTTGAAGATAACAGGGTCATGTGGCAATCTGTTAACACTGAAAGTTCCCAGAAACGCCTTTGCTGTGGAGGGGGAAAATACTGTCGGTGATCAAAAGAAGGCCTTTGGGGAAACAACTTTGAATTCATATATACTTTGTGTTTGCATATTTTCATCATCTGTGATTGATTATTGTTTCACTGTTACAGTGAGGAAAATAAGTATTTGAACACCCTGCTATTTTGCAAGTTCTCCCACTTGGAAATCATGGAGGGGTCTGAAATTGTCATCGTAGGTGCATGTCCACTGTGAGAGACATAATCTAAAAACAAAAATCCAGAAATCACAATGTATGATTTTTTAACTATTTATTTGTATGATACAGCTGCAAATAAGTATTTGAACACCTGTCTATCAGCTAGAATTCTGACCCTCAAAGACATGTTAGTCTGCCTTTAAAATGTCCACCTCCACTCCATTTATTATCCTAAATTAGATGTCCCTGTTTGAGGTCGTTAGCTGCATAAAGACACCTGTCCACCCCATACAATCAGTAAGAATCCAACTACTAACATGGCCAAGACCAAAGAGCTGTCCAAAGACACTAGAGACAAAATTGTACACCTCCACAAGGCTGGAAAGGGCTACGGGGAAATTGCCAAGCAGCTTGGTGAAAAAAGATCCACTGTTGGAGCAATCATTAGAAAATGGAAGAAGCTAAACATGACTGTCAATCTCCCTCGGACTGGGGCTCCATGCAAGATCTCACCTCATGGTGTCTCAATGATCCTAAGAAAGGTGAGAAATCAGCCCAGGACTACACGGGAGGAGCTGGTCAATGACCTGAAAAGAGCTGGGACCACCGTTTCCAAGGTTACTGTTGGTAATACACTAAGACGTCATGGTTTGAAATCATGCATGGCACGGAAGGTTCCCCTGCTTAAACCAGCACATGTCAAGGCCCGTCTTAAGTTTGCCAATGACCATTTGGATGATCCAGAGGAGTCATGGGAGAAAGTCATGTGGTCAGATGAGACCAAAATAGAACTTTTTGGTCATAATTCCACTAACCGTGTTTGGAGGAAGAAGAATGATGAGTACCATCCCAAGAACACCATCCCTACTGTGAAGCATGGGGGTGGTAGCATCATGCTTTGGGGGTGTTTTTCTGCACATGGGACAGGGCGACTGCACTGTATTAAGGAGAGGATGACCGGGGCCATGTATTGCGAGATTTTGGGGAACAACCTCCTTCCCTCAGTTAGAGCATTGAAGATGGGTCGAGGCTGGGTCTTCCAACATGACAATGACCCGAAGCACACAGCCAGGATAACCAAGGAGTGGCTCTGTAAGAAGCATATTAAGGTTCTGGCGTGGCCTAGCCAGTCTCCAGACCTGAACCCAATAGAGAATCTTTGGAGGGAGCTCAAACTCCGTGTTTCTCAGCAACAGCCCAGAAACCTGACTGATCTAGAGAAGATCTGTGTGGAGGAGTGGGCCAAACTCCCTCCTGTAGTGTGTGCAAACCTGGTGAAGAACTACAGGAAACGTTTGACCTCTGGAATTGCAAACAAAGGCTACTGTACCAAATATTAACACTGATTTTCTCAGGTGTTCAAATACTTATTTGCAGCTGAATCATACAAATAAATAGTTAAAAAATCATACATTGTGATTTCTGGATTTTTGTTTTTAGATTATGTCTCTCACAGTGGACATGCACCTACTATGACAATTTCAGACCTCTCCATGATTTCCAAGTGGGAGAACCTGCAATATAGCAGGGTGTTCAAATACTTATTTTCCTCACTGTAGGTATTAAAGGGGTTTTACCTCTGGTGCAGGTGCGTCCGTCCTCCAGGTCGAAGCCCAGCGGACATTCACAGCTGAAGGAACCTCGCGTGTTCACACACCTGGACCCAACGGGGCATGGGTCCCTCTCACACTCATCCACATCTGCACACACCAGTACATACAAGTATTACTATATACTTTCTAAAAGAGCACTCAGGATAATATAAAAAATAATATTTTAAACCTGGATTTTATTTCATACTTTTCTGGAGATTTCATGCTTGGGTACATTGCAAAAAAAGTAGCATGCATGCTGTCGTCAATCTGTCAGGATAAAGAAGAGAGTAGCTCACCCTGGTTGCAGGTCAGTCCTGTCCATGCCTGCTGACAGTGGCAGGTGAATTGATGCCCTTTATAGCTCACACACATCCCTCCGTTCATACAAGGGTTTGACACACAAGGGTTCCCTGGAGTTTAGAGAGGAGAGCAGGCATTTTACCATAAAACAAGAAATTGAACCATTAAAAAAGTTTTTAAAGTGGCCATATTATGCTCACTTTCAGGTTCATAATTGTAATTTGAGATTGTATCAGAATAGGTTTACATGGTTTCATTAAAAAAAACACCATATTTTTGTTGTACTGCACATTGCTGCAGCTCCTCTTTTCACCCTATGTTAGGTCTCTGTTTTAGC
Organism: Zingel zingel; assembly: GCA_023566125.1. Classification (NCBI taxonomy): domain Eukaryota; kingdom Metazoa; phylum Chordata; class Actinopteri; order Perciformes; family Percidae; genus Zingel; species Zingel zingel. Next base: position 20,667,080 of record CM042327.1, read on the forward strand.
TACAGAGTGAGACCTCTCAACTTCTGTAAGATCTTTGTTGTCAGTCGCACATGCGCAATAGCTAGGTAAGGATTACATGAGCTAGCTAGCTGTTACTGCAACTTCGGCCTGTACGAGGCAGGATTAGCCGGGAGACTTTTTCTAAATGAGGGCGCACTTCCAACTTGTGTGGAATACCTGCAGAACAGGGACATGTACGTAGTTCTATACAATTTATTTTGTAGATTAGGGTGAATTTGTGTGTGTTGTAGCAGTGTTTTGCCATTGAGAATGAGCTAGCATGCTAACGGTTAGCCCCCTATGCCCCTCGTCTTGGCTAGTTATGTAGAAAGCCGTGCAGATTTTGAACAGCTTGCCCGGAGACTGAAGGGAGGACACATTCAGAAACCATATCTCACTCAAAACAGCATGAATGGGGGTTTTTTTTCAGAGTTTGTATGCGTGTGGAAGCACCAGAGACACAACACCGCAAATCCCAGAAAAAGTGATTTTTTCATAATATGGGCACTTTAAAAACAGGGTAATCATACAGTGGTTTCACACAAACATTGTCATTATGTCTCATCAATCTCATAATTTGAATGATTCATAATGCACATTTGTATATCTATATGTAAATAATATATAATATGTAATGTATACAAAGTATATCGCTTTTTTGAAGTTTTGGGTCCACTTTAATAACACATTCTTGCTGTGAAAACTGCATGTCAAGGATTGTCAGTTAAAATGATGGAATGTAAACCACTTACCTGGTGGTGTTGGCGGTGCCTTGGTGGGTGATGTGGTCCCAGCCAGCTCTGTAGTTCCTCTGTCTGTCTGTTTCCCGGTGGTCTGCAGAGCCTCTGTACTCTTAGTTGGAGTTCTGTGGGTGTAGGAGGTGGTGATGTGCTCGCTGTGAGTCGTGGTGATTCCCGGGGTGTCCGTGCTTGTCTCTATCTGCAGGGTGGTGGCGTTTGTGGGGTTATCCATTCCAGTTGAGGGCCCCTGGGTTTGGCTGGGCGACACGCGGGGAGTTGCGTGCACGGTAGAGGTCAGCAAGGCCAGGGTGGTGGAGGCCGTAGTGTACGGGACGGTGGCCTCGGTAAGTGACCCTGGAGTAGAGCTGCTAGTGGTGCTACTGAAGCTGGAGGATGAGGTTGCAGGTAAAGAAGGGCTGGTTGTTGTGGTGGTGGTGATGGTGGTGGTGGTGGTGGAGGTGGACGCAGTGGCTTTGAAAGTGTCTTCCTCTGTTATCAGCGATCTGGTAAAGAGAAAACCTTTCAACCAAATCTCTTACAGACTTCTGACAAGAATTGAAAAGATCATACAAGAACAATTTTCATCTTTACAACACCAGGACTGACATGACAACTTTATTGATCACTCGACACAGAGCAGGCTAAGGTGTCAGCAGGGGGCGCTCATGTAAGCCAATCATTTAAGCTTGTCAATCTGCATTCCTTTAAAGCTTATAGAGCAGAATGTGTCTGTTAAAATAATGCTTTTCTAATAAACAATATATATATATATATATATATATATATATATATATATATATATATATATATATATATATAGTTAGTTAGTTATATTTTAATTTTTGTGTCATGCCAAACATTTTGGCCCATCCCACATGGGATTACAAGATACCACAAATTTACTTATTTAGCAAACGTCTTCCTGTTGCATATACAAATCATTCGGAGAAATACATGAATATAAATATATACATATACATACACACACACACACATATATATATATATATATATATATATATATATATATATATATATATATATATATATATATTAGGGCTATCAGCATTAACGCGTTAATCGCGATGCGATTAAAGGCCGGGCATAACACTTTCATTTTTTTTAATCGCATGCCGGCATTTCCAAAACTCCCGGACGGCTCGTAGACAAGTCGAAAGCCATATGCACATTGTGTAAAGCCGAATTAAAATATCACCGAAGCGCGTCAAGCTTGAGCTACCACCTACGAGCTAAATAACGTGACTCTGGTTGATGCTACCCACTAGCATGCTACCCATTCAGGCAAAGCAGTATTTTGGAGAGTGCTACTTGCCGACCTGTGGATGAAACCAAATCTCAAAATGTTACTACAGCTCTTGCGAAAGGGTGGAAACTAACTGCAGACCTGTCAGCATCGTAGAGGACTCGGGTCTTAAAGACTACAGTTGGCATGTTCTGACCTGTGTCATTGCCGTCGAGGGGGACAGTAGTTTCACGCACACACAGCCTGTATGACACGGAGAAAGCAGCCCAACTGGAACTGCTGCAAGGTGCAGCAAACGCTGTCTCATTAACCGGTGATCACTGGACGTCAGTGAGTAATCAAAATTATTTAGGAGTTACTAAACACTATATTGACTCTGGTAAGGATAGGGATTTTTAGTTAGGTACTTGGAGGAATTGTGGAATAATGACAGATTCACACATTTTTCTTTTGTTTACAGTAAATAAATACTAAACAAATACAAATCTTAAAGTCAAGTTCATAAAGTAACTTTCTTTGCATTCATTTGGGTCCCAGTTAAGATACACTTGTAAGAATTGCTTTCCATTGTTAATATGTATTTATAAACAGTTCTGAAATGTGATGAATATGCGATTAACTATAGAAATTCAGCGATTAATCGCAATTAAAAAATTAATCGTTTGACAGCCCTAATATATATATATATATATATATATATATATATATATATATATATATATTTTTTTTTAAACGTACCTTTCTGTAACAGTGACAGGTGTGGAGGTGAGGAAGAACTCAGTAACGAGCACTGGAGTGTCTGTTAGAGAGTTGTCCACTTCTGATGTACTACTGACTGTTGGGGGTGCTTTGGTCAGACCCAAGCCAACACTTTGGTCACTGGTCTGGGATGAAACCCCCACAGTGCCCTCCTGGCTCTGAGTGCTGGAGCTGTGGGCTCCGGTGGAGAACTCAGTGGCGGTTGTAACACTAAAGCCCGACCCTTGCTCTGTCCCTGAGATGTTTGTAGGACCTTCTGCAGGTGAGGTGACAGAAGGTGTGGAGGAAACAGACACTTCCGATTGGTCAGTGCTGGGCTCGGTTACTCTGAGAGGTGGTGTCGAGTCGGAGGTCTCCTCTGATGTTGAGGTGTAATGATGATGGGTGGCATTAGGTTGTCCAGTTAAACTTGTCTCTGGAAATATCCCCTTGAAGGAGTGCGTCATGTGCTGGTCTGTTGTGTCTCTGCTGTCAGTCCTGGTGGCCGGCGCACTGTGCGTGTAGTCCTCAGTCTCAGTAGCCTGAGCAGAAATATCCCAGGTGGATGGGGGCTGATGGGAGTTTGAGTCCTCTGTAAAGGCAGAGGAGGTGCTGTTGCTGGAAGAGGAGGTGACAGACAGCAGGGTCCTCTCCCCAGCTCGGCTGATGGCAGTAGAAGTGTAGGTGCTGTCGGTGTGGACGGCTGTGTGGGACATAGAGTCTGAGGCATCTCCTAGTCGGAGGGTGGTGTCTGGGCTGTCCTGGGGGAGTTTGGCGTCCTCTGTCAACAACCAGGAACTAGCCTTGGAGGACACAGCAGGGAAGGCGTCTGGCATTTGGTTTGTGTCAGTAAAGTCCTTCCAGGCCCTGCTGCTGCTGCCGGAGCTGCTGCCGGTGCTGCTGCCACTGCTTATGCTTATTCTGCTGCTGCCGGTGTTGCTACCGGTGCTGCTACCAGTGCTGCTGTCGGTGCTGCTGCCGGTGCTACCAGCACTGCTACCAGTGCTGCTGCTACCAGTGCTGCTGCTACCAGTGCTGCTACCAGTGCTGCTGCCGGTGCTACCAGCACTGCTACCAGTGCTGCTGCTACCAGTGCTGCTACCAGTGCTGCTACCAGTGCTGCTACCAGTGCTGCTGCCGGTGCTACCAGCACTGCTACCAGTGTTGCTGCTACCAGTGCTGCTACCAGTGCTGCTACCAGTGCTGCTGCTACCAGTGCTGCTACCAGTGCTGCTACCAGTGCTGCTACCAGTGCTGCTACCAGTGCTGCTGCTACCAGTGCTGCTACCAGTGCTGCTGCTACCGGTGCTGCTACCAGTGCTGCTGCTACCGGTGCTGCTACCAGTGCTGCTACCAGTGCTGCTGCCGGTGCTACCAGCACTGCTACCAGTGCTGCTGCTGCCGGTGCTGATGCCGGTGCTGATACCAGTGCTGCTGCTGCCTGTGCTGATGCTGGCCTCAGTGGTGGCTATAACAAGGGTGGGGGTGAGTGGCTCAGTAGACAAACTTATGGCTTCTAGTGACCTGATGCTTGTTTCTGTGAAGGTTTGCGTCTGATCAGTGTCTGTGGAAAAATAAAAAAAGAGAAAATATTAAGTTTGCAAAATAACTCGCTTCAGACAAGACACTGAAAACATTCGGAGGGCTCTTTATTTCTGTTTCACAGTATCATAGCTCTTTTCTGATCGACTGCTTTTATGCAAAAGGCAAACACATTTGTGTTTATGTATGTAGCTCACTTCCAGCAGTGGCCACCAGAGGGTGCTTACCAGGCTGTATCTGGCCTGTACAGACTGCAGAAAGGGGGAAGATGCTGACAGAAGTACTGTTACTTGCTGCAGAGGCAATGATTTTGGGTGGAGAACAATTGGCAGCCAGGCTCGTCTGCTTTAACAAAGGCGTGAAGACCTAAATATGGCGGTAACTGTCTCTGCTGGGAATCGGCCATTTCCTTCCTAAAGCTGAGTGAGCACAAGGCTCTGGCAGAAAACTGTCATCCACCATGGATCTGGGCGTGTTTTAATGTTCATTGTCTGTGGATTATTAGATTTTTTTTAGCTTTGTTGTTAAGTCATAAACACCATCCAAACATTATAAGAAGTAAAGTGTCAGAAAAGAATGTTGCTGTTGATAAAAGAGATTGTTGTTTAGATGTTTCTTTTTTTTTTTTTTACATTTTCCCTCTGACAGTAACAGTGGAGATAGACAAGAACCATGCATAGAGAGCAAGGATGACAAGCAAACAAAGGTCTCCAGCTGGAATCAACATAGAGATGTTGCAATTACATGATGTATGAATTAGACAACTAGGCCTATAACATGTTAGCATACAGTTGCCTTTTTACACCTCCAGCAGACACAAGGTATTAACATTCATTTGACATTGACATACAGTACATATGTCCAATATTTACTCTCCTTTTATTCACAAGCTTTATTCGGTTCACTAGCTAACTTTGTTTCACTGTGGTTTGATGCAGTGCAAGACGTGTACAGTGGGCTTATCAGAGCTGAAAACAGCTGTCTGCTGTGGCTGGAAAGCGGTGAGACTGAATTGAGGCTGCAGGCCGTAAAACCAAAACAAAGAGCAGAAAGACCGTAAAATGCACCATAGAGCTGAGGAGAACTGCAGAGTTTGGTGATAATTATCTGTGCGTTCATCACTGTAAATAACACATATAGTCAGATGATCCATTGTTTACATAAATGAGTGCAGCTTCAAATTACATAACTAGTGAGCATCCCATGAGCTGAATAGATCAAGATATTAGTATCAAGTGTATGTGAGAAACAAAAACTTACACACAAGCCAGCTGGGTACCAAGTCTGTGTGTGTTTGAGGTCTTTCTCTGACCTTGTCTTTTTTCTCTACCCATCACTGATGCTGTCTGACAGCCTGTTATCTGGCAAGTCTCTAGCAGTCTGACTGGAACAACAGCACTCTGACGATGAGGGGTCTGTGCTGGTGGCAGCTGCTGGTGGCAGCTGCTGGTGGCAGCCACCATCCAGCACAAAACCAATGGAAAGGAGAGTTCAACTGCAGAACAACCTGTCCACTCGGAGTCTGTGAGGAGAACTGGGCCACTGAATTCTATTTTTCTCTTTCACTTCCTCTGCATGTGTCTCTCTCATTATTTCATTTTCTCTCTCTGGATCCAGCCCGGGCAACAAAACTCACACTGGAACGTAGTGTTGGCAACAAGTGAGGGACACTCCCAGATTCTCTGCTGTTTATCTCTTAGCTCTCAACTGTTAACACGGCTGTCAGTGTCGTCTTTTCACATCTGTTATACACCAGAAGCTCTGTGGCTTGCATATTCATTTAGGCAAAAGCATTAGAGCCTGACCGATAAAGGATTTTTAAGGCCGATATCGATACAAATATTTGGTGATTTAAAAATCCGATATTCCGATATATCGGTCAATATATATTTAAAAAAAATATATCCATAAACGTGTAACAAAACATAAACAGATTTCCCTAACATTAGTTATTTGTAGTTATGTATGAGTCCTCACTAAAAAAATAAACTTTCACAACAGAACAGAGGAACATCAAAATATATTAACATTCTGACAAATATAATGTATAAAAATACAAACTTAAGATATGAAACTTACAGTCCTTTGAACAAAAACAAATCAAATAGTTGCCAACAGGGACGTGGTAGAGGGCCCTCTGGTGGACAAACTATGTAATGCCAACACTCATAATATGGTTGAAGGGTGTTTCGTCCGTTTTTATTTTATTTTTTAAATATTAATTTATTGGTCATTATAAATGCCGATACCAATAGTTTGGAAAATGCCTAATATCGGCCGATAATATCGGCCCGCCGATATATCGGTCTGGCTCTAGTTAGCATATTAATGAGGATGGACGCTGGTATGACGCAGCAGTGAATATATTGGTTGATATTTTATAGCCAACAGATCAACTAGCCAATGTTTTGCTGTGGACTTTTGCTATATTCAATGGCCAAGTATTGAGCTGTTTGTCACCAGATGACTGTAACCGGAAGACCTGGTCTTAGGACAGAAAAGGTGAATCTGGGTGAAATCAGGGTGAGGAAAGTGAATCATTTCCACTTTGTCATTCTTTAGCAGCAACTACTTTTTGCCTTTGAGCAAAGCATTTGACCCTCACATTGTTTTCCATGAACTGAAGTACTGGGCAGCTCCCCAGTCTGAATGAATCAAGCATAATGGAAACCAAGAAAAAATCTCACCAAACAAACAGATCTTGAACATTGCTGTTAAACTTGTAAGAAGTAAAGCCTGTGCCCAGATTTCTATAACAGTCTGTCTCAGATTGTCAGTGTTTAAATGCAGTATATACTTCAGGTTCACTTTGGGTTTAAATGCAGAAGCCAGTGACACAGTCTCCTTCGAGTAGTATACAATGATACAATATTTAGAATATCACTAAAATGAATAAACTAAAGCATCAGAGAGACATGTGCAATGCAGACTTTTATATCAAGTCAAGTCAACTTAATTAATGTTTATCTTGTTGTCATGGAGACAACTACCATAGAAAATGCATTGCAAAACTGCTGTACGTATGTAGAAGTAGTTTATGTTATAAGTAGGACTATATGGAATACTGTCTTGTGACTAAATGACAAACTGTAGCACAGTAGTGATAATGGTAATATGATGTTGCTAATAAGAGGAGTGCAGTTGCATTGGAACTATATTAAAGTTATACTGTAGATAAAGAGGTAGTTTTGTAGATTTGAACAGCAAAACAGCAAATCCATGGCTTTTACACAGAGCAGGTGAATCGCCCAAATTCATGACCAGTCTGTCTGTAATAAAGGTCCAGTGCTTTCTGTTGACGAGATACAGGCCCCAGCCATTATTGAAAGTTTTATGGTACCTTTCTTGGTATCATACTTGCCAGTGGTTGCATTATACAAGCTAATACATTTTCTGAAACGTCTTCATTTGTACCCTAAGAGCTTAAATCTTTCTTTCTTCCCTCTGGCAGGAGTTTAGGTTCAAAAGTAGTTTTGCAGGACTTTACCTAAACCCTCTATTTGAGGGATTTGAACTAAATCCCTATAAAAAAAAAAAAAAAAAAATATATATATATATATATATATTTATCAATTAAAGCCCTTGATTCTTGTACTGTTTTCTTTTAATTTACTTTAAGCCTTTAGGAATGTTTTGAGGCATGCTTTCCTGGATCTACAGGCTGTATTTGTGACATGGATTGAGCTCATTAGGGGTCTCTTCTGAACTCTACTGCCACATGCTGCATGTGACAAGCTGCTCTTGACCAATGGATACAGCGGCCCATACACCTTATCAACACCGGTGTGAGCTGCTGAACAAATGTCAAGACTTTTTTGTGGCAACACCTCAGCTCAAATGCTAACAGGGAACCTCCAAAGAAGTTAGGCCGCTGATCAGATTTGATATTTAGATCATGATAGGAGTGACACATTCATGGGAGGGTCTCTGAGTTTTCATCAAACTAAGTGAATGGGTCTAACTTGATAAATGGTGAACCACATTTATGTCTTCTGTCGGTCTTTGTTTATTGGAAAGGTCTGTCAGTTTAAAGTGGTGGGAATATTTCTATTCCAAAAAACAAAGTGAACGTTGTAATGGTGGGTTTATCCTCCTCTATATCAGAACCACAGATGTGAGCATACAGTATGAGCCACATTTTATACTGAAGTAGAAATGAAACAATTATTCGAGGAATCGAGTAGCGACAGAAAATGAATTTGCATTCATCGACATCGATTGATCGTTACATCCAATTTTTAAAGCAAAAATGCCAGAAAATGTATTGGTTCCAGCTTCTCAAATGTAATTATTTAGTTTTTCCTCAATCTTCTACAATACTAAACTGGGTACTTCAGGGTAGAGCTGCAAAGATTAATCGATTAGTTGTCAACTCTCAAATTAATCGCCAACTATTTTGATAATCGATTAGTCGGTTTGAGTAATTTTTTAAGACAAAAGTTTAAAAAAAATGAATTCCAGCTTCTTAAATGTGAATATTTTCTAGTTTCTTCTCTCGTCTGTGACAGTAAACTGAATATCTTTGAGTTGTGGACAAAACAAGACACTTGAGGACATCATCTTGGGCTTTCGGGAAACACTGATCCCCATTTTTCACCATTTTCTGACATTTTAGAGACTAAACAACTAATCGATTAATCGAGAAAAAAATCAACAGATTAATCGACTATTAAAATAATCGTTAATTGCAGCCCTACTTCAGGGGTTTTGAACTGTTGGTCGGTCAAATAAAGCAGTTTGAATATGTCAACTTGGGCTTTAGGAACTTGTGATGGACATTTCTCACTATTTCTGACAATTTATAGCGCAAGCGATGAATCATTAATGGAGAAAATAATAAACGTAAACATTTAATGAAAATAATTAGTTACAGCTCTATACTAAAGCAAACTAAACAAAAAGAGCAATGCACTTGTTTCATGACAATGTGTAGGTCTCTTCACACAGTATGCAACAGGAAATCTTCACTTTGGATAAATAAAGTTGTAATTAAGAGATTATAGCTATCCTACACATCCTAATGAGATTCCCCCTGTTGGAATAATAAATCAGCTTTGCTGTTGCATTTCTATTGTAGCCTCTTCTGCAGCTAACGCTTATTTTGCAATGAAAATTATACATTTACAGCCTTACTGCAGGGAAAAGAAATGCTCATACGGAATAATTGGGATAAACTCAGCAAACTGAACTGACTTTTGTGTCTGAACAGTTACACTTGTCATTGCAGGCCTTCGTAACAGTGATCTTACCAAAATTCCCAGCAGCAGCAGTGTGTGATTCAGCAGTGTGTGTGAGCAGGATGTTTCTCTGTGATGCTGACAAACTCTCGCTGGAGTATGAAGTTGAAGTTGCATTGTTTTCCATGTTAGTGAGTTCATCTGTGGCGGTTGAATAATAAAATCCTGCCGTTACCGGATCCGTGCTGTTGTTACTGGGGGTCCCTGCCCCTAGGGGCCCCGGTAGACCCAGGAGCAGGACCGACAGAGACACCCCGAGGACATGATGCAAAAACCACGTTTCCATGATTTCCAAGACCCCCAAACGGTCGCCGATAGTTTCCGTAAAGTCGAGTAGAGGCCGGGGAGTCTCCCGGGGACACCATGGGAGGAGCGCTTCAGCGATCAGTGAAGTTTCATAAGAATTAAATAAATCCTGGTGCAGGTCCGGAGGAGATCCGCTGCTCGGACGGCGGGGAACGGAAGATAACAGAGCCGAGGCAGCAGCCTGTTATCACAGAGGAGGAGCCCGGGCTCCTCCTCCTCCTCCTGCACACACACTCTCACACTCACACAAAACACTGTGCTGGTTGCTCTGCCCTGTTATTCAACCCTGTGGCTGCATTTGCTGCGCTGCCTTCAAACCGTGGTAAAGTTGGTTTTATATTGGACATTGGCTATTCGACACATTCGAAAAATCTATTATGCGGCTTGACCTTTTGACCTATTCATGTCAAATCACTTTTGGTGAACTCAGCTAACTCCCCTACACATTGCACAAAAATTATTTTCTCAAAAAACCCATCCTTTGATTTTTTTTAAATATTTTTTTATTATTTTTATTATTTTATTTTATCTTTGTAGACCCAATTTGACTCATGCAGAAGATGGTTCCAAGATCTCTGCACTCCAGCAACCGGAATGGTACATGTTCTAGAAGAATTGTTTCAATGTGCACTGTGTGAAAAACAATACATAACTAGAACTGCAAGCAGTTATGACAGGGTCGTGAGTAGCCCCCGACGACCCGGGGAGCGCGCGGGAGTGGGACCCAAAGGAGGGAAACGTCAGTAAATATCGACATGTGTGAGCCGCAAGGTCTGTGGTACGTTGCCGTTTCAAATATCCCATTAACATTGATTGAGGAGAAGGGCATTTATTTTGGTTGAGATATGTCGAAGTTGGTGTTTTCATAGTTACCTACACAAATTTGTTTGTGCGTAATTTGCGCAATTGTTGTCTATAAAATTAAAGGATGAGTTTTTTGAGAAAAGAAGCTTTGTGCAATGTGTAGGGGGGTTAGCTGAGTTCATCAGAAGTATTTTGAAATTAATAGGTCAAAATGGCAAGCTGCATAATAGATTTGTCAATGTCCAATATAAAACCAACTTTACCACGGTTGCCTTCAGGTGTCCTGCCTTTAAAATAAATGAATTTTTTTTATTGCTGATGCTTCAGAGACTGAAAGTTTCGAGACAAATCAAACAACACAACGCTTCACTGCTAATTCCTCTACATTGGATGATATGGCAACCCATAATTGCCATTAAAATGGAATTAATTCAAATTATAAAATTAGAAATCAGGTCAAGTTATGAGAGTAGGCAGTGAGAGAGCTAGAAAGAACTAGGCCTACAAAGTCACAATAATGATGTCCTATTATTAAAACTCTAGTACATTTCAAAGCCATACTTTTGATTCTCCGAGCCATTACTATTACTGTAGTAATAGTAATAGTAATAGTTTTTTTTATATCATTTATAACATTAGGCTATTTGTTTTCCTTGTGGGAATGGGCTTGAAAAGGCACAAAAAGGTAGCAGCTACAAAAAATTTGGAATACTGATACTCGTTGACAAAAAGGGTTCTAGTATATAATAGAGTTTACGATACAGGGATGGCTATTATGCAAATATAATGTCGACAGAAAGTCCTGGTGCAATGACTTAAGAAATTAGTTCATTTAAAATGGTTAAGGACAGTCATTTTCAAAGATCTTCCCTTCTGGTTAGACAACACTAAACTTTAACTGCCTACAGGCAAGTATTTGAATTTAGGTAGCAGGGTGACATTAAAACAATTATTATTTAGGCTACAGAGCAAAGGTCAGTGCTGGAGATTTTTTTCGTAAGACTTTCCAGGCAAATATTATCAATCAATTGTGTAAATCGTATAACGTGTTTAACCCCTCCTAGTGATTAGCGCCAGTTACAACAGAGATCATTATGGTGGTCTGTTACACATAATGGAGAATATTGACAATTTTACAATAGAAAGTGACACAGTTACTGCAAACACCTAAAAGAAAAAATGGCTTGTGAAAGTACAATAAGTGCTTTCAGTTACAAACACCAACAGAGCAGAACGTTTGCTTTGCTGTTATAGTATCCTATAGCTACATGACAAAAAGCACTAATATCTGTGTGTCAACAAGTGTATGTTGTTCAGACCTGGCCCATATATTAACACTATGGGCATTTCAAGCCTTCGCCCTTCAACTAAAATTCATACATTAACGTTTTACAATGTGCATGGTTACATTCTTCAGCGAACCCATCCAGAGGTTTGTCTCCTTAAGTAAGAAGCAGACCAACAGCTCCACTGCTGAGAACCATATGATGCTCAGTAACTGCTAAGTACTGATCGAGTCATATAGAGGAAACGTACAATTCTTTTTTTTACAGATAATCATGTGCATGTTGGCAGGTTGCTGATCTGATAAAAAAAAACTGTGAGAGAAAGTGGTTTTCACAGCTTTGCTGTTGAGCTGTAAGAGCGATGACTTTTAAACCGTGTGACATGTAAAAGCGATGACTTTTAAACCGTGTGACGTGTAAACAATTCACCCAAATAACACGACCTTGTGTATTACTGACAGTTCAAACAATTGAAATCCCTTCTTATTCCTTCTGGTATAACAGAGTTATTAGCTGATTATATGCTTTTCCTCATACTCAATCAAAAAACATTTTTTAACAAGTGATGTATCTCTGTGACAACAGGATGCTGGCTGTGGTTTTTTTAACAGGAGAGAGACACGAGTGGTTCACATTCATGGTGTTGAATGATGTTTAAAGATCCATTCAAACACATTTAATAGCATATTTTGGTTTAGATTTAACCCACTTTAATGCTTGTATCTTTAAATGTGGCACTTGTGGCACCTGTGGTCTCTGCAGATCACCAGCCCCTCACACTCTCCACCACAGACGTGTGTGTGGCACTGAGCAGGATTAATGCACACAAGGCTGCTGGTCCTGATGGTATCTCCGGACACGTACTCAGGGCCTGTGCTGTGCAGCTGACTGAGGTTTGGACTGACATATTCAATCTGTCACTAGCCCAGGCAGCTGTCCCCGCATGCTTTAAAACCACCTTCATCGTGCCGGTGCCAAAACACTCCACTGCAACAAGCCTTAATGACTTCCGTCCAGTTGCACTCACCCCCATCGTAATGAAGTGCTTCGAGAGTCTGGTCCTGGCCCATGTCAAGACCTGCTTGCCACCTTTACTGGACCCCTTCCAATTCACCTACCATCAGAACAGGAGCACAGAGGATGCCATCTCTACGGCACTTCACTCTGCCCCATCCCACCTTGACAACAGCAACACCTATGTGAGAATGCTGTTCATTGACTTTAGTTCAGCATTCAACACCATCATCCCCTCCAAATTGACCACCAAACTCAGTGAACTGGGCATCAATACCTCCCTCTGTAACTGGATTCTGGACTTCCTAACCAACAGACCTCAGTCCGTTAGGTTAGATAATCACACCTCCTCAACAATCACCCTGAACACCGGCGTACCACAGGGATGTGTGCTGAGCCCTCTCCTTGACTCCCTCTTCACCTAAGACTGCACACCTGTACATGGCTCTAAGACCATTGTAAAGTTTGCAGACGACACTACGGTGACTGGTCTCATCAGCAACAACGATAAGACGGCCTACAGGAGGTCTAGCACCTATCCTCGTGGTGCACTGACAACAACCTGGCTTTCAACACCAAAGAGCTCATTGTGGACTTCAGGAAGTCTAAAGCTGGAACACACACCCCCATTCTCATCAAAGGGACTGAGGTGGAGCGTGTCACCAGCTTCAAGTTTCTGGGTGTTCACATCTCTGAGGACCTCTCTTGGACCCTCAACACCACCACCCTGATCAAGAAGGCTCACCAGCATCTCTTCTTTCTGAGGAGACTCAAGAAGGTCCACCTGTCTCCTCAGATCCTGGTGAACTTCAACCGCTGCACCATCGAGAGCATACTTACCTACTGTGTCACTGTTTGGTATGGCAACTGCTCTACCCATGACCGGAAAGAACTGTAGAGGGTGGTGAAAACTGCCCAATGCATCATCGGTTCCTCACTCCCCTCCATCGACAACATCCAGAGCAAGCAATGCTTGCGTAAGGCGCGCAGCATCATCAAAGACTGTTCACCCCACTCCCCTCCGGGAGGCGTCTCAGGTCTCTCTGCACCAGTACCAGCAGGTTCAGAGGAAGCTTCTTTCCTGCGGCTGTCACCCTGCATCCCGGTGATAATTAACCCACCAAGCCCCCCGGACAATTTGCACTACCATACCCTACCCATACTGTTCCATTTATTTATTTACAGATGTACATACTGTAATTACACCTACCATATTCTACTGCTCTTCATACTATTCATCCTGCACATACACTTATTCTTACTATTCTTACGTTACCACACTATACATAGCTGAACATATATGTCTATATGGTTCATTCAGTATATCCATATTTATTGTTTTTGTTATTATATATTCTGTTAATACAATGCATATATCTATATTATTCTTACTACTAGTATAATGTCACTGCTACTACATTGCACATATCTGTACATGTTGTTCATTCATTGCTCATATTACATAGCCATATTTATTCTGCTCTTATAACACTGCAATATATATTCTTGCCCTGCCTATGCACCACCTGTCTATACTTGAATATTGCATTGCACTTTTGCTTTTTTTTGCACTTCTGGTTGGACGCAAACTGAATTTAGCTGTCTTTGTACTTGTACACTGCACAATGACAAAATTGAATCTAATCTTTTCTTTTGTCATTTTCATCTGACACCACTGGTCTGATTTTGATCAGATTTAAAGAATGTCTTTGGCAGTGTGGTCCAGCATTCAAACATTTAGATTTCAGATGGGTCAGATGGCTGTGCCATTATTAAATGTTTATTTTATTCTACATTATCAGTTAGTCTTAGAGGAAGGCTGTGAGGAACGCTGGGCTCATGCATCTTCAACTACAGTGAAGGCCATTTCTACATAATTTATGTAAGACACTTTTCTTTAAACCAGTTGCATCTAAAACCTAATTTTACTTCCTGATCTTGTATTATGTTTTCCTGTGAAACATTTTCAAATAAGTGACAATTTCTTCTGAGTCTTATTTTCAGTCTTTGAATCAGATGCCACTGTAACAACAATTTTGTCATTCTTTGTTATTTCTAAATTATTTTAGGTCTGCAATGACAGCTAGACTACCTCTGAAATGTGACTAGGAAAAGCAAATTAATGACCTGGGGGAGGAAATTGTACTGTACTGTACACATGCAGAAGTGAAGTAACACATTTTAATTAAACATTTATGGTTGCTGGACTTCTTGGAAGAGACCCAGCAGTAAGTTGACAACAAAAACATTCAACAAAGATTGTGATACTTTAAAAGTTATAGCCATACAATTATATTAAGACAAAATAAACTATTTTAACTTTTAATTTAGTTCAAAAAATGATCTATGTGAGCAGAATGTGGCCTACAGGGCAACATGAGACACAAGTTTGAGGCAGAAAATGTGGTTTCAGGCTGACAGCTACTGTATATGACATGTAACAGAAGCAGAGTTTAAGTCAGTCAGTGGAGTGGAGTGGCGGTTGCACCATCTTCTCGGCCCTGATGAATGACGATTGGTGATAACGGTGACGAAAGGCAAAGTCAGCATTTTCCTCTGTCAGCTGCTTGGTTTTCAGCCCGACCCTGAAGACAGAGGGGGTGACTATCATCTCATCTCGAGGAGATCCTTTTCTCCTGAAGACAGGGAAATAGTACGAAGAAATGGCTTTCAGGGGATAGTGTGACATGGGAAATTAACACATAACTCGAAAAGAAAAAACGTACAGATAATGTTTCTTTTCGTACATTCTATGACTTACTGTAGTAATACCAGTATAAAAAAATGACTTTACTGTAGTTTCAGTCTGTGCTTTATCAATAATCTGGAGATAATTTAACAGACATTTCAATGATGAATGACATTTAAATCTCTTATTCATCTGCACAATACCTGCAAATGCCAGTCAATGTTGATTTGAGCCACGAGAAAAAGCTGAATTGATCTGCGAGACCTGCAAATAAATCAAAATCCAAACTGTTAGCTGGAGAAATGAGCTCAATGAGATAAAAAAAATTACTTATATTGTTACATTTAAATTGACTATGGGGACCCCTTTCCTTCTGTCAATATTTGAAGTTGTAACACAGTGCACAGAAGTGTAGTAACAGAGTGGGGAGAAACACACAGCATCACATCGACCACCTGTGAAACAAGTGTTTAACACTTGCAGAGCTCGTGATCAGAAATGTCGTGACTCAGACAGCTAAGACACGCTGTACTGTGGAGAGTTTAATGCACAGATGCTGGCTGTCCCATCCAGCTATTCTAGAAATCCTAAGCCACAACAGCTGCCAGCCTGCCAGGCAACAAGACCACAAGTGAAACTCCAAGAAATGTGCCAGTGTACATTACCAGGTCACATAACATCTGAGCACGAGGTTAGCAAATTAAAAAGGTAAACTGCAAATCAAGAGGTCGTTTGTTGGACGTCATGCAATAATCTAAATGATCTAACACAAAATAAAAATACAGGAATCGTTCTTTAGTTTATATAAAAAGGCATTACTTGCATACTCCTACAGTTATAAAAGGCCTAAAATTACACAAGTTTATGAAATTACCTTGTAAACCTGCGACAAAAATAACCCACTATGCTTAAAGAAGACACTGCCTCCTTTCAGCAGACATTAAACCAGTTAAGTAAAAACAAAGAATGTGTAATGAAATATGTTCATTGAAAGCATATGCTTTATAGAATGCAAAATGTGATTCATGAATTAGTGATCAAAGATGCCCTGCTCACTAAAAGGCCTTGTAATTCCAGAAGTCCTCTATGCATATCCTAGCAAGACAACAGCATAAGCTTCATTTTCACTGTTTGTTAGTATAATGTATCCTTTTCCCTAAATTATAAGCCATTTTCCACAATCTGCTAAATGAGCAAACACTGTCAAAAAGGTGTAAAACACTGTAGGCCTACATAAAATAAAAATTCTACAAAAAATGCTTTTCTTATGTGGTTATATTGTCATGTCCTATTTTCCATTTCAATACAAATGGTAGTCAATACAACACAGTCTACTTTGCAGTTATGAATTGCTTTTTTTTTTTTAAACCAACATAAAAAGCAATTTCAACAATTGGAACAAGCATATGCATTGAACTTGATCTGATTAGGTTAGTCTGGCTCAACAGATTTACATTGCTGGGATAAAGCCTGACATCTGGCGCAACCCTCCCCTCTCGCTAGCTACGCTATCCGCCCTGCCCAGGATGATTGTGATTGGTTTAAAGAAATACAAAAAAGCCAGAGCGTGTTTTCACCCTATCCCAGAATAGATAGGCGGTGAAGACCATACTGTACTCCAGCACTGTGGAGATAGGTCTGGCAATGCAAGACTAGTAACTAATCAATGACGTTCTGATCAAATCAAACCAGAACTGTCCTGGAATGTCACACTCAGTCCATCACAGGGAATATGGATTAGGCCAAGAGCAGGCTAACTTCATCTATAGGTGCTATGCTCAGAGCCGGCTGTAGTACAGTCAGAAAGTTTGTTCACTTTGGCATACCGAGCTGGAAAATGCTGTACAGCTGCAGGTGGTACATATGTTAAGACACAGAAAACTCACTCTGTCCCACATTGTGTTAGTACAGCATTTCAACAACTTAAGATTTTTCATTTGTAATGCATATGCTTTTTATGTTAGACTGTCTTGTCCAAGTCAGGACATTTGGTCACCCTAACATGAGGTCACCATGAAGCCAAGCTACAAGTGTGTCTAAACAGGAAATTAACAGATGGAAATTACCTATAGGTAGTCCAGGACTTGTTTTCCCGATGTAGAAGAAAAGCACCAAAGCAAAGACTATGTTTGCTAAGGCATAAGCCCACTGAATAACAAACATAATAAATATGGAGCTTAATGCCTGAAAGAAAAATTATAAATTCATTAAATTCTGTAAATATAATCTGAAACTTAAGCATTAGAACAAAAAAAAAAAAAAGAATGTACAGCATGAATTGAGTAGCCTACCCCGATAAGAGCAACCCAGTGGTTGCAGAATTTTGCATACAATGAATCCTTCATGGGTTTGATTTCAAAGCTCTGGTGGTCAGCTTCAGCACCTGAAAGATTTGATAAAGGGTCAGGTTACTAAAAAAACAGGTACAACTGACTTCTATGATCAGTAATCGTGTCTACTCTAGACAAGTGTTGATGGTTAGAGCTGATCACCTGCGCTGTGATTGTGAGGGTCAGCAGATGAATCTTGCTCAGCATGGTGCATTTTTGAACGGCATTTGACTTGTGGTTCTTCTCCAGCTCTTGGCTCCACGCCTCCACACTGCACCTCATCTTCCTCATGTGGTGGAGCTGAACTCATCTCCTCTGCTTTGTCTTCGGAGAACATATTGCTGTTTAGATCCAAGCTAAAGCTGTCAATCAGCATCTGCTTAGTAGTGACATTAGGCTTCATGCCCTTGTATCTACTGCTCAGCTCTTGCATGGAGGAGGTCTTCTCAGGCCCAGCATTAACATTTGACATGGGGGGAAAGATCTGATCCATGTCCTTGGTGAATTCCAACAGAGTGCCTTTACCCTGTGGACTCTCGCCTCCGCTCCCATAGCTTGGGAGAGTGGCCTCGATGAGAGGCCTAGAATCCAGCCTGGCTGACCCACGCTGGTTTCTTTTGGCCGGGACGAGGGTGTCCCTCTTCTCTTTATTCTGCAGCTGGAAGGCCATGGCCACACTGAAGTAGGAGTAGTCTACGAAGCTGTAGGTGAGCATGAAGTTTATGCTGACGATGGGGGCCAGCACGTTGGCCTGACCGATGAAAATGAAGGCCATGGTCACCATGCTGGTCAGACAGATAGCTGCCACTGGAGTCCTGTTTGGGCCTTTCTGTTAAGGAGGGAGAGCGTGTCACAATATGCAATGGCATTGTTGTCCAATACAAAAACTAAAAAACAAAACCTAAAATTAAGGATTATGTGTTCCTTTATGAGTTGAGATAACACACCTTACTTAGCTAAATAAAGCATTTAAAAAGCCACTGGATGGGGCGACCTCTAGCTCACCCAGTAGAGCGTGCGCCCCATGTAGGCTGAGGCCTTGGCAGCGGCCCAGGTTCTAAACCGACCCGCGGCCCTTTGCTGCATGTCGTCCCTCCTCTCTCTCCCACTTCCTGTCTTCAAGCTATCCTGTCGATTAAAGGCCATAAAAAGCCAAAAAAAATAAATCTTTAAAAAGGAAAAAAAAATAAAAAGCTATTGGATTTTCTGAAAAATGCATCATCTCAAAGCTGAAAACAGACCTTTTTTAATTTACTTTTAATTTACTTTTTAATTAAAAGTTCCCATGGCATGAAAATTTCACTTCATGAGGTTTTTTAACATTAATATGAGTTCCCCCAGCCTGCCTATGGTCCCCCAGTGGCTAGAAATGGAGATAGGTGTAAACCGAGCCCTGGGTATCCTGCTCTGCCTTTGAGAAAATGAAAGCTCAGATGGGCCGATCTGGAATCTGCTCCTTATGAGGTCATAAGGAGGAAGGTTACCTCCCCTTTCTCTGCTTTGCCTGCCCAGAGAATTTGACATCATGGCTTTCAAACTAGCAAAGTGGCAATTGGTCAAGGCCACACCCCCACCCTCCACCTTGCCACACCCCCCCCCCCCATCTCTCCTCCTCAATAGCTACAGACACAGAAATGGCACATACTAAGGAAAGCTCATAGTGGGTCTGGCTCTAGTGGCTGTAATTCTGCACCAATGCTGAATTTGGGAAAAGAGACTTCAGATACAGTATTAGGGGACCACTAAGGTCTATATAAAAGCATCCAAAGAGCACCATGTCATGGGATCTTTAACTCATGAAAAGTTGATGGTTTGGAGATACATGTGTTTCACAGAACAGTGACATTATGAAAAAAAAAATCCCTTGTGACCCTGAGTCAACACAGAGCAGCTGGGACAAAGGAGATTGTCCCATTCCTCCTGTTTGAGATTCTGTAGCTTCGAAACTTTCCACCTTTTGCCCAAATAAAACTTTCACTTATGGACACTAAGGAGCAACAGCCACCTACAGAAGTGATAAAATGAAACTGAACTTAAAAGTTATATTTGAGTAATATAAAACCACACCAGTAGGACGTTAGTAATTAACCAGCTTGCTTTCACTTCACGGGTCCTATCTCACAGTTTAAGGAGCACTGCTGTGTGCCTGGCGGGCCTCCAGAGCACACAGCGGAGCTGGGCCCTGCCCGTCGCCCTTCCTGCGTTTGTTCTGAAGCTTTGATTTGGGCCAAGATGTCTAGGGCCTCATTCCAGTCTGCTGAGAGAGGTCAGACACTGCTGCCACTCAGGGAAGTCTGAGGAAAACGGGGGTGAACGGGGTCGGGATGTCAACGTGACGGTGTGTGTGTGTATGTAGCGAGTCATAACTCTTTGCTGTGATGCAATCAGTCCACTCAGTTCTATGGAGTGGAGTTCACACTCTATAGTTAGGCAGTCCTGTCAGTTTCCTGTTGAGTCCATCCACCACAACCCCTGCACATCCAGACTGCACACACTCATTAGCAGTGGTGGAGTAGTACTCCGATCCTTCGCTTTAGTAAGAGTACTATAATACTATACTGTAAAAATACTAGAACAAGTAAAGGTCCTCCATTGAAAACGTGAAAGTATGTAACTATAATCAGGAAAATGCACTTACGTTACTTAAATGTATTACAGGTAAAGTACTTGACTGCAGAAAAAGGTCCCTGTGACTGCTATACTATTATAGATTATATTTAATTAAAAAATTAAAATATTACTCACGCATTCATGGATTTTACATTTGATTTATGGTTGGTTGAGGTGGAGCACATTTTTAACAGTTTTGCACAGGACTGCAACTAATGATTATTTTAAATATGGATTAATGTACTGATTATTTTCTTGATTAAACTTGATTGGTTTGGGTACCGGTATTCTGAAAAATTATATTATATAATTATAATTAAAGATTTACTAATACTATTGCTACTAGCGTTTCACTGAGCTTTTGACAGGTCCACAATAGTTTCCCACAGTCTTGATCAATAGAAGCAGTTTGCTCAGTTGTCATGGAGACAGATTGAGCATTCGAGTTTGATGAAATATGGTTGAAAGCTCTGCAAAAAGCCAGTACGTGGACCACCGATTAGGATTGTTTTGTCAAACTACCATTTCCAAGGTCAATAACTTGAACATTTATGATTAAATGATATTGTTAAAAAAAGACCATGCAGTCATCAGTCTTCTAAAAGCTTAACAGCGTGCGTCTTTAGTTTTGAGAGAAGCTGCTTCCCATAGACCTAATGAATTGATCTAAGCTAGGCAAATCTCACTAGCTAGGATAACTGAATGCAAAGACATGAAAAAGGCATCTATGAGTTGTCTAATAAAAAGTAGCAAAAATAGTCATAATCATTAACATAAAATGTAACTATACTTTAAATAGTTGGTCTTGTGTTTGCCACCGTAATGAATTGCAACTTAGTCTTATGACCTATCATGTGTACAAACAATAAATAAATTTAGGTGCAATAAATAATTTGTCACCAAGGTAGTAAAATGGTGAGTTTACGGTAGGTCGTGCTTACTTGGATCATCTCATTTTAACAATTTAAATGTGACAAATAAAATAGTCATTGTAAAGTATTGTTTGAAAGAAGTGAACTCAGTGGTGCATAAACACACACCCTCACTTCATAATCTGCATTTACATCATGGTGACTATTTTTCAGTTCACTGTTAATGTCCAGACATCCCACCCTTGCTGGCTCCATCCACCCACCCCTCTTCCCAGGAAGGCCAGAGCAGGGATGACCCGCTCTTGGGCGATGCACTGGAGGATCCTGGGTGCTCCGTACAGGCCACCCATGCAGGAAGCCAGGGAGGAGATGTAGAGGCCCAGCAGAAAGAGGAAGCCCACCAAGGAGACCTGGAGGAAGAAGGAAAACAAACAGAGTGTGGAAGAGGATGGGGTGGGGTTGAGAGCTCACAACAGCTACACCCTGTTCAATTCCGTTGCAGCCAGCCCCTAATGAAAACAATGAGAACCACTGACGGGCAAGTCAAGGATATTTTTAAAGAGTCCGTGATTGTTCAAAGCAAAATCGAATGACAATAATAGCAAGAGTTTTGCAGTAAAACTACACCATTTGTACACACTGGTCCACAATGTAATATACAGTTGTTACGACTGGTCAACAACGTTGGAGCTAGAGGCTACAGAACTCTGGTTGTTAGGTTCATTCTAACTAAAACAATCCCTGATCCATCTGTAGTTTAGGCCCTGAAGCATAAGGGCCAACTGACAACTAGCAGAGAGCTTGGCTGCATCAGACATCTCATTGATCTGCTCTTCCCCATAGCCCAATCACTTACTCCCACTTTTCATGGCACACGGTCTTCCTAACATTTGCTGTGCAAATGGAGGGCAGACCCAGGCTCAGAGTTCAAATGTCAAACAGACGTGTAATATACAATGTGCGAGACTGTTGCAGCATGATCTGTTTCAAGTGCTCAACAGACAACTCTTAGATAAATATATGCAAGATGACAAACTGAGGCCAGACTATTGAGACTCTGTGCTTTTGGGGTGCTGCTGTTCTAACACGTGAACACAATTATGTAAGCTCTAAATAATCAGTGTTACACACTTGCCAATTTATGAGTGGAAAAGTAAAGTCAGTGATCCATCCTAACCCATAGCATTTGCCACTTTAACAGTGACAGACCATGAATACATCCTCATATTATATCTGATTAATGTTTCAGTTTATCAATGCACTTTACTTAAGTGTTTGTCCTTTTAAAAAAACATTTAACTTATTCCTTACTAGTCAGTAACTTGTCACTCATTTAACTTCACTGTCTACCTGGTAAGAACAAAAACAAATATCTTTGCATACCTGCAAATTGAATACAAGTGCATTGGTGAGAAAAAGTTCATAAAAAAACAGAACAGGAAATTATTCCCCTGATAAAGTTCTCTGTACTGAGAATGTACTGAACAGTTGGTCCGCCCCAATACCCACACTTGCAGTATTTGCAAGTAGTCAAGTGCTAACTTGTGTAACATATTTCCAGCAATTACCACAGTGCCCAAGTGCCCGTTAAGACGGCAAGCGTGTGGAAGTTTATCAGAACTCACTGGAGCTTGCAACATACAAATACAGTACATGGTACAAGCCAGCTCAGACAATGCCCAAGAGGAGTAATACAATTAATAACTACTGTCTACAGTACATAAGAGACCTTACATTATATTATTTTGAATGGTTTCTGCCTGACAACATTTTCAAGGATGAAACATCCTTGACAAAATCTTTGATAAAAAGGATATGATATTCAACATTTATCTTGACAGTGCCAGATATGGGATATTATTGATAAGAGTGACATGACACTGTCATGAACACATGACACTGTCATGACACAATCATGACACATGAACCCTATCTCTAACCATAACTTGTCATGACAAAAACCGAATGACACTTACTAAAAGAAGCGTTATGTCAGAAATGTTTATGACTTGTTTATAATGTTTATGACACATTCATGACAGTGTCATGTCACTCTTATGTAGATACCTTCAAGTAAAGTGTAACCTATTATTCTTATCAGTCCAATCAAGAAGAACAGATAATTGTATGTGATAACATCTGTGGAGGCTCTGCCATAACTTTGTAGTGTTTGGATGTAAATAATATTTCTGCTGAATTGAACATGTCATAAATTTAAACTTTTTCCATTTCAGGCTCTCTACCACCAACAACTAAGCTGCTGGGGAGCTTTACATCGTGATGAATTGTGGGATACACTTGGCTCTGAAAAATGCTTCGAAGCACTTTTAGAAAAAGTGCACATCAAGTGGGGGTTAAGTAGACTGTGACATGTCTACTACCTCAGTGGTTCCCACACCTATTCATGTCAAGGACCCCTAAACTTACAAATTAGACCACTGACCCCCCATTTAATTTAAGAGATTTATTTATTTATTAAGATTTAATCCCAGGGTCCCCAATCTGATAGGAATTTTTGCTTTTAGAGGTTTTATTACAGAAAGTCTATGAAACCCATGAACAAAACAGTCATACATTATGTCATTGTGTTACGTATGGATGGAATTATAGTGAAATTGTGTATTCCCCTTTTTGCAGGGGAACCCCTGGAAATAATTTGAGGACCCCTAGGGGTCCCGTACTCCCGTAGTACACTGTACTACCTGGGAGTGTGTGAAAGTGCAGTTAGGTGCTCCAAATCGCCGGTGTGCGTATTGGGACAGACAGTATTTGTTTTACATACTTGAACCTGGAGTATGATATAATTTATGAGTATTTCTACTTGAGTGAAACTAAAATCAGCAATGGGACCAACATATCAAGGCTGAGAACATACATACAATCAGAACCTGAACTAACCACACCACATCAACAAAGTGAGCCATCATGGGGAATTCCCTCACTTTACCCATGTGGGTGAGAGGGCCTCTCTAACAGGGCAGGATGAAAACAGAGAGGGGAGTTTACCTTTTCAGCTATCAAGATGTCATAGCGCAGAGCTTCTCTGGTGCAGATGGCCCCCAGAAGGAAGACAAAGACCAGATACAGGAACCACCTGTGGGTCACCAACAGTACACCACACAGGATTATTAACAACTGCTGCTTTCTCACTATTAATAGGAGAATTGCGTCATGACAGCTCCACAAGTTAGTGTCTGATAGGGCCACGCTGGGGATATATGTGTGTGTTCTCTCCAATGAAGGTGGAAAAGGTTGCCCATTTGATAGAAGATACCACAAAGTGATCAGAGAGTACCACTAAAGTAAAATCAAAGGAAATTACCATTTTGGATGATTCATACCTACTGGGAGAGATTCCACAGTAATATTTGAAAAACTATAATTGTAGCATAATATAGAAATTTGTAAGATAACTAAAATTATTTTCATTATCTGACGTGCTGGTACTACAACTTAACATTTTGCAAATGGGGCACTTCAGGCTTCACTGTGGCTCAGTCTTTATGATTCCATAGTGTGTGTGTGTGTACTTTTATAGCAGTCCCTTTGTTGTCTTAGTTTCTTACAGTATATTAACTTTCACTGTAGGTCAGTCTGTACACTTTTACAGTAATTGTTGTCTTATGTACTTAATTGTGTAGTATTTCCATGTGGCGTGTTCTTATTTTACAATATTGTTGGTGTGTGTGTGTGTGTTGAGGAGTCGTCATACGAGGTGAAGACAGCTGCCAGTGTTCCCAACGGGATGTTGTGTTCAGGCCGCTCAAGGTCTGAGCTCATGTTGAAACCTGCCATAACCCCTACACACACACACACACACACACACACACACACACACACACACACACACACACACACACACACACACACACACACACACACACACACACACACACACACACACACACACACACACACACACACACACACACACACACACACACACACACACACACACACACACACACACACACACACACACACTTTTAGTTTTTACACTGCATATGTAGCTGCAAGAAATAAAAGAAGGGCTCGAGTGTGAGAGGTAACCTTAAAAGGCAGATAATGTGTTCCTAATACATACTGCACATGTGCTACGTAAACTCTAAGTGTGCAAGTGTTTCACACATTATTAGATCAAAAAGAGAAAAGAAAAGAGACACCTCACCTGTAGCAGCAGGGAAGAAGACCCCAAAGACTGTGAAAAAGTTTTCTCCTGGTGTGTAATCTGGCAGTGTGTTGCTGTTGAGCAGCGTGGCTGAATAACCAACGAAACCATGCTCTGAGAGGAAACAACAACACAGTCAAAAGTATTAGTATCAGCAGTGCAAACCTGTCAAATGTCTGACAGAGGACATTGTGTCATGTTATATAACTTGATTGACATGTTTTCATTATTGTGGTGTTTTTCATTTGTTCATTTTCATTTTCTTTCTTGCTAGAAAATTATTGGTGAAGTTTTGCACTGCATTTCCTAGAAACGTTGAGACTAACCGGAAATGTAAACATCACAACTGCACCACGGGACTTTCCTATAAAATACCTACCATTACCAGACACCAAGTGTTATAACACCAATATATACCACAGGTTTGAAACAAATTTTGAAGTTGTAACAGCTGGTGCATAACTAAAGGATGCTGGTGGCCAACATTTTTTTCCTATTTAATTTTTTATTCTGCTCCAAATTTATTACAGCACAACCTGAACTGGGATTCCATGACTGCAATTAGAGACTGCTACATCTGTTTCTTTTTAAAATCAAAATAAATGACAATAGGTAGCGAGTCACTTTAAAAGTATGTCTAAAAATCAGGACAGGTTAGTTCAGGAAGGTCCGTTTGTTGAACATGAAGGGGGAGAGATTGTTCTACACTGGTGGGGGCCATTTAAACCACACAGTCTGAAAGGCAGGCCTATGTTACAACACCGGACATTTCCCCCTTGGTTATCTTGCGATGGGAAAGAATGTGTTCTCTCAGATTAATGACATGTTTATCCAAAAGGAAGTCGCCACCCTTTTCAGAAGCTCAGCAGCTTCCAAGTTTGAGAGAAAGAATGACAGTGAGCGAGAGAGGGAGACAGAGAGTAGAGTGGAGGGGGGGGGGAGAGAGAGAGAGAGAGAGAGATGCAATTTTTTCCCCTTTTGTTTTAGACAGTTACTCCATGTGCACATGTTCTCCAGGATAGGAATTTAGGGGAACTGACTTCAAATGGGACTAGGTGACCAAACTCTGGTTCACTCTGTGAGACCGCCCAACGTCCAAACAATCAGAACCAGATCCAGGGCAGTCAGTGTCTACGTCTGCACCATGGGCTCCCCACCCATATTACAACATACACTCCAGCATCCAACCATGGCTGACCCTCTGAGCGTTCAACTGAGGTTGTTAGAAAACTATTTCTATGAACACAAATTCATTGCTTGAATACACTGACTGACTGACTTTAATATCAAGAACCGTGGACAAAAACGGCAAACAAATATGTCTTTGGTGTAGAACGTTTGTACAAGTTGTCCATTTTCTGGCAGAACTGCATATTCATATTCCCCATAGCATGCTCCTATATAAAGGCATGGTCAGATTTACTTGATGGGGAGCCCCTAAGGCAAAAAATGTTGGGCCCAAGTTGCCTTTGAGTACAGTGCACGCAGCAGACTAAAGATAACAGCTTCCTTTTTTGTATGTCCGTTATTATATGGTAATTTGATGAAACAAACATTATACCTGCTAAACATCAGCATGTCAAAATGTCATTGTGAGCATGATAGCATGCAGATGTTGGCCTGTTGCTCAAAGCACTGCTGTGCCTAAGTACAGCCTCACTGGGCAACTTGAGGCCATGTTTGTCAAAACTCGCCACAATGCAACTAGAATTCATGCACGGCTGCTTACACAGAGAAGAAATGGGAAGTGTGCAAATGACACTCCCTGTGGACACGCAGCTTTAGTCTTGTTGAGTAAAAATCAGCTATCATCGAGCTATTTAGTTACACGGTGGAGGGTTGTTACTAACTACAGCTAGCAATATTTTCTTTAATTCTCATATCATGACT
>CM042327.1:20697069-20824569 GCA_023566125.1 Zingel zingel
ACAAACTACTCAAAAAAAGGCAACATTTCCTCACCACAAAAGAAAAGAAAAGAAAATCTTCTCAATAAACACACTGCCTGTCTCAGACTTGGCTTAAGTCACATGAAAACAGCACGTTAAATGTTTCTAACTAAACCAACCAGCCACCGAGGAAAAATAAATGTCTTACTGGAGAACTTAACTGACAAAACTGGGTCAAATTTGTATCAAAAAGGTTTTTCCTCAGACACCCAGCCTCGTCTCAGTAGAATTCTAGACTAATACTGACAATAATAAGTGATACAACAGCTACACCTACTGGCCTGAACAGGTCACAGACAGACATTCACCACTGAGGTCAACAGTCAGTGGTTCCCAAACATTTACTTTCCACTTTGGAGGCCAAACTTAATTTCACACACTCCTCCCTGACATAACTGCATTTTTTAAATCAACCAGTAACAATGTAGTGGAAACTACTAACAAAATGAGCTAAAAAATCTGACTTGAA
This sequence comes from Zingel zingel, assembly GCA_023566125.1. Classification (NCBI taxonomy): domain Eukaryota; kingdom Metazoa; phylum Chordata; class Actinopteri; order Perciformes; family Percidae; genus Zingel; species Zingel zingel. Next base: position 20,697,560 of record CM042327.1, read on the forward strand.
ACACAACCTTCATATACAGGATTTTAGTTACACCTGTGATGGAACAGGTCAAATTGTCAGTTGTGATGAAATCTGTTTTTTTCCCTGGTCATGTGCTGCTACAACATGCTAGCCCTCTACCTTCTCCATCCTGACCAGGCCATGATCAGATGATCTGACTTCCAAAGTCAGAACTAGAGAGAAACTTTCCCCATTTGCAAACACAAAGTTAAAAACCCATCTCTGTCCCTGACCAACAGCTGTCCGTCCATCCAACCAACTAACTCACTCACATGGTTACTTTGCCATTTAAAAAAAAAAAAATAGTTGTGATAATGAAAACAAAAATTGCTATAGATCAGTGCATTTTATGTAACTTTTATTGTTAAAAAAGAAATGTCAGAAGGGACCATTGGCCCCCGGGAATCTTCACATTATCAAATCTAGCACTCTTGCTAGATTATTTTGACTTGAAAATACCCATACAGAGTATTAGAAGACACAAAACATCAGTACTGATTTAAACCTTCCCACGATCCCTGTTACTTTCTCCCTTCATATCTATATTCATGACCCCCAGCCCTACCTGGGTCAAGGTGCGTGAAGGTGCCAATGACAAAGTCCAGCGTGGAGACGGCCAGCACAGCTAGCAGTAGCAGCTGGAGTCTGACAATCCACTTGACACCGGCCAGGTTAATTCCAAGCAGTGCCAGCAGCACCACCGCCGACATGCTGCGCACCGCCCACTGGTTCTGTAGACCCAGCAGCTCCGCCACCGACTCAGAGAAACCTGTGATGTACATGGCTCCAGCTACGCACTGCAAGGTGGGAGGCAGCATGACAGGGGACAAAACATAACAACAACAGGTGTGGCTCGTCACAAACAGCCACTCAATTATAACAGAAAGTTTGGATTTGTTACTCACTTGTCCAAACACATAAAGGAGGCCAACAGTGCCCCCGACTCTGCCACCCAGGACGGTGGAGATCATGGAGTAGATTCCTCCACTCCCAATACCGCAGTGCTCACACACTCCGATCCCCGACATCACCGTCACTAAAGCAACCAGCACAACCAAGGAGACCAGAAACATCCCAAGTAGCACGCCCGTGTTCCCCTGGATGATGATAGGAGACAAGATGACACAAAATACATTCAGTCATCTATGCACATCTGCAGCTTCAAATTGAATATATTTATAGTGCTTGTACTAAACATATCTGCACATTTACATTCTCTATACTGTACATACAGACTTTGTATGTAATCACTGCACACTATACATCCTGCTTGTAGCTTTTTCTCCAATATTTATTCGGTTTATATGTCTACAGATTTTTCTTTCCTTCGTTTGTCTCAGTATCTTAAAGACATAGTCAACCTTTTAGTTTTACTTTGTGTTCCTGTGTTCAAACTGTCGTCCAATGTGTTTAATAGTCATAGTCTTATCTAGGAGAAAACTGGGAAAAATAGTTAATGCCAATCATACATTTTTTACTTTCTCGCACTACTATTTGCTAATTCAAATCTCCATAATTTCATTTCAGCATTAGTATTAAGAAAAACTAAGGACGAGAATACATGTTTGAAACCTTTTGGTAAAATCAGTCCCATTAAACTAGAGAAAACATACACTCTTTTGCACAATGAGTAATACGGTAGCAAGTAATTCATGGTAATATGCAGCTCACTTTTACATGGCAAACTATGTTTTAGCCATCACATTAAACCCAAACGAATGTAGCAATTAAGATCACAGAGTCTTTGTAGCTGTGTCCCGTGATGACACATGCATATTACTAGTGTTTGGGGTCCACTGACAGTGTAAGACATACTCATTTAATGATGGTTGCAGCTAAAATAAATAAATAAAAAAAGCTTCAACAGAGCTAGATAGAGATAAAGCACACAGACATGAAGCTAGATATTATGAAAATTTACAATATACAGTCTTTTCGGTGTCATTCATCGGCACACTGAGTCCTATAACCAGCCATACATGAATGTTTTAAATATTCCATATATAAAGCAACAATCTTCCCCATCACTTGTTACGACACATTTCATAAATGAGTCTACACACTGTCTGATGTAGACCATGTAGCCTCAGCTACTGTACATGGTCAAAACTATATTAACAACCATGAGTCAGGAGTCCCAGTGGGAACCTCCAACACCCCAGTGTACACAGTGTACATTTCTGTTTAGGAAAGTAATTATTTCGTTGCTCTAACTGCATATGAATACACCATTCAAAAACACACTTTTCACTATATATGCACTTTCAACTAATTTCAACTACTTGAAATGATAAATACACAAATGCTAAATCCAATCTGTATTAGTAGAGGCAATCAATTTGGGGAGACCATCAAAATAAGAGCATAATGAATGATTTTTATCTTGGGGCAGATTCTTTTTTTTGTTTTTAAAATATAACATAGTAAAGGAAGGAAATGTGGGGCTACTCCAGTTGACAAAAAAATCTCAACATACCAATTCAACAGTCATTTGAACCTTAGGCCAAAGTTTTTTACAGCATTTTGCTTCATCACTACATAAAGCTCTAGGAGAACAATGACCTTTAGCATACACTGACACATACAGATAGCTTGTGATTTTGGTTAAGATTTAGATGAATTTATATCATTCCGTTTTGTTATTTTTTTCTCTTCAATAAACAGAATTCCTTGTATGTTTTGCTTCTCTATTAATGAGTGCAGTCTTTCTATCAGTGTTTCCTAATATTTACTAGAATTACGTGTAAAAGAAAAGGGAAATTGAGGTAGAGAGAGCAACACAGTGTAGTCATACTAACCACCAGGTAGCCGGTAAATAGGAATAGCACCACACCGAAGATATTGATCATGCAGGTGGTGAAAACGCCATCCCAGGTACCGAAGAGCACCGGCTCCCACACAAACAGTTTGATCCTCCACCATGGCTGGTTGGACAGCTGGAAGCCCTGACCAAAGACACACAACAGTTAAAGCAGCTGGCTGAGATTTCAACATCAACATGATCACATTCATTTTGAGGCGCAAACACCATACCTGTGCATCTTCATGAAACAGATCATGGACATGTGTGTTTGAGTTGGTGTCAGCGACTCCCCCCTTCAACAGCCCTGCCCAGTCTCCCTCCTGCTGGTCACAGGTGTGCAAAGTCCAACCTATTGGCAGGGTTTCCATTGCAACTACAGGTGTAAACAGCTGTGTTACTCTTCTACAGGTGGGTCTATATTTGCTCCAAGATAATCATAGGTTGCATGTGAAACGACAACATACAGAAATTCAGCTTAGGCGTCTGAAGTTCGTTAGGGAGCCTAGATGAGTTTGTGTTGAAACTGACAGTAGGCTATTGGCCACGCATATCCCGGTTAAACAGGAGCCGCAGGAGTACACCCGGATACAGCAGGGTGTGCTCGTGACACTGCAGCTCAATCGACTTTGTATTGGCAAATCAATTTAGTAAAACGTGTGCACATTTAAGATTTAAGATGCCGTTTATTTGCGGCTTAATTTAAGTGTGACTCCCAGTAACTCGAGCATATTGCCACCAGTAACTTTAAATTGAAAAGTTTATTAGTCAGGTTTGGCTTCGACGGTCTTTAAATGACTATTGCAACATGTTTTTTTAAACAGCAGAGTTCCGAGGGTTGATATAGCTTAAAATTGAGGTAAAACTGTTGTAAAAATCTGTTCACCGCTGTTTGATGCACATTGCATAACTTCTGTAAACTGCGCACTCTTTAGACCGATAAGCATATATTGTTTTAGCTAGATGGTAGTAAAATACTAGCATGGCTCTTGACTCATTACCCAGCTAACAATTTTTGGTTCCCAGAACGTTCTGGGAACGTTTTTTTTCGTTCGTTTTTGGTTGCGGGAACGTTCCCTAACTGCTAGTATTTTACTACCATCTAGCTAAAACAATATAGGCATATCAGTCTAAAGAGTGCGCAGTTTACAGAAGTTATGCAATTTGCATCAAACAGCGGTGAACAGATTTTTACAACAGTTTTACCTCAATTAAGCTATACTATCAACCCTCGGAACTCTGCTGTTTAAAAAAACATGTTGCAATAGTCATTTAAAAACCGTCGAAGCCAAACCTGACTAATAAACTTTTCAATTTAAAGTTACTGGTGGCAATATGCTCGAGTTACTGGGAGTCACACTTAAATTAAGCCGCAAATAAACGGCATCTTAAATCTTACACGTGCACACGTTTTACTAAATTGACTTGCCAACAAAAGTAGGCCAAGTTAACGTTTGTGGCAGAATAGTGAAACAAAAAGTCTATCATTTTAAATGTTTATCAAAAAATGTACCCATATAGGCTTTCTGAGCGGCACCTCATTCTGAAAAGGTCATGATTCAAATTTTACAAGCCTTCGTTGCTTGAAATGATAAACAGAGTTTGGCGTGATATGCTGTCTCCATTCATGGAGCGTCTCAGCTAAACTCAACAGTTAGCTACCTACCTTTCGCAGAGTCCCATATCATTTAGAGAAGAAAGACATGTCAGTTCATTGTTCCATTGTGCCTCAGAGATGACTTCAGTTCCTATGAACAGGACTCCCAGCTGTTTATGAAAACGTCAGCAGCCCACAGGTAACTTTAGATATAAGCTTTCAGGGTGTGTTGCTGCTTTGCACAATGATCCTGTGTTAGTTTTGGCAAACGCTAAGCAATGTTGACTAATGATTAAAGCTGAAAAGGGCACGTACCACTCAATATCCTTTATCTGTGGAATACTTTCCTAAATCATGAGTTGAACTCCAGCTTTTAGGAAAGGAGACTGTTTTTGGGCCATGAGGCTGACTGTAGCCAGGCCTACATTAGGATGTTTCTGGCTATTTCTGCCAGTGTATAGTCACAAATTGCTGTGTATATTTGTTAGGATTTTACACATCAGAGAATATATCTGCAAAGTGATTAGAATAATGTCATTGGATGTAACAGGCAGCAGCTGGGGATTTAACTGCACCAACCATTCTCTATCTCCACCTTCTCCTGAGGATTTGCTTTTCTCTTTTTCTATATTTTATATCAATGTAAAGAAGAATATCTTTGTGTTTGACATTTAAAGACTTCATGTTGTACTCTGGGAGATTTCCTGACACTTAAGACATTTCCCAGAGAAAAAAAAAAATTGATAAATTGTTAATAAAAATAATTGCTTGTTGCAGCCCAACATTTCCCGCTAAGGACCCCCATAAACTCATCTGACAAAGAAATGGACTTCTGTCACTCAAACTCGACCCCAGCCCAAGTATAAATAGTATATGGCATCGTGAACGGATCTAGCAACTGAATGGCCTTTGCATATCAAAAACAATTCAAGGTAAAATATTGTGAATTATTTTATTTATAAGGGACATGACACACAACAATCAAAACAACAATGTAATCAGATTGTTTACAAATCATAATATATTGCAAAAATCTAATCATATGGGTTACTTGACTGAAATTAATCAGCTACAATTAAAGCTGCACATTATTCATAAAACAAGTTCACTCGACCCAACAAGTTAGAGACCATGCAAATAAACCTTCCTGTCTAACTTAAGATCAACCTTACAGAGAAGCAGTAGGGCTTCCTCGACAACCTTTTTAAAAGTATGAAAATGTCAAAGTAGATTCCCATCGGCAATTGAAAGATCTTGACACAAACGACTTACAGAGATACATGAGGGTAGCAATAGTGACTGCATATAGTGACTGTGTATACTGTACATATCAGTGCCATAAATGACGTTTCAAAAATAGTTTTTATCAAAAAAATTCAATAATTCAGATCTTTTTACACAAAACTTTTTTTTTTTTCTTATCTAGCTTATACAAGGACACTTATGGCCAGGTTACAGACAACTTATTTAAAAAGGAAAACAATACCATAGTACTGCAGATATATTTCGTGAATATCCATCAGTTGAATTCAAACTTCTCCATGAACAATTCATGGGATACAATTTACCAAAGCAGAATAACTCATCTACACTGTGCTTTCCATAATTGCTTACAATGAAATGGGTAGCTAGTGAATTATCTCAACCACAACACTCATTTTTTTTTAGTTATACTCCACCCAAAAGTTACTTCCGACAAGAATTCCAGCTGACCACAGCTGTTGAGATTAAATACACAATGCTAAAAACAAAGACTGATTTCAGGTGGAGTATTACTTTAAAACCAAATGAACATTTTCTGGGGGTGGAGGGCTTTTCATTACCAACAATTACAGTAAATCCCATCATAATGCACAATCAACTGCATTAACTTACAAAAAAAAAAAAATCAAAATTCACTTTAACCAGTCATCAATAAAACTGCAAAAACAGTAAGTGTTAATTTTCTTCTGATAACAGTGGTGAGATATATACAAACCTCAGAAAGCCGCATCGTGTCAACAAGAGAAATGGATTCATTGTTGAATGTAATAAATGCTGGAAAACAAATTCATGTGCCTTCCACTGACAAAAAGTGTCCCTTGCACAAGCCTTGTCTCTCTATTGACACAAAGATCTAACAGTACTTCTCAGAACATAAAAATATACAATGTATTTACAGCAGGATATCTTCTGTACATTCTAGTGGGAATGTTCGTTGAGGAAAAATAAAGCATTTCATGATTAATGTGGGTGCTGTCAGTCCCTGATTGTCCGTAGAATTATAACAAGAGGGAGCTTAACATCAATTCTCAAACCTAATTTGATGGTGCATATAAAAACAGTGTTATACACAATAGCACCTAACGCATCACACATACATGTACAAATGGAAAACAATCAACAGTGTGAAGAAGTACAGATGAGACCTCACTCAATCGCATTTTTTTTTCAACAAGGTCTGGACATACTAGTGAATTCTAGCAAATAGGTGATAATGATCAAAACTACAGATATCTAAAACATGATTCTGTACTCATATACACACACACACACACACACACACACACACTACAGCACAGTCAATTAAAATGCTGTGTCCTTCCAACAGATAATAGTTTGAGAATTAAACTCTGCTATTTCTTGCTAAAATAATAAAATATGATGGGCAAAATTAAATAAAGCTCCCAGATCTCAACGTATTACAGACTGAATAGGTTGATAGCTTATGTGTTTGTTGTTATTGTGCAAGTGGAATTAGTAGCATCAGAGCACTAACTAAGAAAAAACAGAAATACATATACAGGAATGAGTAAAGGAAAGCCTGGAATAAAAAACAAAGAAAAGAAAGATGCAGAACTAATACAACTGGAAAACCAAGTACCTAATTTACATTTGTAATGTTTTTCCTAATATAGCCTTAATGAAACTTTGAGTTTCAATCATTACAAGGGGGCCTAATCACATTGTTGTTTCCCCAAAACCTGTGCATCTTCCAAGAACAATCAAAGTACTATAAAACTGCAGCTCCAAGAGCTACGTTAGAAGTGACGAAAGCAACAAGCATCATCTGTAATTTCAAATAACCCTAATCTGAAAGTACATACTACATTCCCTGTAGTGAAAAATTGTGCAAATTGTGCAAAGGTTAAGCACAATCTTCTTAAGTAATTTCATTACAACTCACTTATACTGCTGAGGGAAAAATAACAATGACCCGGCAACCATTACATGAATGCAGCTTTTTGATTCCTAAATCTTTTTTTTTCCAGCGGGGGGGAGGGGTGTTTATTACACTGCCTAATCTGCACTAGAGTCACAAAAGTCTGTGCCAAGAAATGTAGGCACAAAGGGAATAAAATAATGAATTAATTCATTTTCTTTGAATGAGAACTATAATGTCTTCTTTTTGGCCATCACACCAACCAAACTAGGCCCACTCTGTAAATGGAAAATACACTAGATTCCATATGAGATAAATACAATCTGTTAATCTTTCCTGTATAGCCTTCATTGCACGTCATGTGGACACACCCGTCTCAGGTGACAGTAGAGTGACTTCAACATAAAGTGAAGAATCCGTTATGATCTAATCATGGTGTCAGTGTCGGTAGACAATTTAACAGGAGTTACACAGCTGGAATAACAATAATAAGGTTCTAGGAGTGGACTTAAATTTAACCAGATAAACAGCAAGGGGAGGTAGCTACAGTAAGAGCAAAAAGGCGTATATAAATAGGGCCTATGTTTTAATAAGTGGAAATATTGCATTAAGCAGCAAGAGTGACTTGATCATTTTTTGTGCAAGGCAAACTGATTGACAAAACATTAAAACTCTGGCAATGGCATGAGAGAATATTTCACTCCATCTCTAGCATTACACTTTGGTCGCTTAATCTCTCAATGATCATTCTTGAGCAAGAAATATACCCATGCGCAATTACAATGAGTTTTTTTTTTTTTTTTAAGGGGAAATGCTAATTACGATTTATCAATTTTCATTATTTCCATTCTATGAGGTTGCACTTAACAAAAACAAAACAATAATGTTTTAGAACAAAATGCTTAGAGAAAGAGCACATGGTTGCAGTGGGACTTGTTTTGGCAAAACAAGAGACATGAGATAAAGTGCCGCTGAAATTATGAACAGAAAATGAAATCTCTACCCCTCCGTTCAGCCAAAGGTTTCACTGGATGTAACATCAGGGGAGGAGTTCAGTTGAGACCTGGTCTCAGTGACTCTGACTAAGGGGAACTCTGAGTAGTCTGTGCTGTGTCCTCGGAGACTTAATTGTCCATTGGCAACAGTAAACTGTGAGGAGGATCCAGATCTTGAAGTCTGGAAATGAGTTTTGAAGTTCTGATCGAAGGAGCTTATTTGAAAGGTCTGCAGCATGCCTTGTGAAGTGTCTGTCTTTTTGGAGGGTGAGACTTGCTCCAGAAAGTCCTCCTCAGCTGGGGACACGGCGGAGGGAGGGGTGGTCTCATCACCTGAAAACGAAAAGGAGTGCTGGGAGTCCCCTACCAGTAATCCAAAGTGAGGTTTCTCTAAAGTGGACCTTAGCGGAGAGCTCATCCCTGATTTGAACCTGCTGGGGGAAGGGAACTGTTTCTCGGTGGAGAACAGAGGTTGTCCAGCTAAGGTGGGGTTTTCGGAGACCAAGCTGAGGCTCTGGCTGGTCAGGTAGCTGTCGTTCTGGCTGGTCCTCTCCAGTGCTTGCTGGAGAAACTTGGAGTATTCCTGCAAGAGGCTGACCTTCTCAGTAGCTGGCTGAGCCTGGGCAGTAGAGGCTCCGTGGCTCTCCACAGGGCTGCTGTCTGAAACATCGGAGGAATTAATGGATATGCTCGATGTCACCTCTGTGTCAGCCACGCTGAAGGAAATGTCCGATTGCCCATTGGCTTTGTTGGAGTAATGGTCCAACAGCGTCTGAAGAACCTCATCTGGCAACACACTCTTGTCATGTGTGGCTTTAATATCTGTGTTGATGGGCTGGGGCTCCAGAATGGTGGCAGGGACAGTCTCTTCAATCACGGCTGACACCACAGTTTGCGTAACAGACGGCTGAGAAGAAATGCTGCTCGTGTTCAGACCGTAATCCCGACTGTTGTTGGCCATTGCAGCCTGAAGATAACGTTTCTTTTTGAGAAACTGCATGGCATCGTCGTAGTTTGTGCTGCCGGCTGCCGGCTTTGTTGGTCCTCCTTGAAGAGTTTCAACGGGCTCGAGATCAGCGTTGCTTTCTACTTCTAAAAGGCCTTGCTTGTCTACAATTTCAAAGGTGTACTGTGTGACCTTAGTATTTTCTTCAAAGGAAGACAAAGTGGACAGGCAGGGAGGAGTTTGTTCACTGGACTGTTTGAGACTCCTCTTGGGGACTTTCTTCAGGACAAGTTTGGGAGGAGTTGTGTCTTCTGTTGACACTGCTCCCTCTTGGTGTTGGCTAGCCGTTTCTTCAGGAAGTTCCACAGAGTAGTCTGCAATCACATACTCATGTTTGACTTTGGAGGACACAGCAAAGAGAGGTAGACCTTCAATTTTATTCTGTCTCTGCTCCTCCTTCTCTTCCGTTTCCACAACAGTGACAGTGTACCCATCTGTCTGGGCAGCAGTGGAAGCGCCTGAACTCTTGTCTGCACACTTTTGCCGCTTTTTCTTGGGCAGTGAACACTCTTTGGCAAGAAAAGGGAGGCCCAAAGAATCTGCTTCATGCAAAGGCCCAACTTTACCAGCTGCCTTGTTGGTCTTTCTCTCTCTGTTCTCGTGACACATTCGCCTGTGCTTTAAAACCCGGTCTGTTCTGGAGAAGTACTGCGTATGGAAGACAAAAATATATATATTTTATTGTACCAGTAAACAGCCACAGTGTAGTGATTAACCTTAGGTGAGGCAATGCAGACAATCTCACTGTTGTGTCTTTATTTTTCTTTGCAACTCATTTGAATACTGGGTTAACTATACAGAGACTCTGGCTAGCATTTCTATCAGTTCACACTGTGTGTTCTGTGTTTGCATTCTGCTGCCTGACACACAGAAAAACCGAACAGATTTTATGCGGTTTTTAATACCTAAATTTGATTGTTGTTTCCATGTGCACTGATTTACTAGCAAATAATAACAGAGCTCACCTGGTGACAGTAGTCACACTGGTAAGGCTTCTCTCCACTGTGAGTCCTCTTGTGTCTCTCCATGTGGTATTTCTGGATAAACCTCATCCCACACTCGTCACAGCGAAAAGGCTTTTCACCTACACAAGAGACAAACAAGGAAAAAAAGAAAAAAAAAGACTCACTTGAGACTAAAATAAAGCAAAATAAAATCCTAGTGCATACTGATTGCATTCATTCTTTACTCACCAGTGTGGATCTTTTCATGTCTCTGGAGAAGATATTTCTGAATGAAGCACATATCACACTGGCTGCACTGAAATGGCTTCTCACCTGGAGTTTGAATAATAAACATCAGTATGATATCAGTATCAATAAAGAAACTGTATTCCAGGCAACTTATTCATTTAGCATTGCCCCTCTTCATCCTGTGGTTAACAAATTTCAAAGCAAGAAATTAATATAATGGCCTTTTTTTAAACTTGAATGGGTAATTATCATACCAGTGTGAATGAAGACATGCCTCTGCAGATGGTAGTTGGTTCTGAATGCAGCATTACAGTGAACACAGACATGACACTTGGGGTTTTGTATGCCCAATGATTCATCATCATTGATGTTGAGAATCTACAACAGCAAAGGGAACAAAGACATATTAGTATTTAATAGGGGTGGAGTGGTACGCTGAAGTCACGGTTCGGTTCATACCTCGGTTCAGACATCACGGTTCGGTACAATGGCGGGAAAAGCATAACAAAAATGCAGAAGGCAATTTTTTTTATTGTGCATGTCTCAGGCTGTACCACCTAGTGTCATTCAGTCTCTCCCCTGAGCTAGCTGCAACAGCCTGAAGCGTATAAAGTAAGATGTAAACAGTAAACAATAAGTAGGCTACCCCACATCATCTCCAGACTCCATCTGGAACTTGTAAACAAAGTAAGACAATCAGCTAGTAGTGTGATATGGGAGACAAGCGCTGCTCTCATATGTGAATGCACAGAGCAGGGGTGTTAAAAGAACAGCTTCGGTTACACAGAGCAGTTGGCGAATTGTGGAACGGTGGAGCTAAAAGCGAAGCAAATGGGCCTGGAAGCCATTTGTGGTCGAGGCAAGAAGGGATACAGCTACAGTACATCCGTGTTTGGTTGTATATGGAAGGGACTAGCTAGTTTGCTTCGTGTGGACTCACTGGACCGACTCGACATGTAGGCGGAGCTTGGGAGCTTCAGAGCTAAGGCGGGGCTACAGATTAGGTGTCCCTAAGAAACGCGTATGTAACAGTAGTTCCACATTACATTAATTAATTTGCATGCGAGTTTTATTTATTTTTATACCGTGTATTCTCTGTGTAAATTCATGTACCGAACCAATACGCCCGTACTGTTTCGGTTCAATACGAATACATGTACCGTTCCACCCCTAGTATTTAATTCACTCTTCAGTAACTGTGGAAAACTCTCACACACACATGCAGGTCAGGCCGTTAAAAAAAAATTCTATTTCTGAGATAAAATTGACTTGCACCTTTGCTGGTGAACGCTGCTTCCTTTTTTTCTTCTTGGGACATACCATCAGGTCCTTAACTCCTTTTTTGTCCTTTTTTATCTGGTCAGGTGTCTCAGACAGCTTCAGTTCCTGCTTGATGCTCAACTGTAAAAGTAGGATCATAGACAGGAAAGCCATTTAACAGGACACATGAGCTACTTTAACACCCGCCCACTCATCCAGCAGCTTATCAATGTCAGGCAGGTGCAAAAGGACAAGCAGAGGATAATTAACCAATGTGAGGGGAACTCACTAGCAGCTTCTCCTTCACAATTTATGAGGCCAGTTAATGTAGTTCAAGCATCCTCTGAGGATGACCTCCTGCTGAGGCATAATACACCAAAGAGAAACCTAGAAAACCTAGGACATTCTGAGAAATCACATTTTCCAGCTGTCCTGGAAGCATCTGCAGATCTCCCATATTACGTTAGCAAATGATTTGGTGAGTACCGAAAACAATGGATATAACATCCAAGTTAGAATAAACAGGAATTAAGCAGCCCTAAGCCTGATCCTGTGGATCAATTCAGGTTATCCTCGATGTTTACACTCACAGTACAAAATAGTCTTTTCAATTCACATGTGCTGTATATGTATTCCTTTGTAATGCAAAATATTATAAAGCACAATCATTTCAGCTAATGCCTTTATCTCTGAAGGATAGGGTTAGTCCAGTGGAAACCAGGTAAACATGGGGGAGGGAGGTGATCCTCACAACAATATATATTATATACTATATTATCCTTAATTTAAGGTTATTTGCAATGATTTTCTGTGGGGTAACAGGCTTTCTACTTGTGATATTTGTGTCATATGGTTTATATCACTGTCCTTAACATGTTTAACAAAATGTAATCACTGTGGTGGTTTCCATATATGTATCATAACAAACATTGTATAGGATGACATGAAAGGAGAACTATCTATAATGACACAGAAACCATAGGTACAGTATCCACACAAATAATGTTATCAATACGTGGACTACTTCTCAACCATCATGAACTCACTGGCATATGAAGCAAGCAAGGCAACTTATTGGTGAGTTTTAGGGGGAAATGCACTCCCACCTCGCCTCCCTCCTCTTCTCCTCCTCTACCATTCTTTGTCATCTCCTCCTGCATCATAAGCTGCTCAGGAGGGACCAGGTCATGAGTAACCAGTGAGCTTCCAGTCAGGTTCTCATCTTCATCTTTATCGTCGTCGTCCAACAGAGGGTGGTTTGCCAGTGATCGTTCCCCCAGTGTCATCACCACCAGTCCTCCTCCGCTGCCCAGCCCGACTCTGCCTCCTCCATCTATTCCTCCACTGCTGCACTTCAGCAGGATACCCTCCAACTTGTCCTCAGTGTTCATCTTACATAGAGTAGTTCTTGAGTCTGTAAAAAGAAAGAAATAGAAAGATGAATGGACAATGTTGGCAAGCTAAATATCAAAACATACATTCATTAAGAGGAGGATGTGAAATCACACATAACCAAAACAAGGATAAAAAAATAAATAAAAAAAAATCCAAAACATTTCCAATGTGATTCTTAATGAGAATATAACAAAGTTGCAGGAGTCAAAGTGACTAAGATTTAACTAGGGTGGTAAGTTTACAATTTCAAGTTACCCATAAGCCCATAACTGACCTTTTTAAAATCGTGATGGTTACTTATTATTTTATTGTGCAAAGGTAACCCCCAATTCCTGGCACCATGTTGGTACTGAACCCCAGCAAGAACAACAAGTCAACAACACTAGCTGCTCTGGCCTGGTTGGCATGAGTTTCCCCAACCATGTAGGTGGTCTCAGGGGCTCTGTTGCTATAAATATGATTTATATTCTAGTCCCAGTAGGTTTCATTAACTAGTTGAACATATAGGGTTGTAGCTCTAAGAACATGATTTACAACCTTACAAAACATTAAGAGTATGATCCCACTCTGTCCCACGGATATTGCACGTACAATGCTTCTTCTCAGTAATGTGTCAACTTTTGCAACTGGGTCAGCTGTTGTTTCTGTGATCTTATCTTACAATATGCACTTTACAGTGTAAAGTGATAGCAAGCACCGTAAAAAAAGATCGGAAAGATGAGAATGCATTTAAGGAATATTCTGCTTTTACTAGATTATTCTACTTTACTCATAAGCCAAGCACGTTTTTTTTTTTTGTTTAGATGTTTTTTTCAAATACGGATAAATGTCAGTCTACGTTGACAACTTAATATTTCCAGAACCGAAATAGTAAGAAAACCAGCTATGCATTTCTAGCTGCAACATTACACTTGTGTTTCTCTTACTTGACGTTAACGTTACACTTCAACAAGACCGAATTAGCTAGTTAACTAGCTAGCAATCACTTGGTCTTAAAACGGTAACGTTAACGCTAGCTAACGTAGCATTTGTGGACCGTTTGATAACAGTTTTGGCTAAGTAGCTAATATAGACTGACCCTAGCAGGAAAGCATCTGTCACGGTTTAAACACACACCAACAACCACTTATTCCCATATGTAAACACACTCACTGTGTCACTTAGGTTAAGTGGGTTAAGTATCTTGCTAGCCAGCGAGCTAGCCGCGCTTGTCAAGGCTGCTACATCACATTTACAACAAGTCCTGGAGAGACGCAGGAAAAGAGGCGAATGTGCCTTCAAAATTAAAGCTCGTTCACCACTAACGTTACACATGAGCACACTGGCTAGGAGGACAAACCGAATAGACAATACATTGTAACTATTAATACAAGTTGTTCATAGAAACATACGAATGTTGCCTCTATAACTGTGCCACAAACAATATTAACCATATAAATTAAGAGTTAAGCACAAACCACTCTCATTGGCAATTGTTTTGGGTAACTTTTAGGTTAATTTTAAGCCATTACGAATGTTTTTTTCTCGAAACAACAATATAGTCCGTATGTCTGTGAAGGTTCTTAGTCATCCAGGTCATTGTAATTATCTGTGATAAGCAAAGGCCACTAGACTTGTGAGAAATTCTTGAAGAGGTTTCGCCTCTCAGTGGAGAGTTTCAGACTCCCTACGACTCCCATGTGACTCAATGACCCTCATGTGACGACCCATAGGTGACACAAACCAACACAGGTTAGCTAAATATCCGGAACTCCCCACTAGTCAGTCAGAACTAAAGAAGCCTTTTGGATGAGGCGAAACAAGTGCATCACTAAATGCTTTACTTTGAAGACTGTGACCGGAAGTTCTATTTCCCTTGCACCGACTTGAAAAACCTCTACGGCCTGTTTGAAGCTAACCTAGTTAGCTAGCTGCTAGCAAGTTGCTGCAAACATTGGTCTGTAATGCTGTAAAGACGCTGCATCCTCATAGCATTAGACGTGCAGTATTCTACAATACATTTTAGCTCACATCAAAGGATATACATGGCACAAAAAACAACTTTCGTTTGTACATTTCACCAAACTTGTCAGCAGGGCTTGTTCGCTTTGGCGCTATCGCCTCAAGCTTCCTCAGCCACTCTGCTCAATAGGCCCCAGTGTTATTGCCTGCTAGTAAAGCTAACTGAGACAAACATACGTCTCAGTAGCGTTCACTTTAGCTATATGTCAACTATTAAAGCTGCACTTTCATCTTACCTGCTGTGCGTCTTAAACCCGTTTAGCTGTCATGATTGTTATGCAAGCCTACAGTGTAATGATGGTGTGCCGAATAATCAAATACACCATCACATTTCAAGACTTTAAAAAAACCTATTTGTCGCCATCTAGTGGTTAACATTGGTTGGGACAATGGGTGCCTGATCACTGCTGATGATAATGTTACCTCATGCTTTAGTTTGGCTACTTCCATAAATTATATTTAATAATAGTGTTTTAATGTCATTTTTTAAATATCAGATTTTGTGTTGATTTTTGAAATAGGCCTAGGCTAATATGTAAGCTATAGGTTTTCAACATATGGTTAGGCGGAGATAATGAATTCTATTAATAGCCTGTGTGGCTACATATGATTTGTGGTTATCTGATAGAATCCATGCCGAAATTAAGCACGACCCAATGGGTTAGAGGCTACATGAAACATCAGTTTCATTCAGTCTATAGCTATGGGGTGTTTGAATTTCCGGATGAGGTCTACAATAGTTAAACCACGAAAAAAACAAAGATTTTCTAATTTTGCTGGGTGATAGTGATCATGTAGGCCTAGGCTCATAGGCGGCGGGTGAGGTGGAGGTTTGGGTAGGCTAATGTGTGAGGGAGGTAGATTCGGGTAGCCCTGATCCCTGGTAAAACCGCTCTGAGGACGTACTCGTTGCCGATAACTAGGATATGCCAACTTTCCATGACAACCAAACCAAACAGACGAACACAGAGTGGCCACAGTGCCTCAGAGGCTCATTCAAAAGACGTAAATAAACGCTAAAGGTGGAGAAGTTAGTCATAGCGACAAAGCAGTAGGCTAATACAGGGAATACACGGGAGAAAAAAACAGGGAATACACAGGGGTCTGTACCCAGGTAGCACACAGACGTTGGCCCAACGTCTGCTGTTGTGTTGGGCCAACGTTGGGTGCTGACGGTGGCCCAACGTAACTTTGTCCATTGGACCAACGTTGGGCCAACCATGTCATTAGACGGCAAGCAGACCTGCCAACTTAAAAACCACTAAAACAACATTGGGCCAACCATGTGAGGGCCAGCAGACCTTCTGCCAACCTAAAAATACTTTACCAACCTTTTGCCAACTTAAAAACCACTAAAACAACATTGGGCCAACGTTGGGCCAACCATGTCATTAGACAGGCAGCAGACCTTCTGCCAACCTAAAAAAATACCTAACCAACCTTTTTCCAACTTAACGTTGGGTCAACCATTTTTTTAGACTGTCAGCAGATCTTCTAACAAATTTAAAAATATAGCCTATTTTAACCATCTACCAACTTCATAAATAGTAAATCTGCAAACTTAAACTTAAATAGGTTTTACCAACCTTACCCTCAAATTTTAAGATTGTGACATGGCCTACTCATTGTTGATTTGCATTAACAGACGACAGGCACAACAGACAAACTGAATTGGTTATAAAAAATAAACCTATTTATTGGTAACAAAATTAACTTATTTATTGCAAATTAATGCAGTTCACAACGTGTTGTGGTGCTGTTCATGGAAAAAGTCGAGCAGATAATAATAATAATAACACTAAGAAAACTCAGGATGTTAAAACATCTCCACAGTCCAATGATACATTCTGCAGATTTTCATTCTGGATTTGCAATGATGAGCCGATTGACAAAAAAGTTGAAAAAAACGACACAAAGGCAGCGGAAAAATGCTAAGATAAGTAAAAAATAAAGTCAAAGAAATCAACAACAAGGAAACCAAAAAGTGACAAAAAAGGCGGCAAAGAAAATGCGGAAGAAGGCCAAAAAACCCCGCTGAAAACTGAGAAAATGTGCAGATTCTCTTCCGTATTCTGCAGAGTTTTTTGCAGATTGGAAGCAAATTAAAGATTGTGTGTGGCTCTCATGATGAAGACGGAGCGCAGGAGGAGAAGTAGCAGCATATTCTCCTGTAAAAAAAACAACAAACAATGGAACTTTTTAGAACATTTAAAATGTGTCGTTCTATTTAATTACACAACCCAAAACAGAAAAAAGTTGGGGTGTTGTGTAAAATATAAAAACAGCAAACAGAAAAACAGAATGTGATCATTTGCGAAAAGGACATAGTCAACATATCACATGTTGAAAATTACACATTTCACTACACTGTTAGACTTTGCTGTAATTTCTACAGTTACCACAAAATGCCCATTAAAATACCATCATTTTCTTTCTTTTTTAGTTTGAGACCTAAGCTAAAGATTATGTAACTCAAAGAATATGGTGTTAGCAGTTGAGTGTATAGCTACCATGGTTTATGGGGAAAAAGTAAAATGTATTTATTTCCCTAGCCGCTTAACTTTAAATTTGACCGGTCGTTAAACAAGTGATTAAAGGACTCTTTTATATGGCTTTACGTTTTTCTTGACAACATAATGTTGTTGTTAGCTATCTAGCTATCTATTATGTGATTAACTTGTAATACATCACATAACACTGTGTTATTCTAACAATAAAAGAGTTACCTACATCATACTGGTTCCCTGCATACTAATGCATGGCATTTTTTTTATCTTGTTGCTATTGTGTTTTATAACCCCATGCATCCACTTAAAATATTAATTTTCATTATTTCATATGTATAATGACCAATCAGTGACGAGAGTCATCGCTTTGATCTCCTGCCAATCACTCGTGCTCAGACAGGAGAAAGGCACAGGCCGCAGCAGCTGTAAAAAGGCCTTTTCTTCATCTTTTCTTTCCCGTTTTCGGACTTGTTGAAGTGATGTGTGTAGCCCCAGAACGTACGTTTAAACTATTCAGTAGCTTGCTAAACTGTCATGGGTGTTACTGCCTCGTTATCTGTGTAAATGTTAAAACTATGTTTTTTCATATTTAAATAAGTGTTCGGCTACTATATGGATTCGGAAGTTTTGTTTGTGTTATGACGTGACAATTATTTGGAGAGAGATATATTATCGCCTTGGTAATATTGCTTTTGCTGTGTTTCTTATTGCATAGCTGATAGATGTGCATATTGTTTAATAGTTTTTGTGCAGCCACGTGTTAATATTCAGGTTGTGTAATTTGCTAGTAATGTGCAATCACCAATAAAAGGACTAGCACTGTGGAGCCACGTGCTCAGTTATTAAAAGTGTATTACACTGTTTGCTCCGTCAAGGATATGTGTGCTGTAATAGATGTGGCTTATTCTTAGTTTGTGTTACTGAGCAATATGTTAAAATGTAACATATATCTATGTAATAATTACTGAGAAATGAATGTAATTCTTAGTATTGTTTCTTGTTATATGCTGGTGGCAATAACATTTAGTTTGGTAAATAATGTTCATAGTAAGTCAGGCGCTTATTAAAGTGCATTATTATTTTGCTTATATTTCAGAACCACATCCAACTTCAAAGTGAAAAGCATCGCCCAAGTCACAGATCATCTGAGGTGTATTTTGTGTGTCTCTGTTTGACAGCCTATCCTCCAGATCTTTTATGCCCGTCATGTTCCTTAATGGAAACTGAAACTCCTCATTTACAACTTCAGCTGCATTCTCTCTTCACATAATGACCTGAAGGAGGAGCGTATTCTGCCTGACTTGACCCTTTATCTCCTCCAGCATCCGGTAGAGCTGGAGTTGTCTTTCTGAATCAGACAAACATAACATTTATGCATTGTAACTACACAGAATTGAATATATAAAGAGAGAGACTGTGTCTCTTCTTTTGTTGTCTTTATCATAACATAACTTTTCCAGCCTTTTGTTGAATCCATCCCAGCTTTTCTTTGAGACGTGTTGCTGGCATTAAATTCAAAATGTGTTTATACATTTCCCATAAAATAGTAAAATTTGACATTTTCAACATTTGATATGTTGTCTATGTCCTTTTTTCAGCTAAATATGGGTTTACAAGAGTTGGAAATTTTACATTCTGTTTTTATTTTGCCTTTTACATAACATCCCAAGTTTTTTTTTTTTAATTGTGGTTGTAAAAAGGGTTTATCATTTGAAAATAGTAAAACTTAGCCAGGCGAAGTAGGTTTTATTCTCCTTTTTGGTTACATTCATTTTATTTTTGTTCCTTAAACAGTTTATAATCCATGTTATAGACTAAAAAGGTAATTACTAAAAACTCAAAGTAAACTATTGTAAGAGGTTTGGAATAGTTCTACGTACCATCTTGTCTTGGTTCAGGGACTGTCACAGCAGGTGCTGATGGTGCAAATGGTGGTATGGCTAGCAAGGTCAGGCTTTTGGCTCCATTACTGCAGAATTTTTTTTTGGTCTTTCCATTGTCTCTGCTTATGGAACAGTAAGAAACAGAATCGGTACAATGTACAATCCATTGCCAAACATCACATTTACTTCCATTCAGAGTTTCGCCGCGATCTTATACAACAGGAAAGTGACCATTGTTTAAAAGTTCCTTTCAACATATCGTCCCCTTGGAATTATTATTCTATCTACATTGTATCTACAACTCTAGGGACAATATTCCCAAATCGTTAACTTGGATTTAAGGAATCTGTGGTGATCATTATGGGGAAATGATTCCTCAAGGCTTAGTGGTGCAATGACCACTGTATGTTTCCGTCTGTACCTGTGTGGAGCCAGCTTGTTGAGGCCTGCACTGGAAGTCTTCCTGAGGCTGTATCAGATGTAAATCCATTTACATATTTTGACGATGGTCTGCTGGACACATTAAGTGTAATCAATTTTTTAAGAGCGCAGTGAACACTAGTTGCAAATAAGCAGTAGGCTATAAAAGGAGAACAGAGGAAACATACACTCTTTTCCGTACACTGTCCTCATCTGTAGACTGTAAACTGTTGCCTTTACAAAACTTCACCAGCTTTCTTCTGTCTTTTTCTAATCTAAATAGAGGAATCTAAATATAGAAACAAACAACATCACTAAGCCTATTATCTGAACATTTAAAAAGAACTGCTTGTCTGCAATAGTCAATGACTGCCCGGGTTGTTTCACAAAGGATATATCAAGACTTGATGAATCAATGGGATAGGTGAACAAAGATGACTGGTTTTGGAATTTAAGACAGACTAGATGCGATGCTTCCTTGTCTTTTAAAATATTTTTCACTATATAAATATCTCCATTGAACAGAATATAGTTGTCTCCTTCTGATATACTAATTAAAGTTCCACCATTTACATATTGCTTATACTGTGTAAACTGCTGAGATGTCACATTGTATGGAAAAGGCCCATTCTTATGTTCCTGGTAAAAACCATCCTTGTACACCCTTTTTTTAGTTCTGACACTTGCTTTTTCTGACAATCTCCTGATGATCTGTTGAAGGGGCTGGGTAGGGGTCCTAATCATTTTTTGTATGTGTAGAGGAAGTTCTCAAATGGGAAAGCTGAGAAATTATGCAGCACACCAAAATGCCTTGCATCATTGGCAAGATGTGTCAGCCCATATATGCAGGGTTCGAATTACGTGGGAGCCAGTAGGAGCTGAGCTCCCATAGAGAGAGGATGAGCTCTCATGAAAGCAGTAAAATCATACACCTGTGGGGGTCTCTAAAAATCATCAGCACCATTATTTAAATCACAAATAAAGCACTTTTCCCAAACACACGGAGCTCTGAAGCAGACCTGTGCGTCGCTTAGTGTCCATTCTCGCTGTAAAAATAGAGATGAGCAGTGCGCCTTCCGTCCGTAGTCTGTACAGCTTCAGGTTTATCATGGACGCGCTCTGCTGTCGACATGCTGCGGCAGATGTGTCGCGTTTGTGCTCCCTGTAATTCTGCCGTAGTTTTGATTCTCTACCTCCGATGTAGAGCAGCGTACAGCCACGTATAGCCCTAAACTTTGTCTCATTCAGAGACCAGAGTCTCATTCAGAGACCAGAGTCTCAAACGGGGCTCTGAGTCTGTAAGAAGGTCTGAGATCTACCGTATCAGGAGAGCAATCACATAATGCACAGCAGACTATGGTGTAGGTAGATTATTTTCTGAAATATAGTGACTGTATTCTTGTATACAATAGCCTATTATCACTTTATTTTTCTCAAAATTGACGACTCCTCCAAATCACAGTGAACACATATGGGATGAGTTATATTTTGAATGTGCACAAAGTTTTGGACATGAGCAGTAATCTTGCTCAAACACATCAGAAATATTACAGTCCAGGGCTTTATTAATCCATTAAAATTAATTAATGTATCATTGAGGTAAATAATTGTCATATGCACATTTAAGGAGGTTACTTCCCCAACAAAAGACGCAAAAGAGAAGGGAGGAGTAAATGATGTCTATAGGCTACATGTGTGTTGACTCAGATATAATTAGAAAAGTCGATCTACAGGAGAATAAATAGCAATACAGAATGCCTGAGAGCCTTATTGCAATATATTCCATTATGTTTTTATATTTGGATTGTAATCTGTTTCCCTTTACATAAAGATATTTCCAGCATACATTGATTCAGAAAAAGGTAAATAGGTGCATAAAAATTCACCAGAATGCAAGAAATTAAATGTTTTTTCTTTTTAAAGAGACCCCCACAAAGATGAAATCATAATTCGAACCCTGTGTGTATGTTATACACAACGTAACTACCATAAACAGATTGAAAATGCTCGACAAAAGTGATCAGTAACTTTTCAGCAAAATCACAGTACTGGAGGCACAGTGAGGGGCAGCATAACATTTGAATGGCTACATGCAGATGCATAGAATTGTGGTATAGAACATTCGGCAGATGGTCTTTCAGTGCCACTGGACCAGTGTACAGGAGAAAAGTTCTGAACTCTGTTGCTTTCCACCTATCTACCTCAACAAGTGATCTCCCTTTCCTTGAAAACTCTCTGGGGAGTGTCATGGCAAAGGACATAAGAGCTGCAGAAATTAGGCCTATCTGATGAGCACCTAAACGAGTTGGAAGTGGTCCCCTCATCCAAAACCCTATCAACTTTCTCATAACCCCAAGAAAAACCAGGTGCATAACATCTAATTGAAATTGGGTGACCATACCAATTCCAATCCCTGTCAACACACTGGTCCCTTTATGGTGAAACTCATCATCTTTATTAATAAAAGACGTATCTGTCCGTAAAGGTGAATCGACTTCAGGGAAAGTGCGATTTTCCGATTTTCCGCCCATGTTCCCTCCTGTGTGGATTTTTCACAGTCGTGGTATGCATTGTGGGCTTTAATGTTTTTTATGAAAGCCCTCGCACTTGCGTCGCAAACAAAATTTGAAATTTTAATATCTACACATTTGCCAATTACATCCACACCCTCTAATTTAAGCTTTCCATATTCATTCACAAATGTTTCCAGGAACAGATTGACATTCTCTGTTTTTTAGCCTGTTAGCTAGAAGCTAGCAGGCTAAAGGTCTATGCTAGCTGTCGCTATATCCAATGTCAATTACGCTGGCTAAATTATAAGGCAAAATTGACATCAGATTGCTAACGTGAAGCCATATAACAATGCCTTACTAGATAACAGATTGATTACATATTAAAACAAATATATAACAAAACAATATATTGAATCAAGCAGATTACCTTGGACTGGCTGGGCTAATGTTGACGGCTGAAGTGAAGAAGAAGGCTAACGGTTAGAAGATAACGGAAAATAACGGTATATAATTCTATATCACGCACTCACCGTTCTCTTGTAAGAATGAGCTCGCGCTCATCTTTAGGTCCGATGCATCCATACGTTTAGATGGTATTCATGTTGTGTAAGTAATATAGCGAGGACAGGGTATGATACCCATAAAATACAGTGTTTACATAAATAAACGGTACGTTGTTTACATACGGTGTTTTGCATGTTAAACCGACCTGCTGATGGGAGAGGTTTGTTTAGATGACTTGTTAGACAACTAAAACAATGATTAACAAGTACATGTTTCTGAAATGTATTGTATGAAACACAAAGTAAGCTAAAAGTAAGTGTCTGTGTTGGTGACTTGTTTGTCAACACACTGGGCGCTGATATGAGGCTGCTGTCTGTAGCACAGCTTTTCGATAAGGGATTAGCCCAGGAAAATGTATTTAATACCAGATGTAACGTTTCTACAGCAGACTGTAATAAACAGCCACTGTGTGTCTCAGCACCTTATGAAAGATCCTGGACTTAAAACACATTCAATGCATATTATTATATTTTGCACATTATGCAATGGTTTGCACGTTTTATCTTGGTTTTGTATGTTATTACTTATACTGTATTTATACAGTAAACTTGTTTTGCATAAACTTTAATAAAGTACTTTTAAAAAAAAAGGAAAGATTGAACCTGTTAACTCATTTTACCCACTTATGCTACATATTCAGTTTAACACAAAATGTGAATGTAGAGGTAATTATTATTATTATACAATATTACTTTATGTAACGATCTTTTGTCATATGATGTCCTGTCATTTCTTTGTAATCTTTAATAAATACATTGTTCTGATTTCACACATTTGATGCATTGTATTGCTTGGAAACAACATCCTAAAAACGAGCCAGACAAATACTCTTTTCCCCATGTTTACTGGGAAGAATGATAAAACATGAAATGCTGCATGCATATATTTGAGGGAAGTGGAATTCGGCCATTGCAGCTGACCATACCAACGTTGGCCCAATGTTGTATTTCTGTCAGATAGGTTGAGCCAACGTAACCAACCAATATTGACGTTGGCCCAACGTCTGTTTGCTACCTGGGGTATGCTTTAACTTTAGCGTAGTTGTGTGCGCAATACTGTAATGGCCAACAGGACGCCGTTGTACTCTACACTGAAGCAATGCAAAGGCTCATGGCCATGGGACTGTGTTCTGAACGGTTCCTGTCTTCGTCGAAGTATGTTTTAATGATGTTCTGGTAATGTTTGGGTGTGCATTTATGTTTCCTGGATTTTAGTGTAGTGGGGTTGATTTAGTATTCAGGTTTATCTACATGTATTGGTGTAACCATGACCCAGACCTGGGTGGGGATTGATGGCTTCTGGGCAGTGTGGCGGCATTCAAAGTCAACAAGTAATGGGTGATTTCCCTGTTTTCTTATATATATCCATGCCGCAAATTGTACTTTGGAGGACCAGAACTTCCAAGGAAGGTTCCTAGTCTTTGAGAAACGACTAGAATTCGTATTCATGCTGACAGCGGGTCTTTAGCTTGCACCTGTGGGAGGAACCGCTGGGGTCGGGTGCGCTGCCACACGGATGGCAGTGAAGGTCAGGGGCCTCGATGGACCAGACCCGGGCAGCAGAGGCTGGCTCTGGGGATGTGGAATGTCACCTCTCTGTGGGGGAAAGAGCCAGAACTTGCGCAGGAGGTGGAGCTCTACCAATTAGATCCGGTGGGGCTTACCTCTATGCACAGTCTGGGTTCTGGAACCATACTCCTGGATAGGGGTTGAACTCTTTTCTTCTCCGGAGTTGCCCAGGGTGTGAGGTGCCGGGCCTAAGGAGTGGCAGACCGGGGGTGGTGGTTCCCCTGTTTAAAAAGGGGGACCAGAGGGTGTGTGCCAATTACAGGGGTATCACACTTCTCAGCCTCCCCGGTAAAGTCTACTCCAAGGTGCTGGAAAGGAGTGTTCGGCCGATAGTGGAACCTCAGGTTGAAGAGGAACAATGCGGATTCTGTCCTGGAACAACAGACCAGCTCTACACTCTTGCAAGGATCCTGGAGGGAGCCTGGGAGTATGCACATCATACATGTGTTTTGTGAATCTGGAGAAGGCGTATGACCGGGTCCCCCGGGAGATACTTCTCAGGAACATTCAATCTCTGTATGACCAAAGCGAGAGCTGTGTCCGGGTTCTTGGCAGTAAGCCAGACTCGTTTCAGGTGAGGGTTGGCCTCCGCCAGGGCTGCGCTTTGTCACCAATCCTGTTTGTAGTATTTATGGACAGGATATCGAGGCGTAGTCGGGGTGAGGAGGGGTTGCAGTTGGGTGGGCTGGAGATCTGATCGCTGCTCTTTGCAGATGATGTGGTCCTGATGGCATCATCGGCCTGTGATCTTCAGCATTCACTGGATCGGTTCGCAGCAGAGTGTAAAGCGGCTGGGATGAGGATCAGCACCTCTAAATCCGAGGCCGTGGTTCTCAGCAGGAAACCGATGGAGTGCCTACTCCAGGTAGGGAATGAGTCCTTACCCCAAGTGAAGGAGTTCAGATACCTTGGGGTCTTGTTCGCGAGTGAGGGGACAATGAAGCGGGAGATTGGTCAGAGAATCGGCGCAGTGGGGGCAGTATTACATTCAATTTATCACACCGTTGTGACGAAAAGAGAGCTGAGCCAGAAGGAAAAGTCAAGTATTAAAGGTGCTCTAAGTAATGTCACGCGTTTTTTAGGCTACAACATTTTTTGTCACATACAGCAAACATCTCCTCACTATCTGCGAGTTGCCTGTCCCCTGAACACACTGTAAAAAAACGCGGTCTCTGTAGACAGCCCAGGCTCCACAAATGGCAACAAAAACAAACTGGCCAACCTGCCCCACGAAACATAACAAACAGTCTTCCAGCGTTCCAGCCACAGACTGTATAATATTAATGGACAGAGCATGTGTGACGTCACCCATTGGTTTGTGGAGATCTGCTATGAGTCGTCGAGTTTGCCGTTACGGGCGCAACCATCCTGGTTGCGGATGTGACGATTTTAGACGAGAGGGAGGAGCCCTTACACTCTACGTTATGTTACACACTTTCACTGGCAATCACATCATAGCCACGCCCTAAAACACCCCCTGCTTTATCGCTGATTTTAAAATCAACGAGACCATAATTCAAAAAATGGGATGAAGAGGAGGGAGGGGTGAGCTAGTCTCGTTTTGTTTGACAATACTTTGAATGTCAACAAGAAGTAACGTCACCCAACATCGCTTAGAGCACCTTTAATAAAACTTTATTTTTTTCTTGCGTCTCTCTCTCTCTGTCTCCCTCTCTTGCAGGAATTGTTGTGACTGTTGAGTGTTATGTTATACGAAGAACAGTGTTATGTGGAAATGGCAAATTAAAAACTTTTTTGACTTATTTGATTGCTTTTTTCTCTGTTCGGGTGGGGTGGGTTGTGACATTGGTAATATTAATGTTTTCAATAAAAAATTATTTTAAAAAGAACATCTTTATTTTACCGTTACTGTGCTAATTACAGAAATCGTCCAACATTGAACTCTTAGCAACCAAGTTAAATTGCAAGACATATAGTAGTATCTGGATGGAAAACCCTTTTTAAACTTAATATTTGGACAGAAAGTAGCTTTTGGGTAGAAAGAACCGTTTAATCGTTTGTGGTCATCCAATTCGGTAGGTGGCGTTGAATTGAAAAACTAGAATCCTGGAAGTGCGGTCCTGAAAATGCAGCCTCCGGTACGGTAGGTGGCGCTATATTAAAAAAAACAACCTTAAAACTAGGGTGCTGGAAACTGCTGCTTAAACCTACCTAAGTCTACATTACCTGCCACCCCTGCCAAGGCTAGCGGATCCACTTTTGCGACATGACTGAAGCGTGGTATAGCGTCCATTTTCGCTACTTGGAACTAAAGTTTCCAAATATTTTTTGTAGTGGGACATCTAGAACAAAGGACCCACAAGAGACTTCTCCCAGTCTCCCCTGTGCTCTACTTCTATTGGATAGTCGCGCCGCATTCAACGGTTAATTTGCATAAAGATGGGCATCGGCCAGCTTTTTGACGCACAGCATTTTTTCAAATGCAGTGGCGCCTTCCCGGGATGCTTTGCACGCACATTAAAGTCGCTTGACGTCACCCATAGACAGAAATGTCACACGGCCAGGTGGATCTGCACGGTAACTTACAAAAGGGCCACTATAGGTTTGGTAAGCCTAGCCTATATGTTCGTCAAAGCAGATGCCCCTTCGAAAAAAAACTTTAGCCTATTGTCAACTTGTCATATTTAGCCTAATCGGCCTAGTTTATATCCTGCATTATTACTATGACTTGACAACAGTTTCTGACATTTGTAGACCATCTTTCATGGGATTATTGTGTTTGCTTTTTTACACATAGGCTATGTAGGCCTAGGTCTAAATTAGCAATAAAGAGCGGATCAAGTGGAAGTGGGTTTAATGCAAAAACCATCTATTAATCCTTCGACTGACAGCTTTGCCGCAAAAGGGATGTTGAGGGTCGTGATAAAATGAAAGTCTGTCATTCAGTGCCATCACACACCCACACACACACACACACACACACACACACACACACACACACACACACACACACACCCCTGTGAGGAATACTAATCAACCTGTTTGCCGTCAGAAGCTCACGCACAACTTAGGACTTCTCCATGCTGTGTCCTAGAAACGTCTCTGCTGGGTTTAATCCAAACATCCACCTGCTAAATTTCATCGGGTTTTTGTAGTGCAACCTTCTTTGAACGAACTGCGGCTGTTATCATTCTGTCTCTTCTGATGTGCGACAGGAAGCCAGAGAGACTGGATCTGGGGACAGACAGCCCAATCCTGCGCCGCTTCTAGCAAGGGAAATCCCCCCACGCGTTGCGCGCCTGGATCACCAGTAGAAATTCGCGTCGCGGAGTGCGTGTGCATGTGCGTCAGGCTCTACATGTGTGTGTTCGTGCACGGCAAAGCCCCGGGCTCCGTCCTCAACAGTTGCTACCGGAGCGACGGAGAGGAGAGGTGGAGAGCGAGAGAGATAACAGACTGAGGACAGACGGACGCGGAGCCCCACGCCGCTCTGCCCGGCTCTGCTCCTGACATGCAGTCGTTCATCTCTCCGGTGACCAAGGCCATCCTAGTAGCGCTCTTCATCTTCGCCATACTCCTCATCCTCTATGTGATCCTTTGGTACATTTGCAGAGACGTGGATTGCGACCACGGCATTTGAGGATTCAACGGGAATAAAAGGAATTTCACAACGGGGCGCACAGCGGAGCCCGCAGAGCCCAGGGTCATCCCGTAAGTCTGCTGTCTTCTTTTTGTCTTGTCTTTCTTGAGGTGTATGTGTGTTTCTATGTCATCTGTGGATGCATATTTCTGCGTGTGTACACGCGCGCTTTCCTGTCGTGCGTAATGTTAAATGCGCTCTGGTTAGAAGGCAGGTGATGACCGAAGTCCGTCTCGACCGGCACCCGGTATCCCGAAGCCCCAAATTCCTTTATGTTCAACTTGACAGCGATCATCTATCAGTGCCGGTTTATGTATTACAGACTCGGGATTGTAACTGACAGTGAATACTCAAAGGTGATACAATGTCATCAGGAGGATATCGAACTGGTGAAAAACGGAGAACGGCGGGCGCGCGTGTGCGGGCTCTCAATTAATGGAGCACGAAGACCGCCGGTGACATTGCGGTAAACGGCGTGGGTGTCCCTTAAGGTCAAGAACAACAATGTTTACATGAGGTTGCCAATAGCCTATAGCCGCTGCAGCATAGTTCATGTTCAGTTCATCTTGGTCTCTGAGGATGCTTCCACATTGGCATTTTACATCAAACGAGATAACAGGATTAGCTCTATCGGCTCCTGTGCGTTTTCTTCCTAATCTGTTTTGTGCCGTGTTTTTGACTCCTTATCATGAATACGCCGCTAATTCTTTTACGCATAGCGCATTTATATTCCCCATGACATGAGCTTGTTCATCATGCTATGTCCAATCTTAGTTTAGGAAGATGCTCTTACATTTACTTTTAGACACACACACACACACACACACACACACACACACACACACACACACACACACACACACGCACACACGCACACACACAGCATCTATTGGTCACGCTTAATGAAGGACTTCTCAATATTTCAGGCACGTTGGCTCCAAATGCCTACATGCTGTCACATGGTCCATAAAGCTATTAAACATGTGAGCTATGATATGATTCCAGTTTTCATCTGGGTCTCAAAACATTTTGTTTTAATTTACAGCAACTCAGAACCAGGAAAATTAACAAATTGTAGTGTGAAGGACACACCAAGGACATGTTGCTTTTAAAAAGGTTTCTAGGACAGTTAAGCAGGAATATGAGGATGCCTACCAACACTATTATGTTTATATGTCTTATTTGCACAAAAGAGGTTTGCTCATCTTTTTTAGGTTCCTGTGAATCTTAATATTTATCTTACACATATTGATGTAACACAAGGATGGCCTTTTTACTGGGGGAAAGGGTTAGTCAATCCTTGATTGCTGAATGATATTCTCTGACTGCAGCTCATAGTTTAGCCACCTTTTTTTTTTTTTTTTTACGTCACTATTTTCTACCTTAAACACCCCTGAGGATTTAAACAGCTGAGCATATCCCCTCACTCAACGAGAAAGTACAGGTTTAGACTTCAAAGTTTTAAACCTTCTTATTTTGAACTACGAGCACTGCACACTCTAGTTAAAAATCCATAAGCAGCCTAAATGCTGGATGCAGCGAGGATGGAACCAAGCAGCCTCCTAAACTCTCCCGTGGAGAAAAGGAGAGAGTCTGGTGGGATGGCAGAAGCCCTCTTTGACCAAACTACAAAATGATTCCTGTCGGCCATGAGTAGATATACAACCATTCTGTATCACCCCTCAACACACACACAACTGCTTCAACTGTTGGTGTCTGTCTGTTTAAACTTGTGCCCTGGATTGGCTGTGTGTGTGTCCGGCAGTGTGTGTTAAGGTGGAAAGAAGGGAAAAAGGTGTATTTGTGCGTGTGTGAGCGTGGGAGGGGGTTAAACACCGACATGCTCCAGAATGACGGATGAAAAAAAAAAGTGGAGCAGGGAAGGCTCAGAGGGACTCAGCATGGGAGAGAGGTAGGTGTGTGTGTGTGCCTTTGCATGCATACATGAGCATTACTGAAATATTTTCCTTCATTAAATACATGTGTAAACTGTAATATTGCAGTGTAGCCTACTAACTTTGTAATGGCAGAGGTAATGGTTTATGTGTGACCTAAAAAACTTAATTAAACAATAACTCTAATCATTAAGGACTGTCAAAATGCCAATGAACAGATTTTATCTTAATTTTGTCCAACTTTTACTGCTGTATGAAGTACATTTTTTTCTGGTTTTCTTATGTTATCTCTTTTGTCATAACTCATACGTGTGATACGCAGTGTATCCTACACATACAACATAGTGATATCAGCTGTGATGCTGTGTGTGAGGCAGGCAGGCACAGACTGAAAGGTTTCTTTCAGAATGCTTGAATGTTAATATACATTGATAGATTCAAGTTCAGTTAAGATTGACGTTATGAAATATGTAGGGATAAAAGTAAATTATTGAAGCCCGAGGCAGTGGAGAGGGGATTTGTTATTGTATTCTGGCCTCATAATGTTCATAAACTGTATATAAGTGTGTGTGTGTGTGTGTGTTGCCATCAGCTATTCGTTATCACCAATAATTTTTAATGGACGGACATGCAGTGCTTAGACCCCCATGCTGATAAAGTCCTATACTGCCTTCATAAATATAGATAATCAGAGAGGTTTCCCATCATCAAACTATACATGTGACTGTAAAGGTCAGGATTTTCTATTTGGGTTACTGAGATGTGGCGTTTCATGCCACAGAGCAGAAGCTGCATCAACATCTGATGGTAAAAAAAACCCACATTCAATAATGCTTTTCTTTTGCATATTTCCATTTTCAACATTTGTCCATCAAGAGTTGAACAGCTAAAAATAATATTTAGCAAACTGATAACTGAGCTACAAATGCTGTAGACCTCCATCATTAGTCGGTCCATAATCAAATATACAACGACGTCTAGCTGCTAAATAAATGAAAATATCACACTTTTCACGCAAAACTTTATTGATTTACTAAAAATCTGGAAATGTAACCTACAAGTTGCAGTATTTAGAATTAAAGTTTCTTTCCTACATTAGCAATAAAGTTTCTGGATCTATGTAAGCTCTTTTCTTGCTTGGAGGTCAGAAGTCAGGGTCAATAGCACTGGAGCTGGAGGGTCAGTGTCTTGCTCAAGGACACTCCAGTATGAGTGGATATTTCATGGTACAGGGACTTGAACATGGCTCGTTGAGTTAAAGCATTGTCTCCATACTGTATTAAACATGTGCTATTTACACATTAACTAATAGTTACATGTAAACAATGTTGACATATTCATTAGACTCCCAGTAGGCTGCATTATCCTGAGGAATTTTGCTTTTCACCAGGTAACACCCATAATAATCCAGATCAAATACACTCTCATATTTGACATTATTCAAGATGGAATTTAGTAACTCTCTCCTTTGCGTGATTTGGATAATGTAATGGGTAATTTAAACATAAAAAATGACATATATTAGACTGTTAAAATACTATCACAAACATCAGCAGTTATTATCTTATATATGGTATTTATTTTATATTTTAAATGATTGAAAGATGTTTAAAACAAGTTTAAATATTGTGCAAAGTGAAGTAGGACAATAATTTAAGGATGTTGTGTCATTTTTGAGTTCAGTTTTTGTGTGTTTCTCTGTTTCAAAGACCCTCCAGTGACTACATTCATTCTCCTAGACTCTAATACTAACCTCGTAGCTGTGTGCTCATTGAAGTGACTTACATTTAGGCTAATTATTTGAATTTACATCCATAACTGTTAGGCTCTGTTAAAAACATTATTAGCTTGTGGATATGTTTGTTTGTTTGTTAGTGAGCGGGATATCTTGCAAAAAGTTAGGCCATAGGCCAAGGAAGAAGTGAGTACTATTTGGAACAAATACAGGTCCAGGGATTTTAACAAGACCCTCGTGATATAGAGCATGTTTACGTTTTCACATGAGCTACTGCACTGGGGCAAGTATAGTTGTTCCATAACTGATTATATTCTAATGCATATCCAGAAGCAGATTACAATTTATAAACATTTTCTATCATTAACATAACAAATTTAGATTGTTCAGCCTCGGTGGAGGTATTAACTCCGTAGTGCTCACTACGTACTGGAGTCCAAATGATAAATCATCTGAATTTAGTTTAGTTTAGAAACAGTATCGCCATTAGTTTCTCCACAAGAAAGTGTATTTTTCAAATAAAGTAAAATGTCATTCTCATTACATAAATGAGTAAACTTTTAAAATATTGATTATGGTGTCAACCTCAAAATCCCTGGCCTAATACTACTTACTAACATTTACTCACCCTAACAAGTAAAGAGACAGAGGACAGGCATTCTCTGTGGACCCCAGGAAGAGTAGCTGCTACATTTTTAGCAGCTAATGGTGATCCAAATAAAGGAATAAAGGAATTTTTGGCAGGCATCAACTGCTTTTATTCTGTGCCTCCTTTTTCTACCATTTTTCTACTTCACATAACTGATTTTTGACAGCTTTTCTCACCCTGACTTATTCACTACCATCAGCACTACATGCCTGGGGCATCCTGTTGCACACCCCCCTTGTCTCTCTCCTCTCTTTTCCTATCAGCTCTCAAATGTACTCTCATAAAGGCAAACACTTCCCCAAAACCACTTAAAAAGCCCTACATCCCCCAGCCTCCATTTACCTGATTCTTATTCTAACCTTAACCCAGTGCTCAAATGATCTTTTTGTCTTTAAGGGGGTCTCTCTATCTCATAAAAAAAGTTGGCACACCCTGCACATAGCCTAACAAGGCTATACAATTAAATAGTCTAGGCACGAGTGGTGCTTTTGCGCAGTATATGTGCACGGTAGGCCTAGGCTATTATCTTGACACATGCACACAACAGACAGAGATTTATTTTTTACAGAAATGGAGTCCTTTTAATTAATTTCAACATATTATTAATTGTAATACTCCATATTTCATTTCAATTTCGCAATACAAAGAAATAGACTAAACAATTTAGTCTGAGTGTCATTCTCAATTTCACAATTAAGTAAAACGTAACTCATTTGAACCAGACCACCGTCTCAGATATCCCCAGTCTCAAACACAATAATGCATGTAGTCTTTAACTTATACACAGGGAAAATGCACTAAGTGGCAGAAATGAATAAAGCCATTGCACAGCCAAACTATGTTCTAGTCTTATAATGTGCATGTAGTGATAACAACACCTGGGTGTTCAGTCGTCTCGTGTATTGAACCGTGGAAATAAATAGACGAACAATTTTGGAATTTGCACTGCGATGTTGTCGGGAAGCCTATACACTGAATATTCCGCCATCAGAGATTGTATTGTATTGCTGACAGGTGTTTCAAAATATCTGGGAACTTTTCCGGAGCTCTGAATGGAAGAGGATAGCTACAGATTTATTTATTTAAGATGTATTGGTGGTATTTACCTCAAAAGAACATTAAGCTAAAAGCAAGGTGACTTCTTCGGACTTGCGAGTGCTGTCAAATCGATCGTAGCCTATGCGGTTTGCTCACATAGCCTAGTGGTGTGGTGGTGAAGTGCAGTCATGTTGCGTTCATGAGCGTAGGGTAGGCTCAGGTCTACGTCCCGTAGTAGCCTATATTTTAACGTCTTTAATGGTTAGAGACTGCACAGGTATGGATAATGAGCGTTGTTTAAGATTACATTACAATGCCACATATGACACCTTCAGATATGAGAGACCCCCTCAGATTTTTGACTTTGTTGCTTTCATGGGAGCCAGTCCTCACTCTATGGGAGCTCGGCTCCCTCTGGCTCCCACGTAATTCTAAAGGTCTAAAACTAAAATCTGCTCTCAGAAAGATTGAAGCACTGGAACACACACACGCACGCACACACGCACGCACGCACGCACGCACGCACGCACGCACGCACACACACGCACACACACACACACACACACACACACCTTAAAGCCATAAAAATAGATTGTGTGTGACTCAGCCGTTATGTAAAGTCCATCTCTGATAGGGCCGCCTGGGGTTGTTTATGTCAGTTTAGCTTGACGGCACAGGAGCTGAGGTGACACGTGTCTGCTGTGTTTCAATACACACTCACACACATTGAACACACACACACACACACACACACACACACACACACACACACACACACACACTTTCCCCAGAATATTCGTGCAGGCCTCTCCCCCTCTCACTCACTCTTCCTTCCTTCCTTTTTTGTCGACGTTCCCCCAGTGTGTGTCCCTTGATGGACAAAGATGTGATACAGTCAACGTAATGGACTCCCTCCAGTCCAAACAGCATACGTTCTTAGCATTTCAGCGCAGGCTGGGAGGGAAACACCACATTAGACATAAAACACAACCGCCATCCTTCTGGCCAGGTGGACAGTTCAATCAATACTGGTAAACATGAGCAAACCAGGACTTGAATCTAGAACTATACTGATGCATTATTGCTGGTGTCTTTATTTAACATCTGGTCCTGTCTGTATCAACCACTTCTCATAAAACAGATGTGATGGGCTGATTATATATTTATCATCTGCACTGGTTTCCTATGGGAAAACGGTAACTTGTATTAATTATAATGAGACATTTTTATCATTCTTCATGCAATTATGTTATCAGCCTTATTAAACTTAGTATGAAATTCATGGAGAAACACTACAGAGTGTTTTTGAATTATTGGGAAGGCCTTAGTTTGAAAATGTTCACATTTAAATAGCTAAATCTAGCCAAAAGTGTTGTTTGCCACCCAATAACCCATACTGTTTCAGCCATCATCTGCTGTGATTTAAGGTGGATGAAGGTAATATTAAAGTGACTCTGAGTCCTTGAAAAGCACTATATAAATTCAATTTATTATTATTATTATATTAGTGGAGACTTTGTATTAAATGCTTTAATGATCTTACTGTCACACATACACCACACATAATCGGGGGCGGCATCCCATTCAGATTACATTTTCTCTGACACAATCACACACCCAAAACAAAATGTGTGACTGTATGTGTGTTACACACAGTCACACACACCACCTTAAAGTCTCTCTGTGTGCACATAGCCCTGAAGTAAGGGACAGAAAGTGAGAGAGCAAGAATGAGAAAGACTCCTCACAGTCCTTTCTCACTCACAACAGGTTTCAGACAGAAACAGAGGCACACACACTGACTCACAGACTGTTAAATTAAATGTGTTAAATACTGTGTGTGTCTGTTTGTGCGTGTGTGTGAGAGTGTTGCACAGAGTTAATGACATACTTAATTGGTGCAAGCAAATATCCCTCCCACTGCTCCTCATTCTACATCTACTAATGGAAAGGCATCTACTCCCTAAAGACAGTAAGGAGAAACAGTGTTAGGATCTATTTGATAAACATAAGAACACACACACACACACACACACGTTTGTTTCACTATCTTTGTGGGGACCCGTCATTGACATAATGCATTCCCTAGCCCCTTACCCTAACCTTAACCATCACAACTAAATGCCTAACCTTAACCCTTACCCTCACCCTAACCATAACCTAATTCTAACCCTAATCCTAAAACCAAGTCTTAACCCTCAAACAGCCCTTTAACCTTGTGGGGTCCAGCATTTTGGGCCCCACAAGGCTGTGCAGACCCCACAAGTATACTGTATTCCCCGGTTTTTGGACCCCACGAATATAGTAAAACAAGCACACACACACACACACACACACACACACACACACACATACACACACACACACACACATGTCCCAACATGATGAATTAATAGCACACAAAACTTGCATGCATAATACTGAAATTTCTGCACAAGAATTGCATCTACAGGAACATGGAAATAGATATTTCTAACTAAAAAGCATCCACAAACAATTGAACTACTAGACCATATTGAATTTGGAACTATCTATAGTATTTAGGACCCTGGATTTTAAACTAGGGGCTATACATGTATAAAAGGACGCATGATTATGCACCTGCACGGTCTATTCTTCCGTCAAATGTAATTCAAGTGTTGGAGCTGAGCCTGAAAATTGGAAGCAAAGACCATACAATTCAAGGAATAGTGTGTTCAAGTGGAAGGAAGTTACATATTGATGAGTTCTGTAAAGCTGAACATTACATTATAGGTAAAAGAAAACCTCAATGGGTTTTCAAGAAGTGCAGCTATTATAACGGCTAAAGAAAAACCTCAGATTTATTCATCAGAACCTTATAGTAGCGCATTATCACATACAAGCAATCTAAACAAAATGACATGTACAACTCTTGCATGCTTACTTCCTGAGTTACTTTTACCCAGTCCCAAAAATAAAAGTGTAATTTATTACTTTTGGGGTAGTCTATATCCTTCGCGTTCCACTTCCGGGATTGCTCAGGTGCTGCTGGAATGTATTGTCCGTTTCCTTCCGCTTTCTTTGTGTTGGAATTTTAAATTTGGTGGATTTATGAGGACTATGGTTAACTGCTCCTCAGATCTCTGCATGGTAAATTGAGACAGCTAGCTAGACTATCTGTCCAATCTGAGTTGTCTCTCACAACAATTTTTTACAGCGGGTTTGTGTTTTAGCAGTTTAGCACCGCCCATGACGATTCTGATTGGTTTAAAGAAAAGCCATAAAACCAGAGCACGTTTTCCTCCCCATACCCGAATGCTATGTGGAGTAGCCAGACCCTCCTTCAGCTCGCTTTGGAGGAGGTTCTGGCAAAGCGAGACTACTTTTGGGCATTTGTTGTGAATGCCTGTAAGTCAAAAAGAGGGACATGAGTCCCAGACCGGATGTGAATCCAGAATGTTGTTATATGCTGTGTGAAGTTGCCCACTGTAAACACAAGCAGAAATTGCAGGTTTCACTTTAATGTTTACAAGCTGGCCTTTGGCTTGTCTCCCCATGGAAAGCCTGTGGCGGCTGTAGCTGAGGCGACACAACAATTACCAAATCTGTCTACGCACAGTCCAT
This sequence comes from Zingel zingel, assembly GCA_023566125.1. Classification (NCBI taxonomy): domain Eukaryota; kingdom Metazoa; phylum Chordata; class Actinopteri; order Perciformes; family Percidae; genus Zingel; species Zingel zingel. The sequence continues at coordinate 20,734,907 of CM042327.1, forward strand.
TGCCTCAGCTCCTACAGTGCACATCCGACCAGTTGTGGAGAGGGGATCGCTCTCTGAATTGCCTCTCCTGAGGTTTCTTCTATTTTTTCTCTTACTTTTGATCTAAGTGTTAATGTTTGTTTTTGTTGGAGTATTTCTCTTTCTGTCTTCATAGAGGGCTGGGGCTGGGTTGGATACCCATGCTGTTGTGGGCAAATATCTCCCTCTGAGACACTGTGGTCCAATCCCAAAGTGAGCCCTGAGGACTAAGGACTAAAGACTCACAGACTTAATTGATCTCAGGTACTGAGTGAGTGAGTGTGTGAGACCACATGGGCTCAGATGGGTATAAATGGGATTGCCTGATTCCAAACAAGTTGGTCTGTGCTCCGTGGTCGTGTGTCGTGCTGTTGTTTACCTTTGTAATTTCCGGATTTCCCTATGGTCTCCGCAGTAAACGTCACAACGCTTTGAACTGTGGGTAATTCCCTTTGGTGAAGTCTGCATCGATTCAGACTCACGGAAAGGGCTCGGTAAGTGTGTACTCAAACCCTCACGCCCTTTAAAATTCGACACTGGGACAACCCTAAGCCCTTACGAAGCGAGGACGCGCACCAAAGTCAGTGTGTCTGTGAGTCCGGACTTTGGGATTGGCCCATTATGTACTGGCCTATACAAATAATCTTGACTACCTGTAAACAACAAGTGGAAGTACTCATCATCTTATCATCTTTGTTAGATGAAAAGATCAATACCACTCTCATGTCTGTATGGTAAATATGTAGCTGGAGTCAGCAGGTGATTAGCTTAGCTTAGCATAAAGGCTGGAGGCAGGGAGAAACAACTAGCCTGACTCTGTACAAAGTACAGAAAAAATCTGCCTATGAACACCTCTGAATTTCAAGAGACCCCTTTCACAGCAGACATTTTAACTTGGCAAAGAAGGAAAAGCACTGGTTTAAATAATAACATTATTTTTGGTGTATGCACACTGGAACTGGCTCAAACATGGAAAGTGTTGTGCATGTAAAATCTTTTTGGATAAAGCAGCTAAAAACGCCAGTTGTCAAATAAATATAGGAAAACAAGTAAAATGTCCAATACTGACCAATTAACTATTGCAGCCCCCCCGTTTTTAATTATTGCAACAACAAAAAAAGTGTACTCTCTCCTATACTTCCCAGTTTTACCAGAAACATTAGTGTAACTGATTCCCTCCTCTTTTTCACACACGACAACACATGACACACATACTGTACATCGACAGTGATATTGAGTATCAGGTGGTGGCTTGCTTGAAATACTTTCTTTAGGCATTTCTTCATCTTCCTCACAGTTACCAGCACACACAGATATACACCTGCTGCTATTTACACAAACCAGGTATATTCACACAGACAAACCATGGGCATTCCCCATGGGTTTGTCTTTCTTACATGGTATATGCGCATCCGCCGTCTCATTAGGGGCTGGACACTGTGTATCCCGCAGCTCTGGCTCAGTCTATGAGTTGAGTCCTTCCTTGTTTGCCTGCTTCTCAGACGGAGGAGACTTCCCAGGGAAAGCTCTGAAAGAGGGAGCTCAAGCTGGGAGAAAAAGACAGCATCAATTCACACAAGCTGTTGCACTTTGGAACCCAAATTGCCTGTGACACATCTGGAAAATCCCCTTTCTTCCCAATATGAAACTTCACCTGCCATCTCCCCAGGGCAGGAGTTGATCCGTAACAAAAACAAACATGGGGTAAAGTGTTAAGGAACAGCATGTCAAAACTGTCCTATTTAAAAACTGTTAGTGGCATTGCTGCTAAAATTATCCAACTACCAGCTATCTACCTTCTCTTCTCACCAGGAATAAATTTTTGTGAAACATGAAATAAAGATTATTATTTTAACTGGCAGCATGCACACATACACACACATGTAGAGATTTCGTAGAGCTGTTGTCAGCCTGGATTTACAAACAAGACATGTTGGGCTTTGCAGCCAGCCAGCACTTGTCATATAAGACTAGGTGACTGTTGGTTGGAGCTATTTTGATGCTGTTCATGTTATTTACATCACACACCCCCCTGTCATGTCCTGTTCCCAGCATGTCTTTCGTGTTACGCAAATCTTTATTTGTGTGTGTGTGTGCGTGTGTGTTTATGTGCGTAAAGGACTGTCTCCCTGATGTCCCATCATCCCAAATAATCATCCCATAGTCATGCGTGAGATGCGATTTCCTTTAAACAATAGCAGGCCAGCTCGCCTCGCTGACCCCCCGACCTCTCAGGCTGCTGCAGAACACATACACACACACACATGCCAACACACATACGCCAACACACACACACACACACAGCCACCACAGCTCAGCCTCCATCAGTGCAGTGGTAATGACACAGTCTCTTTTTGTTGCTCATTTAACTGCCTTCTAAGCAGACTTTAATAACTGGGGCCAACTGCTTGTCAGCGCTGCTGTTTTAGCCGGACGTTACGTAACTATTGTATAGTGGGCAAGACTCAAACTCATGCTAATGATTTCCCTGCCAAAAGAAAAAAAGGAAAGTGATTATGAATGCCCCAGAGGTGTCTTTAACAGACTTGTAATTTAGTTGAAAAGAAAGACATGGAGAGTTTGGTTGGCCTACTTTGAGTGCCAATGATAATTCAGCTGGCTCCTGCACTGTGAGTTAAACACAGCATCACATCCATCACAGCAGTAGGTTGTCTGTTCAGATTTGTGTTGTAGAACATAGCTCCTATATTATGCTTAAAGGTAAACGTAAGGATGTTCTCATTTGGTCAAAAAAATGTTGGGCCAAACATTCAGTCCTGTGGTGTGTGATAACCACCTGTCAATCAAATGTTGCCTGTTTTTTGTTGGATTTTCTGTTGAATTATGGGATGCATGGTGCTCTTTCTTTATCTGTTCAGCCATTTGTGGCTATACCCGCTCAAGTTCCACTTCAATCCACCTTCTTTATTGTTGAATAGGAGAAATATTATACTTTACAGTGGTGAAAGTACTCAGATACCTTACAAAAGTAGAAATCCATTACAAGTAAAAGTCCCAAATTCAAAATCCTAATTATTTGAAGTACAGAAGTATTATCAGCAAAATGTATTTAAAGTTTTTAAAGTGTAAAGTACTTCTGCAGAAAAATGGCTCCTGTGACCATTTATTATTATATATCACATTATCCGATGTAAGTACTGATGCAACAATGCAAATGTAGCATTTTACTGTTAATAGCTGTTCAAGGTGGAGCTATAGTTTTAAATTGGCTACTTTATATACAGTTCAGTATTTAGTCTTTGCTCTATAGTATTTAGCCTATGGTCACTAGATAAATTGGGGGTGTTGTGAGACGATTAATGTGGTAGGAAAGAAGAAGGGGAAAGAAAGAGGGGGATGACACAACAAAGGGCTGCAGGTTGAATTCGAACCCGGGCCGCTTCCAAGGCCGTTGAACTAGAGGTCACCGCTGCAACATATATTTATTATGTAATTTTTGGATATACATCTATATAAAATGGCAACAAGATATACAGTAGATTCAGTGATTTAATTGACTTAATGATGGTTATTAGCATTTTACCATTGTGCTATGGAAAGATGACCCAGTGCAGCAGGTATCACTATTTTCAAGAGAGACCAAAATAAACATTAATTTAACTTAAAAAGGTTGAATGACAACTTTGTTCTTTTAATCAATCCCTAGTTGCTTCACATTCATCAATTACATACATTTGGGCTTTGATGTATGGAAAATACATTAGATATATAGGCTACATGCAACACATTTGAGTCACATCATAGTTTCATGCATCATGACTGATTAGCTTAAATCATAGAATCAGTGATCAGATGGCTTAAAAAACTAAAGTCTTTTTCACAGCTGAAGTGAAAATGACTAATTATCACAGCAGCATGGTAATAAGAGTAGACTGGTGTGATGGACTCAAGTGATCCCAGGAGAGGAAAACCTAACATCCACCAGTCAGCCCAAGTGCAGCCAGAGAGCTGCAGACAGGAGCTACACCGCTCCAGAAACATGTTCTTTAAAGCTTATCCTGGGAAATGATGCATCAAAATAGTGTGTTGTGCCTCTGTTGCTTCTGTCATGTGTGACCTCTATGGCAGCAGTTAATGAGGTAGTCAGTTAGCAGAAGGGAGCAATATGCTGGATGGATCTACAGAGAATAGTCATATGGCACATCAAGCAGCTAAGCAGCAGCGACAGTCCTCTCCATCATATACTAATTCCATTCCACCACTACAGATAAGTGATGGCTGGTATTAGTTCTTTTCATGGTCAACTAGTCAGGGAGCTGCCAGAACAAGAACATGCATTTTTTTCAAATTCAGTGTGAATAGGTTCCGAAATAACATCCTCCACTATCTGTCTGTTGTAAATATTTATTGAAAGGTACGACAAGGATGGAAGCGAGGATGGACGGCGTCATATTGGAATGTATCCCATAGACGGAACTGCACCTTTTACCCGGAGCTGCTGCTGCTCCTCTGCACTGCTCACTCCGTGACAGAACGGCAGAGATGTTATCAGCTATCCGGTCTTATCTTCTACCAATTATCAAACTTTACCTGCTTGGTTTGAAGGTTCTGTTGGTTCAGCTGTTCAGCAGATCTTTCAGGTTGCCAGGTTGGTTCAACTCTCAATAAGTTGCTGTGGTGCACTTTCTTTGACAGTGTCACATTCCGTAACAGTTATGGTCTTGTGAGTCATGAACGCAGGTACATTGAAGTAGCTAGCTAGCTAGCTAGGTATGTTACATAAATAACATATGTAGCTAACTGGTATTTAGCTAGAAGCAATTTCCATCTCAGTGTGGGCTGTCACCGTGGAGCAGTAACGTTAACGTAGCGTCATTGCTAGCAAAGATAACGTTAGCTTAACGTTACGCCAGTTAGAGAGAAGTGTGAAAGTCGAAACACGAGGGAAAGAAAGCGTTGTTTTGTATGTTATCAATGCCGAATTCATCAGAAGAGCTTAATGGTTCATCCTCTAATCAAAGTTTGTTTTTGAAAGGGTCTACATTTCTCGCCAATTGATGTGGGTTTAAATGTCCACTTTTTATAACGCAGTTTGGTAAACAGATAGCTACAGGACGTATCTCGGCTGCACAACCGACTATCAACCAATGTCATACAATATATTGCTAAAAGAAAAGTGCAGTGCAGCGACTTTGTGCTCCAGTTGTGCACTCAATAGTGTTCCAGGAGTTAGGCTATATCGATACACGAATTTTATTGGAATATTTTGGTATTTTGTGTAGCCTGGTGGTGACTAAGTTACGTAATGCTAGGTCAACACACATGCATTACAAAAAAACGTTGTGTTTAATTGACATGAATTGTTATTAACTGTGATGCTAACTTGTTTGCAAAAAGCATGATAGATTTTATTACAGAGGACCTGTACAAATTAATTATTAAATTAGCCTAATATGTTTTCACAAGTTCACAAGTCCCAAAGAAATAGTAATTTAAGGACACTATAAAAGCCACAGTGAAACTTTGGGTTACAAAATTCTTTAAGAACACTAAGGAATATACAGTACCATAGACATGTAAAAACCCAGATAAAGTTCATCTGAGTTTTACAGACCATCTACAGGTCTTACTCTGGACTTCTCGTGTCTTGAAATAGCGGCCTGTCTTGAAGCAGCTTTCTTATCAAAGACATTCTCCCTGATATCTGCGTGTCCTCTTCTGCCTCTGCCAGTGATGCCCAGACAAGATGGCAAGGTTGCCATAGTGACAGGAGGAGGGAGGGGAATCGGCTATGAGGTAGTCCGCCACATGGCCAGACTAGGGGCACATGTTATCATAGGTACAGTATCAAGCACCACACAACTGACACTCAAACCTGACTTAAGGGCAGTAGATACACAGGACACACATAAACACACTTGATGTAAAGAGTTGGCTTCCACCTGTTTACATTGTTTACATGTACAAATGTAAATGGCCATTCAAAATTACAATTTTACACAGAAGGATTGCCGCTATGTTAAGTGAAGTGATTATTTTGAATATGTATCACATGAACAAAAATGAAATTATCACCATATACTGCAAATTGTGTCCCGGTCAGAATCACCTGTGCATAGCCGCAAACATTACAAAGCAATCTCTCAAAGCACTTGCATGCAGATGCAAAACTGATGGCAGAATTGAGTCTTGTCTCGTCACAGTTAATGGTTCCTCAATCAGTGCTGGGATTAGTTTCGCCCAGTTGTGAAGTAATAACACAAGGAGAAGTGAAAATACTTTTCAGGCTGCGTAGAGGACAGCTCACTGATGGTAAGACTTTAAGAAAGTAACACAAAAGTAAGATAATAAATAAAGGGAATTATTTTCTTGTTGAGCAACAGGTAGGTAACGGTTTGGCAACTTTAGAAGGGCAATGAGCAATTATTAATGAATTACTTTTTCAAAATAACTTCCAAACACTGGTTACAAAGGATACTCCACAGAACTTGCTTTGGATGTTTTTTTTTTTTTTTGTTTTTTTTTTAACTATTTTTATTATTACATTATTTTCTACCTAAAAACTGTTGCCAGCAAGGTCTGTGGAAAACTAAGTGGTGGATATCTTACACTCTGGACAATGAAAACAAAAACTATCTGCATGGCTGGAATCCAAAAAGGTTGAGTGGGAAAACACAGTAAAATCCTTTAGCTGAACAGAGTGGGATCCATGTTCATTGGGTTACTGAGCTACTACGCTATGTATCATATAATAAAGTAATGTGTATTGTACAGTAAACAACCACAACCCTGCAGTGCCAGTCATATTAAAGGTATCCTGTGAGTGCCTACTTAAAAGCCTGTCGCTGTCAGAGATTGTTCATTAGTATTAGACGGTCAACAGTGCATTCAGATGCTTCTTGACACCCCATAAATGCAAATTTAGGATTATGAGAGGCTTATTTGTATAAACAAGGTTCTGGTATTGTATCTGGTACTGCCAACAATATTTACTGTTGGCAGATACATGCAAAACATTCAAGTTGTATAACCATAGTATGCACAGACACAGAAATACAAATTAACTACATACAAGTATGAATGTTTAAACATGGTGAAATTTTTTTGTAAAATAGGCCATTCATAAATAAAGTTACCAATAACCAAACTGAGAACATTAATGACGTTTAAAAGGATCAAATAAATTATAAAAAATAAAATAACAAATAATATCACTTGGCTTGAATTTATAGCTGCTACCATCAAAAGTTTGATATGTTAAACAAATGAAGAACAGGAGTGTCTGTGTGTGTGCGTGCTATAGATTCAAATTGTCCATATATATATATTTATGTCCATCTATATATCTTTCTTGCTTCCTTGACATGCCATAAAGTACCAAGGTGATGTACTACATCGATCACTCACTCATCCTGTATCCCCGGAGTCAATTGCTAAAATATGGTGATCACTTCACCTCTGATGTCTTCCCTGTCTTCCTCCTTAATGTTATGCAGTTCAAGGCTCCGTCTGTGATTAACAGTTCAGCTCCTTCACACACTTCAGCATTTTGTAGAGCCCTCTGCTCTGACTCTAGGCTCTAAAGTGAATCCTTTGGTGCACATTGATGAATCTGTAAATAGGCCTCTTTTTGATCAGAGAACATGTTTTTATCTCAAACCCCTTTGCTGTCATATCTGTGCTTGCTAGTGTTGTTGATAACAGATGGCTGTTACAGGAAGAGCCTTTTGCTGTAAGAGAGTTTTGTATTCTGGGTGTGATGTAGCCATGTTGTAAGGCAAGGAAGTTTCCTTTTCCAATCATTTTCATTGCTGATTTATTGTGTGTGTGTGTGTGTGTGTGTGTGTGTGTGTGTGTGTGTGTGTGTGTGTGTGTGTGTGTGTGTGTGTGTGTGTGTGTGTGTGTGTGTGTGTGTGTGTGTGTGTGTGTGTGTGTGTGTGTGTGTGTGTGTGTGTGTGTGTGTGTGTGTGTGTGTGTGTGTGTGTGTGTGTGTGTGTGTGTTTACACAATAGTTAGTTGGAAAGCTCTGTTTAGCTTCATAGGTTCTCTGTGTGGGGATTTGTTATGTGGTGTTGCAAATGTAGAAAATAAATTCACTTTCTCAAAAGAGTCTTTATCTCCCAACTACTTACAGCTGAAACATTCTTTTTCCTGGCCTGCAGTTATTTGTAGACACTAGCAGGGCTGTTTCTTTTGTACTTCTACATACAACTCGTACATACATATTTTTTATTGACCCACAGGTCGACAAGACGCGATTTAGGGGGTGTGCACATCTGATCCTCTGAAACCTATGGTTACATATAACCTTTCTCTGTGTAGGTTCACAGAGACATTTGCGCGTATCTTAGCATAAGCTAAATTAAATTTGTATCTGCAGAAATGATCTGGTCAACGGTTACCAACTTAGAAGTTTAAAACCGGAAGTTCCTGATATCCAAAACTTACACAGACAGCAGAGTGACAGTGGAGCTTACGATCCACATGCTTGGATGTCCACAGACATGTCATGAAATATGCGTCACTCGGACGCTCTCAGCTACACAGATACAGAAAGTATAATCCTGGCCTCCAGAAACCAAGCCTTTTTTTTGCTTTTCCAGACACTCCTGACTACATTTCAGAGCCAAAAATCTTAAACATTTTTGATTGTAAAATGTTTCTTCTTTTGTGAATTATATGTCTTCATTATAAAGTTTACAGGAAACTAGCTCACTAGGGCACCCCAATTGTGTGTTTTTGCATATATGTAAATATGAAAGTATTATGTAATAATCCTACAAAAACAGTGATTTGTCAAGCAAAGCTTGGTTAACAACTACACAACAACCATTCAACTGATCTGTTACAGTGACAGGCCTATTCATAATCAGCCCCACAGCATCTGAAGCTTTTTATATTTTGATCGGTTGCATCTGTAGTTTTCTCTGTGGTAGTGACAGGAGTGGTAGGATGGCATCCTGTTTAATTTATTGTATTGTTGTGCTTTGTTCTTATGTCTGAGGGTTGTGCTGGGGATTTATGTTTATCTTTTCTTGTTAGATTTCTCCCTGCAATACTCCAGCTCAGCTGGCAGCTGAGCTAACTGCCATTAGCATCTCCTCAAATGTACACTCCTGTGGGGCTTGATGTCATTTCAGCTGCTGCAATTAAACCAACATGATCAAGCTTTGCTCTTTATTCTCTGTTTATAGTCTGCGGTTACTGGGTTTGGTTTCAGCTTACATGTAAATCAATAAACCACAGACCTCTTAAAGACTTGTAGTTGTGCAGAAACAAAGATACTTTCCATTTTTTGGCAAGACATAATAACTTTTACTCATGCATTTCTTCAATTTTATATATTTTTTTTCCCCCAAAGATAAGACAGCAGTGGTTATAGGCATACATTGTCAACACAGAATAATAATAAACAACATATAAATCAAAATAAAATGCATGCAGTATCTTCACTTCATCATAATGTAACTGCAATAGAGTATAAATACAAACTTAATTTACTGAGTGTGAGTATAGTCTGTAACCATTTCTTCCTACAGATTATTCACATGTCTTGAAAAAAATTGGTTTCATGGCGTGTAATAAAAGCTTGCATACCACTGCACAACAGTGTGAAATTCAAAAATAAATAATGAAGAACTACATTAGTGGCTGTAGATCTCTGTATGCCTAAAGATGGACTCGGTCAATGAACTCCTTCAGATTCACGTCGATCGACAGTAAAATAATCTGCAACTATTTTGATAACTGATTAATGATTAATGTCAGTTTTAATCAAACATGTCAACAATTCCCTGATTCCAGTTGCTGAAATGTGAACTTTTTTCTCATTCAAGAGGAAACTGAATATTTGAAGTTTCAAAGTGTTAGTCCGGGGATAACGAGCAATTTGATGACATCACCCTGGGCTTTAGAAAACTGCAATAAGCATTTTTTTCACTATTTTCGGACGTTTTATAGACAAAGCAATCAATCCATTAATTGGGAAATAATCAGCTGACTGAACAGCGCGCATACCAACATAGTCTGATAATATTTATATCTGTTAATATCGCAGCTACTTGACTGTGCAGAGTCTACAGCATAAGGAGGGAATGTGGTGTTACGCATTCCAATTAGACCAGTACCACAATAAGCAACAGACATTTGAGGTGAAAATGATTACTGACAGGCACCTATTTAAAAGCTTGTCATATACCACGGCATTCTGAAGTTCACTTTTTTCTGTTTTTGCAAAGTTGTTTTTATGAAAGCCCTCTTCCACTGCATGATCTAAACACCTCCATAAAGTCGGGCGTGCACAGAACAGCAATATGTTTCCATGCGCTTCTGGGGTGAGACTGCGTTTTCTATTCAGTTCACAAGCTTCACAACTTTGAAGAAAACTGCTTTATTCATTCAGCGTGTATACCCCAAAGTCAATGTCAGAGTATCCTTGGAGATAGTTTGCGCAGAACATAAATCAGACTTGAGCCCTACGTATGATTACACACACTAAATCAATAATTGAATAACTTGGCTAAGTGTCTGTTACTATTCTATCTGCATTGAAGCTGATCCCACAGGTCGCTGAGTGTATCTCCATTTCAAATATCCATGCCTCTTGAGATAATTTCTGAAATGAGAATATGTATGGTTAAGTGGATCCCTCTCTGGTAATGGAGTGGATGCATATTTCAGGTGGAGTGATAGTGCTTGTGTGAGGAGAGTTTATGGCTCTAACCTCTCCACTATCAAATATCAGTTGGATATTAACCAGGGTGCAATTGTGCTTGAAGTGTTTTTAAGTAGATTTTGAATTAAAATGGTGCTTTTTGGAGTGTTTTTAAGATAATATAATACAATTTAAAATGAATGTATAGCTGCAGCATATGAAAGGAATAAATAGAATGACTGACTGGAATCATATGAATTACAGCATGCATGTTATGCAAAACCAGTAGATCCTTCCAAGTAAAGAATTAAATAAATGAATGAAGAAAATGTAAAATGTGTATCCAAATAGCAAATGTGCAGTATGAATTAATTGTAAGCTTAATTAATAAGCTTTATTTGTTTGACAAACATGAGTCATTGTGCACTTAAGATTAGATACTGATCCGCAGAGGGGAAGTTGGGTAACTTTAATACTATAAAGCTTTAAAAAGGAGACAGGGTACCTTGATGCATCAGCTTTGTCATGGTTTGAAGAAGTCACTCACCTAAATATCAAAGCTTCATTCTCCATATTGGACATAATATTTAAATTTCCAGACAAGGCACTTCGAAAAAATCTAATTACAGATTTCTTGTCTAATTCTGTGTCTTACGTCCTACATTTCATAAAGTCATGAATGAAGGCCGATGCCAATGACAGAAACAAGTTTATCGGCCTTTAACATATACAGAATAATAGCTGGATGCATTACTTCATTACTTTACTCTGAAAAGTGGCATTAAATTATTGAAGGTTTATATAACACATGGTGATATGCGGGATTCATGAATTGGACTCACAAAGGAAATCATCTTTGTCCTTCGAAAATCGTTAGAAAATACCTTACTGCATTTGCTATAGTGGAAGAAAAAGTCTCTGGAGGCCAAATGTGTTACATGACACTTGATGTATGAATAAACTGTTGTTTATCAAGAAATAGCTCCAACAGGTACCTCAGCTGTTGCATTTTGCAATTTAAGCAAACCAGATCAATTGTATGAATGGGTTTAGTTGTTGTCTTCAGCTGTCTAATTAACACACAGACTTTAGATTAATATTGAATTTACTGCAGGTGTATGTAAGGACTTTCTTACTCTGTGTCACGCGCATTTATCTGTTTGCTCAGCTGCTGCAAGATTAAGTAAATTAATTAGATTACATTTTTAACCCCCAGCCCAAAATATTTAGTACGCAATATAATACCTTGGGGCATTTTTAATCAGTGGCTATTTTAATGGAGAGCTCTGCCTGAAACCAGTTGTGCAGAAATGTATATTTAATGATATGCAGCATTCTCAGTGAAGAAGAGTGACTCAGAGAAGCCTGTTGAAGAGCAACTATTTGTCTAAAATTATTTATTTGTGCGTTTGTGTGACCCGAAGAGTCATATCTTTCAGCCCAGGCTGAATCGCAGTGCTTCAAGGTAAATGATGCTGTGCCCTTGAAAAGGCCTGTGTGTGTCTGTGTGTGTGCGGAGAGAAAATTAGTGTGCATGTAGGCAATCTGTGTGAATGAAAAGAGAGTTTGCATGTGCGAGTGTTTTCATACAGGGTGAATGTTAGTAATTTGAGAAGTCGGAACCAGCTAATGTTCGAGTCGACTAATGTTTTGTCAATCAATTATTTGTCAGTTGACTTATTTGCTTAATTGACTAATTGTCGGCACACATTTGTAAGAAGTGGGTTTATGACGTTTATGTTTGTTTGTCGATGGCCTTGTGCGTACATGCGACTAACTTGGAATGGTACTTTTGAAAACGAGGGTCACTAACTCTGTTTCTTTCATCTCCATGTGTCTTTATTTTGTTTTTATTCTCTGTTTCTAAATACTTTCTTCTCTTTTTCATAGAGGCAGTATTCATTTGAATGCAAAGACAACAAGATATTTAAAAAAAATGTCTACTGTGCTGTCTGGAACATGTTTGTTGCCTGTTAATAATTTTATAAAAACATAGACCCACATTATGTATTGTACAGTTTATTCGTTGTAAGGTTGATGCACTTTAAGTTAATTTACTAATAGAGTGGGAATCCTACTTGCCTACCCAACACTAGTTAGTTCTACGTTGATTGATATTTGGTGTATTAGATGTTTTCTATTTCTTGTCAATACATGCTATTTTGAGTTCTATATGAATGTTGTGGTCCCCTCATTTTAAGACAAAAATATTAACAAATTAAAATTAAAATGTTTAATTCACATCTAGTTTGTATCTCAATGCCAAATTCCAGAATGATACAGCTATTTTGAATTTTTTTTTTTTTATGAATCATAGTCTCATTTACCATCAGGCGTACTTTCTGTTTGATATCTTATACATAATTGATGATATGATGAATTTTTTTTTAAGTACCGTTTAGTCTTCCCTCAAGGGCTCAATGGTTGTATCAAGAACTCTTTTCATTTGAAAAACCCTACAAAGAAACACATTTCTATAAGATGAAAGAAAACAGGACTGAGAGAAAAAAAAGGAAAATCTGTATTTTATTAAAAGCCTCTAAGGGCTTGTCAGACATTGTATTAATCTGTGTCTCCTTCTCTTTCAGGTGGAAGGGATGAGCAGGAGGGTCTGGCGGCCGTCAGAAGGATCTGTGAAGAGTACAAAGAGGCCAAAGGTACCATTGCAAACACGTCAGAGAACACATTCTCAAACACACACACACAAATGCTTGTTCACGTGTGTACTTGTTTTTCTTATGCCAGTGTTAGAAGATAAAGGGCAAAGTTGTGGCAGTGTGTCCCTCAGGATTGTTTGTACAGTTTTTACGATGCTCACACACATAATTGCCATGTCATATAAAGACACACAGAGCGTCCATGCTGGCTGTACAATGTCAGGACTGTTGATGATGTTGACGTGAGGAAGAGGAGGATACAGAGGAAAAGGCTACGAGAAGACAACGAGGGGAGATAAGTCAAGGGAAATGTAACCGAGGAGGGGGGGGGGCAGACGTGGGAGGAGGCAGAGGGGTGGAGGAGAACATGAGAAATAAAATGAGGGGAAGAAAGATAAGGTGGAGGGAAACTGGAGGTTCAGATGGAGGTGATGGAGATGAGAGGAGATAAACGATAGCAGCAAAGACATTTATAACTCCATTGACTAATGCTTACAGTGTTCTCTGTAACTCCCACGTTGAGAAATTGATTCAGCTGACCTTCACAGCACCATAAATTCCACCGTAGTCTCATGACTAAGGAGACTCATAAGTTATACTCCTCTGTACCAAACAGCCTTGACTCTTCATCCCCTTGCAAGGCTTGTCAGTAAGTGTCAAGTGTGTACTAATGCAGAAATCAGTGGTGATTGAATTATTGATTTTAAAGAAAAACTGAAATTTGAGTATTTAGTTACACAATAGCATACATTACACATATTTTGTTTTTTAAAATTATAAATATTTTTTCAATATCCACTTTACAAAATGTTTCACAAGGCAGCAAAATAAAAGTCATACGTACAAGTCATAAAATCATTAGGTTTAAAAAAGAAAAAAATACAGATGAAAAAAGCATTTTTGGAAATATAAGACATTAAAGTCAAGTAAAATCAGGGATGGCTCGCTGATAAAATTATGTTTTTAAGAAGGGACTTAAAGGAGATCACTGACTCAACCGACCTGATTTCCTTGGGCAGATCATTCCGGAGCCTCAGGGCCCTGTGACGCTCTGTCCCCTTCAGTTTTCAGCCAGGCCTCTGGAACAGACAAAAAGTCTAATGCCCGAGGATATCAGATGTTAGAGATATAAAAGAGTATACAACTGTCAGACATATTTGTAGAAACAGCCACTAATCCTGGAGCCTCAGTTGTTCTGTGACGTGCCGCTTATACATACATACTCTAAAGCTGGGAGTGCGATAGGCTGCTATACATTGTGAATGGGACATGGCATTGCAGCCTGGTGCTGCCCGCTGAGCTACAGAGATTTAAAAGGCGCCAGTGGCACTACAGGGGAAAGTTGAGAAAAGCTCCATGCAAATGTGCTCCAAACAACCACCAGGCGAGAGCAGTCACGCTCAGTCTAGCAAGCTATGTTATCTTTCATGGGCCCATTTTAGCAATGGTAATTGACCAGACCGTCAAAACACTATCCGCAATGGGTAATGGATATACCTAAGCTGGTTTAAACCAATACAGTAGTTTGTTCAAACCTGTCTGTATTTCATGCCAGATGGTGCAGTGATGAAATCTGTTATTAAAGTAGTAAGACATTTAAGAGATAAACAGCGGGGGGTTAAAACATCACTTTTATTTTGAGACCAGTTAGTACACTCACTTACTCGACCAGGCTTATCTAATCTCTGCTTGTTAGGCTGTTGAAAATAAAGTATTAAACACAGTGAAAACACAAATATTTTCTCAGTTAAATTACTGTACTGATATCATCAGTCAGTGCACGAAATCAATGCTCACCGCAGAACAAATACAGGGGGCACTGTCACTGCACAACAAATTATGTCAATTTAGTTTCAACGTAATTAGGTCAAAACAAATACCAGGGGCGCTAGCGAGCAGGCGATGGAGTAGGCAGCACAAGCAACGTGCTGAATTTCGGGTTAAAAGCTCTTCTTAGGCATCTTATATCAACAAAAAACTATGACACATTGCTCTGAGTTAATTCTTTTTCATTATATGTTACTTGTTTTGCGATACCGCAGCGCAAATGGCCAATAATTTGCGAAAATTCAAGTTCACCGGAGGAGCCTCGGCAACTGGGCCCAAAGCCTCAAGCTCAAATGATTCACCACCTAGGTGTAGCACTAAGACAGCTCAGCCTGATGACCAAATGGATGTCGCGGACTTGAAGGCAGGAATCCTCACAAAACAGACATTGCTATGCTGCTCAGGTCGGAATTGAAGACTGCTCTGGCTGAAGATTTTGAAAACATCAAATCCGAGCTACAGGCAGTAAAAATGGAGCTAGCTAACAACACCACAGCGATTCGCTCCAAGGTGGAGACGATGAAAACAAGTGTCGCACATGGAGCAGGGGCTCTCATCATGTTCAGACAACGTAACTTCGTTGTTAACGAAAGTGGGGAAACTCGAGACAGAAGTTGGCAATCTGCAGGAGAAATGTCTTGATATGGAAGGAAGAATGAGGCGCTCCAACATTCAAATATTAAATGTCCCAGAGACCCCAGGCTCAAGCACACCGGCAGCTGTCTCCAAACTATTAATAGAGGCAATGAAAATGGACAAAGACGTCCTGATCGACTGGTCTCACAGAGGTCTACAGCCAAGGAGCCAAGACGGTAAACCTTGTGTCATCGTGGCCAAAGTCATTAAAGACTCAATGGGAGAGCGAATTGGGGTTTGAACTTCCTGAGGAGGTCTGGGAAAGAGCCTTATGGTGTTTTTCCATTACATGGTACCTGCTCGACTCGCCTCGACTCGACACACTGTGCGTCCGTTTTCCATTGCAGGTTTTAGTACCACCTCAGCGTGGCTGGTCGTCTCGACGCGCACACCAGCACACAAGTATAAACATCAGGCCACTTGATCTTGTTTTACAGTTCTGTGGAGGCTCCACGCAGAGCTTTCGTCGTAGCCTATGTAAGTGGCCTGATGGTTATACTTGTGCGCTGGTGTGTGCGTCGAGCCGGCATGTGTGTGTGTACGTAGGCTACTGCGAAAGCTCTGCCTGGAGCCTCCGCAGAACTGTAAACAAACGGCGCCGCAGTAAACTGCCGTGACCTAACGCGACACACACACAGAACGTCGAAGGTGTGTTGTTGTTGCCAGAAGACACATTTTGTTTCAAATGAAGCTGGAGGCAGCAAAAAAAAACACAGCTGGCTAAACTATTTAAAAATAGGGGGTTTGTTCTGGACACCCCCCTCTGTCGCTTTCACGTCACCTTTTGGTATCGGCTCAGCTCGCTTGGAACCTCGACTGAGGTGGTACTAAAAAAAGTACCTGTTAGCAGGTTCCAGGTACTTTTTTTCGTAATGGAAAACCCAAAAAGGCGAGTAGAGGCGAGTCGAGCAGGTACCATGTAATGGAAAAGCGCCATTAGATAGAATCCATTCCTCTTCAATCTGCTTATGACACACAGTTATCCAGTTCAAGGTTATGCATCGCCTTTGCTGGTCTAAAGTGAGGCTAGGTTCATTAACTGAACCATCAAATTTTGCTTCGCTGAATTAGAAATTGTAAAAAGTGAACACATCACATTTACAGTTTATACATTATTTAATTGATACGTGTCTATGAAGTCAAACTTCAGTGAGTAAAACAATGATCATCAGATGAATAGCAAACCTGCTGCAACTGTATCTGTTAGTAAGTTCTCAATGGAGGAGCTGGCTACAGATCATGCATAATACAAAATAAAGCGCTGCCTTTTTTGGAATCAAGCTGTACTTTGTCTTCCTCGGCCTTGCAGTGGAGAGCAGCAGAAAGCCGGCTGGCTGCGTCCCTGCTTGTGTGTAAGTGGCTGTCAGGTACAGAGACAGTGGCCGTGTTGCTGGTGTCATTGAAGTCGATTTCCCTGGACGGGGTGGTGGTGGAATTGATTACTTCTTTTGTAATTGGCAGGCACTGACACATAGGGGAAAAGATGCCAGATGCTTGTGCACTGACTGAGAATGTGTGTGTGCGTGCGTGTGTGTGCGTGCGTGTGTGCGTGCGTGTGTGTGTGTGTGTGTGTGTGTGCGTGTTTTAATGAGACGGTAATGGATTCTCATTAGTATGTGAAGCAGGAGCTTTAAACATCTCTGTCCAAACCTCCTTTGGCATCCTTCCTAGCGTTTGCACATTTGTCTGTTATTAGAGATGGCTGACAGCTCATAATAATCATGTAGGCTGCAGAGGTGGATCTCAAACTGGGGGCCTGTGGACAATTGTAGATGTCCTTTAGGGATTTCAAGGTGTCACCAACGACAAAGAATTTAATTTCACTAGAAAGCATATTTATATATTTTATAGAATATAAAAGAGTGTGTGTTTATTGGATTCACTTTGAAAATAATAAGGAAAAGTCTAGTATTTTTCAAACTGGGTTTTATTCTCAGAATTTTGACCAATCAGAATGGTCATGCTAATTTTGAACTTGCCACCCCTATCTGATCTATTCAACTTATACGCATGGATGACAATACAGTGGAAGTTCGGGTTTTTAATCAGGCTCGGTCCCGAAACCGCTGCCGTGGTTTGGGCTTGGGTTGGACTTGGACACAAACTATGTGGGTTCATGTAGGGGCTGGTTTTTTGGGCCAGATTATAGCTTTATATCTAGGGTCTAACACTGAACATAGAATATTAACTGTAGCAACATTATTATGTATTTAATGTACAGGAGACTTGATTCAGAATACCATTTCATTTCAAAATCGTACATAATGATACGTATATTATTCATACTTTTTATTTTTAAAGTTATTCCTTTTAGCAAAGAAACACTAAATATAGCAGACAAAGATGCTGCAGAATGAAGGCCAGAAATTGAACTCTTGTACTATGATTTGTGTGTAGGTGTGGGCATTAGCCGACTTACATATTAATTACCTTCTGTTCAGGATGTAGACTGTGCTCGTATTTGAAAGTTAAGAGCATGTAAAAGTGAGATTTTCGTGGACATGTACTGTTGCATGCTGAAGCCTACCTGGGTAAAAAAAACAACAACCAGAGTGCATTTGTAACTATTCACAAAATCGAATCACAATTGCACCAAGCTAGATGAAACACACAATATGTTTCATTGTCTGATCTGCTGTACTGCTGTTCAAATATTTAGTTAGTAACAGATTCAACTTAGAAAACTGTTCATTGATTTTCCATTACATTTTTAGGCTTAAACATAAATGCACACACTGTAAAAACGTAGTGCTTGCTTCTTATTATATAAACGTATTGTCTTAATATAACTTATAAACGCATTTAGTTTATTTGTATTCTTTGTTAGAGCACATTTACTTTCCCTCTTCTGTAGTTAGGGGGATTGTTTTCGCCTGAATAAACTCTAGAAGCCCAGTATAGACCCATTGCACGTGACGTCACGCTCCACTTGCGCGAATTATGAACGCCATGACGGCGGAAGAGCTATGCTGTAGACGGACGGCAAGCTAAACGCGTACGTTTTCGTTCGTGTTTGTGTTCTCACATTCACAATCTGCAGAGTAATCATCACCAACGCAAGCATGTGTATGTATTGCCTTTCTGTTTTAAATGAGTGATAAATAAAATGATTCTCAACCAGCTAGCTAGCTGCCGTGCTAACCAGCTGTTCCTGCAGGTCCAACCCGATGATGACCCACATAACTAACTAACTAAAAGAAATAAAGTATAATAAAATAAAATTGATTTAGACCATTTGAAATAGTGGAGAGTGGCAGTGCATTAAATAAAAAATCGAGTCTAGAAGAAAATGACAATCTATAAACCTGCATTAAGTTAATATCAAACTTGAACTGACAAATTATATCAAAATGATGAGTCAGCTAATTTGTGCAAACTCTCATATTACGAACAACAGTAACATTTGTGATTTTTATGTTTTGTTGATTTATACTCTCCACTACTACCCCTAACCCTCATCAACTGGCATGCCTATAGAACATTTCTACCTTTCCTTGTTTTATTAAACCACTTTAACACTTATAATAAGAGCCCCACACACATTTCGCTATTACATTAACTCAAAATTGATTTAAAAAAAATAGTCGTTTAATTTGCAATTCACAGTTTATTTTAGGCTAACAGCTGAAATGATAATGATAAATTAGAAATGGAGACTTTGAATGGATCCAGTGGGTCTTAAACAGCATGTGTGTCTCCAAAGGCTGTTCCTGTCGTCAGTTTCATATCATTTCTCTGTAATAAAAACACAGTCAGTGTGTTTGAGTCGAGGATGCTGAGCTTTATAGAAGATCCTGGGGTCTTAATTGTGCCTGGCAGCAGACAGGCCCACACCAGATCGATGGCACTTCATCCCCAGTGGGCTTTCTAGATATGACTGGCCTGTCTGAAAGGGATTGGTCCCCAATGGAGTCCACTCAAGAGTACGGGAGAGGACTGACAGGCAGGACACACACGCACATTTGCTTGCTATATACACAAGCCAAATACACACACATTCGGAGATATACCTGGGCTTACAGCCATTCAAATGCACACACTTGCTTTCTTTTCTTTACTCTTTCTCCATCTTTCTCTCTTGCACGCACGCACGCACACACACACACACACACACCAGGACGTAAATGGCATGGCTTGGAGATAAGGCTGCTATCAGATCTTCATCGGGAATGACTGCACTCTCATCTGTCATGGTGGCTTTTTTCTCTCCTTCCCCAGTCCTCATCCTGTCTTTGTCCAATAACTTTGACCCTCTACAGGCTTACTGGAGTTATAAGGAGGAACAATATATAATTTTCCTGATGTTTGAAAGACATGGTCTTCTTTCTGTATTATGGCAGTGTGCTCGTGTTTTACTACTTTGTCAGCAGCTGTTTATCCACAAAGGATTGATCGAATACCAAAAAAGTAATTTCGGGACCAACATGAAGAAAAGGTATTTACATATTTGGATGGGGTTCATCCCTAATTTGCCATCCATTTTGAGGGTTTGGGTTGGACTGAGGCCTATTATATGACATTACTAATAAAAAATTGTGTTCAAACAAGGCTTACATGCAACGTGGATACTTGTCAGTATAGATGACCTCCTGGTTCCTCATTGCATTGTTATAGAACCTAATATTGATAGAGAATATTATCCCTGTTACCTCCACATCGGGAGTATGTTAGAGAGGAAAACAATGCCACCATTGAGTATTATAACTCTTGGGTTTCCCCAGCCAGCCTAAGGAAAAACAAAATGAAACGCCTCAACCTGTTGTAGTTGCCACTATACTGCACACATTACCAAACCTGAAATATGGCACAAGAGAACATCATTCAGTAAATATGTTTTATACTCTTGATGTGATTATATTGTAACACTGCTATAATATTACTTTTATGTTTTCCATGATGTGTAGATAAGATTGTTGTTTTTTGTGGTTTGGTGCAAACCAATGCAAATTTAAAAAAAATCAAAGGTTACAAAAAGGACATGCAGTATTTTTACATTCTTAGAATTATTACATTTAGAGCCATTCTTTTTGTTGATGAAAGAGATTTCAATTTACTTTTTAAGATTAGGAGCAACTCTGCAGTCCTGTGGATTGGAAGGGTAACTTCACCAACAGAGAGCCTTTTGGGAAAATAAAGGAGAACACTAAAAAAAAAGTTAAAATACAAAGCTTTAGAGCTGGCCAGTAAATATCTAAAGACTAAATGCCAAATCAGAAGTTGTAAATTGAATTTGCAAAACTCTGCTCTCAACCCTTCATGTTTTTAAGTAAGTTTAAATATAATATGTCTACTTTCTTAGACAGACACACAAACATGGTGCCGGAGTATAAGAACTGTGACAACTCAATATGACTCACTCCTAAAGGTTGGAGCAGTGACACGACTGACACAAGGGACGGACACCATAACATTTACATTAATCCCATATAATTTATTGGCTAGTTAAGGGGAAGTCTCATTTCATTGCTGTCTTATACATCTGCAGGTATTACACTAATAGTGCTGCTTGAACATTAACACTCTTCATACTGTGCTTAGTAGTTGGCCTCACAAGAAGTGTATGTCTGTCAAGCTATGACAGTATACTTAGTGTTCAGCATCCTCAAAGTTATTTGTCGGCATACACTACAGTATACACACAGTTATTCACACTTAAGCACACATAATCACTTTCACGCTTTGATGATACATGCTGCTGGGCATTGCTGTCTTACCTGTGTCTTATCATACATTAGACCTGATATAACAGTGTGTTAAGCTTTGATGGAGCTCGGGAAGAAGTATTATGTTTGAAGTAATGTGCTGGAGCAACAGAAGCATAGCACTGCCAGTATTGTAGTTAAAGAACCCACCGAGCCTGCTGTAAGAGATGTTTAATACGCTCTTGATGTCTCACAGCCAAAATGGCAGAACAAATCCATTTACAATGGTTCTGACGTGTGTGTGTGTGTGTGTGTGTGTGTGTGTGTGTGTGTGTGTGTGTGTGTGTGTGTGTGTGTGTCTCTCTCTTTATGTGTGTGTGTGTGTGTCCATTCCAGTGGAGTTCACCAAACTGGACCTAGCCTCTTTGCAGTCTGTCCGTCAATTTGTCCAGAGCTTTAAGGAGAGGGACCTGCCGTTAAACATTCTGGTCAATAATGGTGAGTGATGGAGATGTCATGTTCTTGCCATGTGTGGACTGTATACTGCATATGTAGAGTAGTCTATCTAGTATTCAGTGAGAAAAGTTGGAATCCTTTACACAGCGGTGTAATTAAGATGATGTCACATGACTGTATTTAAAAGGATATAAAACGTTAAATTCACACACTTTTACAAACAGTATATTTCAGTTTTTGCAAGTACTATGTTTAGCATGTGCTCCATCTGGCTGGGTCATCAATTAGGGAAGCCTTTTATATCTGATTTATGCCCACAGCCCTGTCAGATGAGGTCAACGACCCCTTCATTGACACCACCCGTCAACCTCCAAATGTGTTTGATTGAACTGATTTTAAAATGGATGCTATTTAACACTATTAATGATATACAATTTATATTGTTGAATACTTTTTCCACACAAGACTTGGACCTGAAATTTCCAATGTTCTTTTCTGTGGTCCAATTCCATCAAAGTCCATTTCTATCTATTTCAATTTCTCTGCTCCGTTGCTAACTAGTTTCCATGCACTTTTAATCTCAGCATGTAGTGTTCAGGCCATAGGTGTGATCTGTCTCCCTCACTGATGAGCCAGCCACTTATCAATTCCGTATTTATATGAATATTAGAGTAAAACAGAAGTGGCATGCCAGTTAAAGTTCCAAGTTTATACCATAAAGAACATGCATGTGTACATGTGTGTATGTTTGTGTGCCAAGCGGGTGTCATGCTGATTCCTGAGGGCCGTACTGAGGATGGATTTGAGCAGCACTTTGGTGTGAACTACCTAGGCCACTTCCTGTTGACCTGGCTGCTCCTGGACACACTGAAGGATTCTGGGAAATGTGGTTACTTCTCGCGTGTGGTCAATGTCTCCTCCTCTGCCCACCGCATCGGCAAAATCAGACTAAATGATTTAAATAGCTGGTAGGCTCACACACGCACATACACACAGTCGCACACACCCTAGCAATTTCAAATTATACAAAGCTGATTACAAAGCTGGCGATTTACAAAAAGAGTGATTAATATGTAAAGGATAAGTCCAGTTTATTTTACCTGGGATCTTATTTGTCGTAGTTTTGGCCATCATTCCTATTACTACAGTAATAATAATATTGGAGCAAGGTAATTGATGAGATCTGGGAATGCAGATGATCAAACAGTATGTAAACAAACCCTAATGAACACAACTACAAAAATAACACCATATATGTATTCAACAGAAATTAACCTTTTTTTAAATTCTTGAACAGCTGAACGTTTTAAATCCCAACTTGTCACACTCACTTGCACTTCCTCTATGCTGGCATCACCAACACAAGTGCCTCATTTTCCTGTTGGCATTAGTGGACAATTGTTGGCTCCATTTGGCTCTGCATCATTCCAATTAGCAGCACTGGTGTCCAGAAGCATTAGCACCCTGAATATCTTCATTGTGTTGTTATATTACCCTAGCAGTAGGCGAAGGCCCTTATCAGTGTGCTTAGCCTCTCACAACATGTTATTATAAATTATAAAGTAATGTATAATACCCTAATTTAGTTCAAAAATTTTTCATTTCTAAATGTCATTCTCCGCTATGATAGCTGGCTGAGCTTTAGTGATGCCATCAAGGGTCCTTAGACGATGGCAGAAAAAGAAGTCCTCAACAGTAATACACAACCAAAAGTTGAGATGTTCAGTTGTGAGGGCCCTAATGTAACTGCCTTGTAGCTAACTGACAAACTTACCTACAGAAACTGTTTAGTGCTGCAGATGTGGTCAGTAACATCAACAAGAGGGAAGTAAAAGCTACTGAAAATAACAGCTCTGTGTGTCTGTTTGAGGTTTTACATTTTGCACTTGTACCACCTGTTAGCTAAAAAAAAAAAAAGAAGATACAATGGTAATATTATCATCAAGTGTATATTAAATACTCAAACAGTCTCGTCTTGTTTCAGAGATGTGTATATCAAACAGCAGATAGTAAGAAAACAAACTGCAGTGTAATGCTGACTGCCTGGCAGGTGTGAAAACTGCAGATAGTCTCCTTTCCTGTAGATGCTGCACATGAGCATGTGTACACCTGCAACTGCAACTGCTGTTGCCTTTATTGCAGATAGTTGATGCAAGTTTGACTGGAAGTCCAGAGTTGTACAGTAGATCTTTGTAAATTGCTAAATGTGGTTTTGCAGTCATATGATGTCTCGTTTCAAATGCTATCAATGACTCTGATCGTCCTTGTTTGCCAAATTTTACCGATGAACCTGAGGAGAATTTGGCCTTGTTCAGCAGGACATGGAAACATATTGCCTATTGTGGCAACAGTTTATTATAATAAATGAAACAAAACTGTGAAAATAGCTGTTTACCTGCCTTTTTATCCTTGTTATATTTAAACAGATGCACATTTCAGGATTTTAATGCAACATTCTAATCGTGTTTATTGCTTTTTCTCTCTTCAGCCAGTGTTATTCAGCCCATGCTGCTTATTGTCACAGTAAGCTGGCCCAGCTGTTATTCAGTTCCCACCTCCACCAGGAAGTGCAGTGTGGAGGTTTCCCACTGAGTTCATGTGCTGTGGATCCTGGCATGGTGGATACTGCTCTCTATTGCCACCTCTGGACGCCCCTCTGTCTGGCACAGAGCGCCATCGCCCGCCTGCTTTTCAGGGTAAAACATTGAACGTTCATCTGCTTCATTCACACATTTCGATTTTTGTCATTCTGCAAGACAGCAAAGCACATATGATATAAATATTAAAGTACACTTAATCATTATCTGTGAAAAACAAAGCTTTAGTTTGAACATTTTCCACCATTATTGATCAATAACTTGATTTTACAATTTAATTAACTAACGACTTTATATCATTAGAATATATCCCCCAGTAATTTTCCTATTCCAGACTACACTATGTATTTTTTTACTTTACCATCGGGTGATTTTCTCAAACCCTTGATTGTGATTAAATTGCTTTATACTTGCAGGAATATTTTAAGGACACCAAGGCTTTGGTCTTCTGCAGTGATACATTACATCACAAGCTTGTAAGAGAGCTTAGATTTCTATTTTATAAATATACAGCTGACTCAAACTGCCTCCTGTAGCAAAAGTGTGATGACTATAATCATGTTTTTCCTACTAACAGTCATGCTAGCTACTATGTTAGACATTTAAAAAACACAATAATGGTCTTCTCTCCTGGAAAGGAACTGTTAAACTTTGTTCAAGGTGACACACACAGTGACCTGAAACAACATATTGGAGTGCAGACGTTCAGGATATTTTATTTTACAAGCTGTAACACAGATACTCATGCATGTGCACATGCATACACACAGCCTATCCACGTCACTGAAAATGGAAGTGCCACTAAAAATCAAGGCAGGCTGTTCACTGTGTGTTTTATTTTAAAACATTTCTTGCTAAGCTTAAAGCGATGGCTGCAGGCTACCGTTAATGTCCCTGGGATTTAATGAAAGGAGACTTATGTGCGTGTTTGGAGCCCAAAACTGCAATTGTCACAGGCATTTGCCTCCGAGCAAAACCTGGGATAGTTCTGCACCACATACGCAAACACATTAATCACATAAACTCATTGACACCCACACACACACACCCACACACAAACTGTGATTCTCTCCCATTACGACCCCTTTTTTTATCTAGAGCTATAACAGCAGGTGCATGCAGAGCCAAATATTATATATTATGGCATGCTGTTTAGGAAATTATTTTATATATATATATATATATATATATACAGTGCCTTGCGAAAGTATTCGGCCCTCTTGAACTTTTCGACCTTTTGCCACATTTCAGGCTTCAAACATAAAGATATAAAACTGTAATTTTTTGTGAAGAATCAACAATAAGTGGGACACAATCATGAAGTGGAACGAAATTTATTGGATATTTCAAACTGGGCGTGCAAAATGATTCAGCCCCCTTAAGTTAATACTTTGTAGCGCCACCTTTTGCTGCGATTACAGCTGTAAGTCGCTTGGGGTATGTCTCTATCAGTTTTGCACATCGAGAGACTGACATTTTTGCCCATTCCTCCTTGCAAAACAGCTGGAGCTCAGTGAGGTTGAATGGAGAGCGTTTGTGAACAGCAGTTTTCAGTTCTTTCCACAGATTCTCGATTGGATTCAGGTCTGGACTTTGACTTGGCCATTCTAACCCCTGGATATGTTTATTTGTGAACCATTCCATTGTAGATTTTGCTTTATGTTTTGGATCATCGTCTTGTTGGAAGACAAATCTCCGTCCCAGTCTCAGGTCTTTTGCAGACTCCATCAGGTTTTCTTCCAGTATCTTCCTGTATTTGGCTCCATCCATCTTCCCATCAATTTTAACCATCTTCCCTGTCCCTGCTGAAGAAAAGCAGGCCCAAACCATGATGCTGCCACCACCATGTTTGACAGTGGGGATGGTGTGTTCAGGGTGATGAGCTGTGTTGCTTTTACGCCAAACATAACGTTTTGCATTGTTGCCAAAAAGTTTGATTTTGGTTTCATCTGACCAGAGCACCTTCTTCCACATGTTTGGTGTGTCTCCCAGGTGGCTTGTGGCAAACTTTAAACAACACTTTTTATGAATATCTTTAAGAAATGGCTTTCTTCTTGCCACTCTTCCATAAAGGCCAGATTTGTGCAGTATACGACTGATTGTTGTCCTATGGACAGAGTCTCCCACCTCAGCTGTAGATCTCTGCAGTTCATCCAGAGTGATCATGGGCCTCTTGGCTGCATCTCTGATCAGTCTTCTCCTTGTATGAGCTGAAAGTTTAGAGGGACGGCCGGGTCTTCGTAGATTTGCAGTGGTCTGATACTCCTTCCATTTCAATATTATCGCTTGCACAGTGCTCCTTGGGATGTTTAAAGCTTGGGAAATCTTTTTGTATCCAAATCCGGCTTTAAACTTCTCCACAACAGTATCTCGGACCTGCCTAGTGTGTTCCTTGTTTTTCATGATGCTCTCTGCTCTTTAAACGGACCTCTGAGACTATCACAGAGCAGGTGCATTTATACGGAGACTTGATTACACACACATGGATTCTATTTTTCATCATTAGTCATTTAGGTCAGCATTGGATCATTCAGCGATCCTCACTGAACTTCTGGAGAGAGTTTGCTGCACTGAAAGTAAAGGGGCTGAATAATTTTGCACGCCCAATTTTTCAGTTTTTTATCTGTTAAAACAGTTTGAAATATCCAATAAATTTCGTTCCACTTTATGATTGTGTCCCACTTGTTGTTGATTCTTCACAAAAAATTACAGTTTTATATCTTTATGTTTGAAGCCTGAAATGTGGCAAAAGGTCGAAAAGTTCAAGGGGGCCCAATATTTTCGCAAGGCACTGTATATATGTATATATATATATATATATATATATATATATATATATATATGTATATATATGTATATGTATATGTGTATGTAAAGTCTGAATATATTGAATGAACCTCGAATATATTGAATGAAAGTCTGAATATATTGAAACAACCTCAAATATATTGAATGAACCTTGGAATATATTGAATGAAAGTCTGAATATATTGAATGAAAGTCTGAATATATTGAATGAAAGTCTGAATATATTGAATGGAAGTCTGAACATATTGAATACAAGTCAGAATGAACCTTGAGAATATTGAATGAAAGGCAAGTGAGTGAGCCTGATGAAAGGGACCTGCCTGAACAAAGAGGTTCCTTTCATTCGGTCTTCCACGATGAAAAAGTTAATAAACTTCTTCATTGGGAGAACGGTACTGGATACGGTTACCGTTACTAGTACACATGCATTCGCCAGTGTGTTAATAATCTCTTCATTGCTCAAAATTGCTGACGCTAGATTTCTTGCTGATAGTGTCACACTTCGGTTAGGATTAATCGAAACGAAAACACAAGAAGGCGGCAGTAAATGATGTCAGATTTCATTTCAACTTTCATTCAATATATTCAGACATTCATTCAATATATTCAGACTTTCACTCAATATATTCAGACTTTCATTCAATATATTCGGACTTTTGTTCAATATATTCAGACTTTTGTTCAATATATTCAAGGTTCATTCAATATATTCAGACTTTCATTCAATATATTCAAGGTTCATTCAATATATTCAGACTTTTATTCCATATATTCAAACTTTCATTCCATATATTCAGACTTTCATTTCATATATTCATACTTTCACTTTCATTCAATATATTCAGATTTTCATTCGATATATTCAAACTTTACGTATATATATATATATATATATATATATATAGTAATTTACTAAACGGCATACCATAATTTATATATTAAGACTCAGAACTCAAAATCAGGAGCATCTTTTGGAAGCATGCCGCAATTAATATCGGGAGGAAGTAGTCATTACGATTTGTGGATATTGTAAGGAAAAAACAGGATCCTTGGCAAGTAAAGCAGTAATGTCAGATACAACAGTGCAACAGGTGAGCTGAAATGATTGGCCTGTTTAAAGACAAAAACAATACTTGGGACATACAGTCATACAAGAGACATACACAGAACAACAGACAGTAACAGAAGGGGGGCTGGGGTAGCGAGGGGTGTTAAGGTGGAGACACCACCAGCCCAATCCTGTCGCATATGTGACAGGTTATATTAGTTGTGACTTCAGCCTGGCACCCTCACAAAGGGTCAGAGAGTGCAGCGTAATACCCTTTACATCAGAACAAAAGGTCAAAACTATTTGTTTTTTTCAGTTTCCATTAAGTAAGTATGGTTCTCTTTACTGAGAGACATGCTAGGCAGTGATGCCATTCCATTTACCTTTGCTGAATACCTTTTATACCTAATAATAAATAATTTTTATAAATCACAATGTGTTTTCCAACTAGTCTGTGGTGAGAGATACTAGGTATCATTCCCCCTGTGATCTTATATTTATGCAAGAGTTATGCAACTTGTTATTAACATTTTTAATATATATACTGAAAAAAAATTGGCCTCATTTCAATTATACTGCAATTTCAATTCAATAAGTCCAATATTAGTGCTATCGGAAAGCAATTGATACAATTTAAATCTTTGTTCTTCCAAACTATTTAAAAATCGGTTTCCCTCCAGCTGTGAATAGTGGATTCTTGCAAATTGAACAAGACAGCATGAAAGAAAGATGTCTATGAAGTCCTTTAGCTATGTCACTTGAATGGAGAATTGAAGGGTTTTTCAATTACATTTAGACATTGTATTTGTGACTATCTACCACAATAGGCTAAATAATATGAATAAACATCAGGAATACCCAAATGTTTTTTCCGACTTATCCTGGGTTGTTTGTCTTTACATAAAAAACATTGTACCACGTTGTTAATTTCCTGAAACCACTGCTGTGGTATGGAATACCGTAGCTATGGCCTTTCTATCCTGTCAAATGCTTTCTTAGCATCCATTGACATTGTCACCACTGGATGCTGAATTGATGCCGCTCTTGACATTATATGAAAAAGTCTCCTCATGCTACTAGAGGTGAGTCGGCCAGCAATGAAACTCACTTGATCTAAATGAATTAACAATGAAACCACTCTCATAAGAAGTATTGCAAGCATCTTTGCAAACACTTTATAATAATTATTCAACAACAGGAATAAATTCAGAGGAACAATAAAAATGTATCTTTGGAAATGTTGAGGACGTGCTACTGGTCTCACAGCTGACACAGATCAACACTAACACACACTCACACTTAAGCATGCACACACACACACACACACACACACACACACACACACACACACAGAGCCTTCTTTTCACTGAAGATAACACACAGTGACATCAGCCCTCTGGCATTCACTCACATACAAACACACACACACACACACAGACACACACACACACACACACACACACACACACACACACTCTCTCTCAGGCAGCATGTTTGTTTTTTGCAGTTATAACTTCTTGTTGAACTTGTCATACTGCAGTCACTCCAATTCCTTTTGATGTTTATGTATCTTTGGTATGCAGTGATTTATTTAGATTTTTTAGATATGTACATCGTTATATATACTTGAGTGTGTGTGTGTGTGTGTGTGTGTGTGTGTGTGTGTGTGTGTGTGTGTGTGTGTGTGTGTGTGTGTGTGTGTGTGTGTGTGTGTGTGTGTGTGTGTGTGTGTGTGTGTGTGTGTGTGTGTGTGTGTGTGTGTGTTTGTGTGTGTGTGTCTGTGTCTGTTTGTGTGTGTGTGCGCGTGTCTGTGCGTTTTCCTCAGACTCCTGCAGAGGGCGCTGTCACTGTGTTGTACGTCGCTCTGTCACCGGCCTTGGAGGGGGAGTGTGGAGGAGGCTACTGGGCCAATGGGCGCAGGGAGATGACAACACCACCGACCTTTAACCCTCAGCTGCAGCTAAGCCTATGGGAAACTAGCGTCCAGTTGCTGGGCCTGCAGTAGCCTGTGATGTAAGGACAACTAATTGGACTAAACCTCGAAGAAAACACTAGACAAAGACCCTTAACTCTGGCCAACCTGCCACCCTCTCCTTCTTTTTCTCATTATTGTTTCTCCATCCGTACCTCACGTCAAGGTGTTTGTAGCGATTTATTTTGACAGTCTCACAATCCACAACTGGACTGTGATTGGTTACTAGGGGAGTGAAGCCCTCCTTTTTGTTTCAGACCTGCCAAAGAAGGGCTACAGGGGATGGAAGATGTTTTTTTTTGGGGGTGTTTTAGCAATGACCATGCAATCATATACAAACGCACGCTAGGGTTATATTGATATATGATTTTGCTGTCAAAATACTGGGCAGATGCTGACGTTGGCCTTTAGTTATAAACAGATATCAGTTGTTATCCAAGTTTATTCCCTGATCATAACTAACCTGATGTCTGGCCAGAGAAATCATTCCATAATTTCATATTCAAAAACCTGCGATGGCACCTGCCTCACTCTGCCTTAATGTCATTAATCTGGCTTGATGTTAGATGTTAATTGTCTCTCAGTGATGAACTTAATTCTGTTTCAGAGCCTTTTCCATCCTAAAAATAAAAATGTCAGCAACCATTAAGATGCTTCTTGGGCATAAATAATACTTTAAAAGCAGAATTTTGGCGTAGTATACTGCACTAGCATTCACACACACACATTCATGCACCATGACAATGATCTGATTTTTCAAATCTGAACCCACCTTGCCATGGCGGGGGAATGTGATGTCATCAGTTTGGGCTGATATATCACAATGATTTCAAAGATCGTCAAGGCATCCCACTCGTTCAACTGGGAGCACTTTGTTTTTTGGTACATTAACTGAATCGTCATGCTAACTGCTAGTAGGTGTATTATAGGCTGCGTTTTAGGTGAATTCTGTTTTTCTCATGATGCTGGGAAAACTATCAACTCCTCTTTCCTCTCGCTCGTCACGGCTCAGCAATCCAACAAAAGACATTCCTTTGGACTGATCAGTGGGTTTGGGAAAACATTAAAAAGGAAGAGATCCCATGTAAAAGTATGCCTAAATTTAGAATAATTCCCCCTAAAGATGCGAGAGTGATGAGACATTTGGTTTTGTTCTGCGGAATTGTCTTGCTGTTGACATTTTCTGAAGCCAGGGTCTCCAGACATTTCTGTTTGCTTTTGTCTGCTCAGAAACAAAAAGGGAACGATGGGGAACCAACCACCACTTCAATCTATTCCCATTTTCCTGTGTGATCTGTGTTAATCAGTTTTACTGTGTCTGTGATACGTGTGTGTGTGTGTGTGTGTGTGTGTGTGTGTGTGTTTTATGCACACAAGTTAAGAATTGACTCATGCTCTAGACCCAATTCATGTTGATGGGTAGCTAAACAATGGCCATTTCTGGCAGAACAGCGACGGGACAAAGAGAGAGAGAGGGAAAGCACTTTTTTCCCCCCCAGTATTCAAGCTGTGATTGGTTCCTCATTGCTGCTGCTGCCGCTTCCTCATTTGGCGCCGCTCCCAGTGCATTGTGGGATTGAGATTTCCCAGTGGTGAGAATCAAACTCAATCTGCTAAGGCTGACACACACACACACACACACACACACACACACACACACACACACACACACACACACACACACACACACTCAGAAACATTGGAAACCGTACATCCAGGCACAGGCTTATCTAAACAAGCACACAGCAAACAAACACGTCTGTTACTCATGCAGGAAAATACTCACATACTTACACACACACACACACACACACACACACACACACACACACACACACACACACACACACACATACATACACACTGCGCCATCTCCACTGTGATAAACCATTTTAGCTGTGATGATAAAAAGTTTTATCTTAAATTAACAAGTTTTGGCAAAAACTCCTGCCCCACATGCCATCCCATTGCTGTATGTGTACATTGATGCTCTGAATACTGCCACTAAGCATCCAGCATGCGTTAATATCTGCTGTACGTGAAGCAATAGAATCACTATGGTAGCTAATTCAGCCAAGTCGCACAGAGCCAGACATTCAGAATAGGAAAAGAGCCCAAGAGTGTGAAAGTGTATGAATGAAAAAGATACAAGCTTCCAGTTGCCCATAATATCAGGAATTCAAAATTTCTCTGTTTAAATGTATACAAGCGTTTATGAAGACGTTAATGTGCATTGTTTAGTGTGGTTAAACTTAAAGTTGTATTGTTTTTCAAGCACTTTAAAGATGTGTCCCAATTCAGGGGCTGAATCCTGTGAAGGATGCGGCCCACTAAAGGTCAGACTGAAATGCTCCTCCCCGTTAAATGAGACGCCAGTCTAGACTCATAAAGATAAAAACTAATGGGTGTGTTCAGGCGCTCCTTGTCAACTCAATTATAGGATCTTGCCATCAATAGATAAAGCCAATAAAGTCTGCAGTACGAGTTGTGATTTTTAACGTGAACACACAATGACCACCAGGTAAATAGTAGACCAGGTTAATGGTAAATATATCCACGCTACTTCCATTTATTTGTAATGCCCTGTGATTAACATGTCCATGCTGCAAATAGTGGAGTTCACGCCTGGCTTCCATTATTTACAACCCATTGTCGGTCAACTCCATGTGATGTGATTACCAGTGATAGATCACAAGTAGCTGCTGAATATGACATGATCACATGAATTTATGAGTTGACAAAGATCGCCTGAATGCTCCATTGAGCAGTCGATCAGCACATAGGCTTGTTGAATCTTGAGATTTGTCTTCCAAAATGTTGGGTAAAAGTTTTTTGTTGACATCACCTAACAACTCAAGATGGTTGGCCCTATGTGTGTTTCAAATACTGTTAAATGACAATACAACATTATATATCCATTATATTTGGGTTTAATTAACCCTTGAATGATAGACTTTGGCGAAAATGTATCAAAGCGTAGAGAAAGATCAGAGTTACGGAGTCATAATTACAGAATTATTTGGATGTTAAAAGTAGGAACCTGATAATTACGATAACTCCAACATGACATGAACGTGACATGAGGGCAAAACACGTCACAGCTTAACTTTATTCCCCGATTGGCTCTCATTATAGAATTACTTGAATCTGTCCAATTTACTGTAGGCCAGTAGTCAGTAATTGCACTTGAAAACCTCGACCAGCAGCTTTACCTTATTTGAATGAGAATACTGTAGCTGATTTCACTGAGCCAATCAGGGTTCTGTGGGTTGAGGATTTTGATTTAATTAAATAAATTCAATTCAGCTTTAATTTTTTTAGAGAAATATCACAATCCAGGAGCTTGGTGTGTTTGAAAAGGATGTTTGGAATTCTAATTTAAAGCAAACATCTCTTAAGTTTGATGGCTCTTTCTAGTGTAGTAGTTGTGTGGAAATTGACTCTAAATGCCAGCAATACTCCTCGGTTGTTGAGTATCTAAACACTTCATCGCCTCAGTGCTTCCTTGTTTGACTGTGTGATTCCCTGAGGCAACTGTAAGGTACTGACTAAATAACAGAATAACAAACAACAAAACCTAGGCCCATTTAAACAAATGCGCTCGCTTTCCTTCACACAAATGAAAACACCAGCTTACTACTCAGCAACCCTCATTTAAAATGTACAAGGCTCCATCCTGTCAAAGAGTCCAGCTGCTACATGTATTAAAACCTGAGAGAAAGAGAGGGAGAACGTCACTGACTGCCTTTCCTATCTGAGCACAAGGTTTCCCAAGGACAAAGTGAGGAGGAGTGTGAGGATCTGCCTTGGTGTTCTTGTTGTGTCAGCACGCAGAAGATGGGTAAAGGTATCAATAATAACCTTGTTATATATTTACCGTACTCCCCAAGCAACAAGGACGACACAGTGAACTTTCCGAGCTTGAATTGCGAATATAGAAAAAGAGCAAAAGAACAGCTCAAGTAACTGTCTATGATATTGTCTGTATGTGATTTACTTGTGTATGATCATTTCAAAGCATTGTCGCCACTGGAGAGTGACCAGTAGATCTGTATGTAGACTGACAATGTTCTAATAGCCATTCTTCTGTCTGACTTGGGATAACATTTATATTAAATGTTTCAGTCCCAGGTTCTGCAAATCCTAAATGTGTATATGTATAGGACGTGAGATAATATAAAGACATATACAGGGGGTAAGCAGATGAACTGAGTCCTTACTCTGGTACTAGTCCAGTTAAGAGAAAACACATGCAGACGTGTCTGTCCTTTCACCTTTATTGCCATATTCCCCTATACCATTTTCTCCTTTGGTGCTAGTGCAACCTTTTCACTCGACTCCCTGAGGGTTGCAAATAGAATATGATCTCACTTCAAATCTAGTGTAAATATTCAGTTCATCTGGGCCCCTGAGGACTTCTGAAATGTGAAAAAATGTTTTATTTTGTATTATTATTTTGTTGTTGTTGAGATAAACATCTTATTGCTTTTGCTGTGCCTAAGAAGAAAACCTCCCTCATCTATGTGTAACTGTGAATTTTTCATGTAGATATGAGCTTGTACAAACTGTGATTACCGTCTTGTCCTGTGTACTGCCGTAAGTTTTTTCTCTTTGGAGTTGTGTGTGTGTGTGTGTGTGTGTGTGTGTGTGTGTGTGTGTGTGTGTGTGTGTGTGTGTGTGTGTGTGTGTGTGTGTGTGTGTGTGTGTGTGTGTGTGTGTGTGTGTGTGTGTGTGTGTGTGTGTGTGTGTGTGTGTGTGTGTGTGTGTGTGTGTGTGTGTGTGTGTGTGTGTGTGTGTGTGTGTGTGTGTGTGTGTGTGTGTGTGTGTGTGTGTGTGTGTCTAAATAAGGGAGTTCATGTCCATGTTTTTTCTGTCAATGGTTGTGACATTCCAGCAGCAGCCACCACCTTTTCTATTATCCAAAGCCCCTCAATAAACATATCATTGTGCCACTCTTGGTCTCCGTCTTTTACACTGTGTGGGAGTGAGCAACTGTCAGACTGATGACACGCAGCATGAGACAGCGAGCCTCGAGCACTGTCTGAACTTTTGAGATATTCTCAGATCCACTAGTGAAATTCTCACACACACACACACGAACAGTGCAGTTTGTCCTATCTTAAATATCCGATTTGGTATTAACTAGTATTTTTTAGTATATTAACTAGGCAGTGAGACAGACACCAGTTCACAGATGTTAGCATTTGTGTTAAAAAATTAATGTTAATTGAATCTGGAAACACACTGTCACAAAGGTTTAATCAGTATACAAACTTTACGGTACATGACAGATTGGAGGGGCCCCCATAGCTGCTTCACAACAACTCAACCCTCCTCTGAAGATGTGATGTTTTCACTGGGGGACTGTTGTTTAGGTTTTCACAGTCACAGCTCTCTCCCAAGAGACTCATTACTGTAAATATACTGGTACAATCAATTCTTGTCGCTTCAGCGGTCTATTGATGATTTTTCTATCTATAGTCATAGAAAGTGAACTTTTAAGACGATGACAGTTGTGCTGCTCCAGCTGTTTGACTTGCAAATGTGAGTTTTTTTTTTCTAAGGGCAAACAAATAGATTCAACTTAATGCACATGACAGAAGTAATTAAATGTAAATGGGACTTACTCTTATTTTTGGATTTAATTGTGTTGAATTACAGCAAGCTTTTAGTTTTCTCATTTCCGAAGTGTTTTACTTTACCACAAATGAGTGTTTTGTTATTTAGTCTGGTTACAAAATACTTTATGTGGCGTCAAATGTAGCTGAATGGAATGTAAACTTAGAAAACATATCATAAATGAAGAAAAAAAGTGATATCTAAACCATACATGTGAAAAAAATAATACTAAACATTTACAATTTCTGTTCAAAATGTAGGTTTGGGTTTAGTTAAGTTTCAGTTCAGCTTTATTGTCCCACTAGGGTAAATTAGGTTTGCAGCCACAGTAGGCCAAACAGTCCACAACCACAACAATTATAAAAACAAAACATAACATATCTCGTTAAAAATAACTTTCAATCAGTTCTATTGTAAGTGCAGAAGCAATGGGTCAGAAACAACAGATGATTAACTCATAATGACTAACTCTCCAGTACAGTGATCATTTGAAGGAGTTCAGCAAACCAATAGCTACTGAAGCAAAGGATGCCCTTTACACTCATGATTTGGATATCATAATTACAGATTTTCTTTTAAATTAATGTTTTTTATGTTTCAATTCCACCGCTACCACAATTGTGCACTGTAGCTTTATATTCTGCTAAATTTTTTCCCCCCTTTTTGTTTTCTCTTGGCTTGCATTTATGGTACTTTATGGTAGAGGGTGGGGGGGTAACATTACTGCAGAGACTTTAACTGTGGATCATATTTCGGAAAGGGAAACAAACGAGACGTAAAACAAAGAATCCCTCTCCTGCTCCCCACTATATACATTCATAAACCTTGGACCCAGACAAAGTTTAACAAATGAATAAGACATCTCTCTTCCTGTATATGTGACAATAGAGTGATAGCAGAGAAGCTTCTGTCATCTGGTCTGAAAAAAAGTGCCATTGAGACACTTGATTAGGCAGCTGAGCCGAAATAACATGAAAGCCACGAGAATCACAGCAGAAAATCATCAAGGTGCATTTGAATGGCAGGCAAGCAGAGGTACATCATGTACTGAATATGACAACTTGTTAGAATGAATATCTGACACAATGAGGAGAATGAGGTGCTGTCTCTTCAGCTCTTTGTAACATGAGGAAAGGAAACATACAATACAGCGTGTCTGCACTTAATTGACTGTCGCCTGAGCCTACTCGGGCAGAAAACAGAGAGAGGGAAAGAAAGAACAACCTGAAATGACAAAATGATCATCCTCATTCATGTCCTGGTAATTAATGCTAGTATACTTGGGACATATTATGGTTTATAACAAGTATAATCTGCAAAGAATTCTAAACACATTAATGGGTCCTTATTCAGCCATTAAGTGGCAGCTCTCCCTCCATAAATTCCTTATGGGAGATTTAATAAAATCATTGCATGCACACTCATAAACTAGGAAGTGGCTAATAAGCATTCATTTATTTAATTGCTGCCAAATGACTGAGAAGACATTATTATTCATAGCAACAATCAAGTGGGACCTGGTTGTACAGTCTTACCTTTTTTTACCGGCAATAGTCCCATAGTCCATTCACTAATGTGCGCATCTCCTCATCTCAGAAGTAATAGTAATATATTACTTACTATATTGTGCTAAAGGGCAGTACTTAAACACCAATTCACACATTACACCTCTATTAATAGCTCCAAAATTGTTATATATCGCTGTAAATGATCAGAAAGGAAAACAGCATATTTCAAATCAAAATAGCGAAGTAATGTTACCCATTGTTTTATAAAACCATTTACTGTATAACTATCTATCTATCTATCTATCTATCTATCTATCTATCTATCTATCTATCTATCTATCTATCTACCTATCTGTCTATCTATCTATCTATCTATCTATCTATCTATCTATCTATCTATCAAGGTTTTGGTCGTGATGGGCGGCAGCCAGAGGGAAGTGTTTCAAAAAGGTGAGGATGGACTTAATGATGAAAGGCAGAGTAGAAGTGCACCGTCATTGACTTTGGCAGGTTGAACTTCTTCAGCTGGCGCAGGAAGTACATCCTCTGTTGTGCCCTTTTGATGAGGGAGCTGATGTTGAGCTACCATTTGAGGTCCTGGGAGATGATGGGGCCCAGGAAGCAAAAGGACTCCAAAGTCATTCTCAGCAGAGATGAGTCCAATAAGGCTGGTGTCGTCTGCCAATTGTCCGCCAACTTTTCCTTAATGTTATTTCAAAGCTTCAAACTAGTGACCTTCTAATCACAAGCCCACCTCCAACATCTTCAGAAGAGCACATTTGTTCATACTTTATTAAACATAGTTTGATTCAGGGTTTTTTCCTGATCTAAGGTCAGTCTGCTAACAGATGTGTCCAACAGATGTCAAATAGATCCACTGATGATTCTTCTCAGTGACTGGAAGGGAAAACAGAATAACCTTTTCTTTGACCTTCTTACAACAGGAAACTTAGAGGAACTAGACTAAAAACACATACAGTGTTATGAAAGTGTGCAAAACCCCCAAAACCCAGACAAAAATACCTGTACACACAATTACTGTAAGAGACAACCTAATTGACATGATCATCTCTTATCTGATGAATAAGCAAACTAAACCTAAAAAGGAACCATATAACACTGATGCTGAGGGTCTCTTTTCCTGCAAAGTGCGAGAGAGGTCTGTCTGTCTGCAGGCCCACCTATTACAGTCTCTAAGTGTAAGATTAAGACGGCCATTAATCTTCCAGGCAGCAGTGGCTTATGGGGAAGGCCAGACAGCCTAGGGCTAATTGATACATGTACCTTGTCAGGACTCCTGATGGAGGGATGGATGGGTGGACACACACTCCCCTCCCCTGCAAATCTGGTGACTGTCAACAAAAAATGCATTTATTCTACATCATAGGAACCCGGACATTGATATTCATGCTTTTTGTTTGTTTGGAATGGTATAGTTACAAAACAACAATCATATGGGGACAGTGAGGCTTCCTTTAATAACCTTTCCCGTTCCACAACTCCAATGATAAACAATTTCAGTCACATGCTGCTTGTTCTCGAGGACCGACACAGAGGTCAAACTCTGCCTCAGAATCTGGAACAGGTTTCTGTGCCACATCCAGTGCCAATAGAAAAAAATCTCATTGCACAGTTTTTCATTCAGTGAAGTCCTAGTTCGTTTGCTTTGCGTCTCAGTTAGTCTATTTTTAAATGATGGACCATTCTGTGCTCTCTAATTGTGTTGCCAGATTGATTTGGTTCGGGCTCTGGTTTATGTGGTAGGCAGCAGCTGGAGTGAGGCCAGGAGAAATACAGATGGAGAGCTCTACTCCGAATGAAATACTGTTTGTGTGCATCAGTGGTGTGCTTTGTAAAATATATCGTTGTGCTATGTATTGCAGATGCATGTATGACTCTCTGAAGTACGGTAATTTTTGTCTTGATGAAACTATATTTCTCTTTGATGAATATAAATGCACCATGCCGCTATTAGTAGCTAAAATAATGTTATCCATGTATTTTAGGAGGGTAGTTACTCATATATGACATGTCTCTACCTGCCAGGCTACACTTTGTAAGCCACTGTAGTTCTTCCAAGTGATTCTGTTCTGCATCCATGTTGTAGCTTTATTCAAAGTATCTGGTTGAAATGAAGGTCTATTGTGATTTTCTTTGCAAAGAGGATACATTTGCAGTGTATGAAAAATATTAATTGTTCAGCATAAAATCTATAAACCTACATCTGTTGTCACTGTGCATTCAAAAAGATCCTGTTGTTGTTACGCTAAATACTTCAACAACCTGTTTCAGATAATGGTTAGCCAATCATGCATCTTGGGGTCCTAGCAAAACCAGTAATAAAGTATGTTTCATCTCATCATCTTGATGCATTTTGGTAGCCTAGAAATCTAGACGCATCCTAGCGGCAGCAAATTTAATTTGCAGCCAGGGTCGTCTAGGCACTCTCCAAACCAAACTCTAGTCAGGCCAATCACATCGTGTATAGAGTCGGTGGGCGGGCTTATGGCTGCTGCAGCTGGGAACAGCGGTCTTCTGGAAGACTTGGAGTTAAGCTTTTCTTTGAGAAAAGAACAAAGAACGGCACAGAAGTCATTCTTAAGAAAGGAAGATGTGTTCGGAGTTTTGCCGACCGGATACGGCAGAAGTTTAATCTATCAACTAGCTCTGCTACCTTCTTCGTTGCTCTGCTTGAGGGAATTTGAAAGACAACCATTTATCCCGCCCCTCGGATTGAGCCGTGCCAATGGTGAGTTCCCAGACCCAACATCTTGATGTGGGTCTGGCTTGTCAGGCTAGCATTTTAGTGGTTGATTCAGCATTTTGGACAGCGAGCTTGAGGCATCTGTTTTTCTGGTTATGTGTGTAAAATCAGAATACCACAATTTCAGCAGATAAGATAGCTTTACATTAATAAGCAAAACTCTCTTTTGTAAAGGCTCTGCTTATTGACAGTCAACCTTTGAGCTAAATCTGTGATCTCCACATACGTCTGAGCCCATTTAAATGTTGGTTTGCATGGATTTCTTCAGACATATCTGATATGAATGGTTTAGATAAGTAAACAATCCAATCAGTGAGGTCAAATATGAAAAGCAAACACACACGGCCAATACAACTGAAAATCCAGTCATAGGATTAGACTGGGCTGATTGGACTTTAATTACATGTCGGATATTAGCTAGTCATGTTGTTTGATCAAAGTTACTTCCTGGCCTTAGTCACATAGATTTAAAATTTTAAATGTATTAACATATTTATTTTACCAGATATTACGCTTTGGTGACCCATTATGATCTAATGCTTAAGAATGTTCTTAAGAGAAAGAAAAAAATGGAGCTAACAGACTACATCTAATTTTGGGCCTGAACATGAACTCTAAAGACTCGGACTGAAAAAGGACAAGAAAATGATTTCTTACATCAGGAAAAACACTACGGCACTCGGTAACCCAACCCAAACACAGCAGCTTGTCTTGCAGAGAGTTAAAGAAAGAAAAAGAAAAAAAAACACTCAACTTTTGTCTCAAACCCAGTAAAGAAACCCAATGACCTGAACAACAGAAAAACAAATGTGTTTCATTTGGTAAAAACACCACAAATGAGTTTCACTAAACTGATGTTCATTCATTCATGATAATCATTCAGTAACTGTCTTGATTGGCCCAATGATTCTAGTCAAGCACTGTGTAAAACCATTTATTCTAGTGGAGAATTGGTATCACTGCCTTCCCTCTCCCTTTTCCACAATTGCAAATGGGATTATGTTCAAAATAGCAGTTGGTAGTTTACAGTGGTGCGTTGGTCAAAGTATCATATCGGAGTCGGTGTGTTTAGAAATGTACAGTGAGAGAGTTGAGAAGGTGAATGCTGGCATATTGCTAAGCTTTTGTGTCTCTGTCTGTGTGTTGTGTGTGTGTTTCTGTATCCCTTACTATCTCTTAACACACACACACACACAGGTTTGTGGGACTATCTTTGTGGGGACCCGTCATTGACATAATGCATTCCCTAGCCCCTTACCCTCACCTTAACCATCACAACTAAATGCCTAACCTTAACCCTTACCCTCACCCTAACCATAACCAAATTATATCCCTAATCCTAAAACCAAGTCTTAACCCTCAAACAGCCCTTTAACCTTGTGAGGTCCAGAAGTATACTGGACTCCTGGTTTTTGGACACCACGAATATAGTTAAACAAGCCCACACACACACACACACACACACACACACACACACACACACACACACACACACACACACACACACATTCATACACACTCAGAGTCACAGAGATGTACTGTAGGAGAGGATGGGATCTACTGTCTAAAAATGGCCAAAGACGACGAGGAGGAAGAGAAGGAGGGGAGGAGATGAAGGCAGGGTAAGTGAGAAGATATGTGGAAATGAGAGAGCGAGAGAGGAGGGGGATATATTTCTCTCTGAGCTGACATGGAATTGAAAAAGAGGAGTAGAGGACAAGTCATGAGGGAGAGAAAAATTAGGAAGGAAAAAGAAAGAAAATCAGAAAGAAAAAACTGAGAAAAATGGCTGAACGCAAAATCCAAAAATGCATGGAGGGCCAGAGAGACAGAAAACAAGCTGTCATTTTCTAAGCATGATTTATATATTTGTAGGACAACGATGAACCAATAACTCCAATCATTTATTTGAGCCAGAGTAATGGTATGTCCATTTTTCTTGTTGTGTTAGGGGCTCTGCAAGTACACACACAATGTGCGCACACACACGCATGCACACACACACACACACACACACACACACACACACACGCACACGCCTGTCTGAAAAGCGGATGGCACAACAATCTCCAGGGCACAATGCTTCACTCCACCCACTCATCTCCGCTGAGAGGGTTGAGAGAAGAAAGAAGGGGGGAATTAAAGAGGTGGGAGGGCAGAGAGCTGTAAAAAAAACCCAGTAAAAACAAGGAGAAAGTGGAGAGAGAGAGAGAGAGAGAGAGAGAGAGAGAGAGAGAGAGAGAGAGAGAGAGAAAGCGCAGGGAGAAAAAAAGCAGGCAAGAAAAGGAAAGGAAAGAAAGAGATGTGCGAAAGGAAAGTGTAGAGGATGGGGGGATGAGGATGACACAGCACAGATAAGAGAAAGAGGAGTGTATGTTTGCGTCACATCTGCAGTGAAGGAGAACTGCCTGACAGTTATCAGACGCCTGCTGAATGACAATCTCTCCTCTCTCAGGTGGCTGGCGCATCCCTCCTTCCTATTCTTTCTTTTCTTGGAAAAAAAACCCACTTTGCTTTGTTCATCCTACAATGTCCTTGAAACATTACCGTGCCGGGTGATTTCACACCTGGCAATCCATCTTTTCTAAGACAATATGAGCTCCCATAGTTTGTATGCCAAGCCGATACCACGTCATCACGGTCAATAAACTATTACAGTGGAATCAATGCTCACTGTGAAACATGAAATGAATACAGTCAAGGTCCACCTGGTGTAATTTACAGTCATCCGCTGCCATAGTGGTGAAACAAAAAGGAATGGATTGGGGAACAGGTTATGGCCTTGTTAGTCTATATCCACGACCTTCCACTTGCTCTCGTTCTGCCGAAATTCCGCTGGATGTCACTCTTTTCGGAATGTCCGTTTTCGTATGTCCCAGGACCTTCCGCTTTCTTTGTGTTCTAATTTTAAACTGCGGTGGATTTATGAGGACTATGGTTAACTGCTCCTCAGATCTCTACAGGGTAAATCCAGACAGCTAGCTAGACTATCTGTCAAATCTTTTTTGAGAGTTTTCTGTTGCACGACTAAAACAACTTTTTAACGTACACATGTTCCACCAAAACAAGTTCCTTCTCGAGGCTATTTTTCTCCGCTCCAGCCCAAGAAAATTGTGGTTGGTTTAAAGAAATGCCAATTAACAAGATAACGTTTTTCTCCCATCCCGGATTGCTGTGTGGACTCGCCAGACCCTTCTCCGCAGCGCTGTGGAGGAAGGTCTGGCAATGCGAGATATGGCCTTGTTAATGGTGACAATATGTGACTGAATTTGTAGAGTTTCCTTACAGCCTGTAAGTGCAATCTCTAAATTGTAATTGATGGGTTAACATTGTGAGTAATCTTTATTCGACAGGTGTCTTTTAAGCAACAGTGTGACATTTTGGTGAAATACACTTGTTTGACGTCAAACCACAATCTGATGAGAATATCAATTAAACCTCTATTAGGTTCAGGATGTGTTTAGCATAGGTTAGCACTAAGATTGGAAGTAGGGGGGAAGCGGTTAGACAAAATGGCTCCATCAACAGTAAAATAAATGAATAAAATATGTTCATATCTGTATCTTTAACGTATCCTGTTTCCCATTGTGGCAGTGATGTGGTTTTGCTATGCGTCAGATCTCCTATTTGCAGACGTGCCCTATAGAGCAAATAGTAGACAAATGTGAATATTGTTTGTATGTGAGACAATTCTGGTCTTGAATGGAGGCAGAGCAAAATGTGCAATGTGGTCCTCTCGTTTCTGGCTTTTTCTTAAAGCTTCCTCTGATGATTACCACAGTGACAACGTTAAACTATGTACTTTATGTATTAATTATCCATTGTGAGACAAATTGCACCTTAAAGGGGTGATAGAATGATTATGTAACCAGGCCCAATTGAGGGCTTAGCCAAAATTTTGCAATTTAACACAGTCAACAACGCCACCTTGGGACTTTCACCCAAAGAGTTAAAAAGGTAATTTGATATCAGTTGGTACCGAACCGGGGACTCCCACGACACAGGCAAGCCCACATAAATGATCAGAGACGAGGTTGATTTCGACAGCTCAAAAAAAATTTATTTATTACAGACACAAAGCAATATTCAATTAAACATAACTGTAAAAAAAATACTAAGTTAAAAAAATGGAACCAATGAAAGAAAAG
Source organism: Zingel zingel (assembly GCA_023566125.1). NCBI lineage: Eukaryota > Metazoa > Chordata > Actinopteri > Perciformes > Percidae > Zingel > Zingel zingel. Next base: position 20,779,222 of record CM042327.1, read on the forward strand.
ACAAAACAACCAAAAATACAAAACACAGATTTTGTTGAAGTAAAGGCTACTGAAGGGAAATCTATTGAAGTGGAAACTATTTAAGTGGTTGCAATGGTCATCATGGGTGGATCGTATAACCAAAAGGCAAAGTCTACGGATAAACACAACATGCAAATATCAAACTAAACCCAAATAACACATTAAAACCATGCAATATTACTAGTAAAATGAGCCAGTTATACGTCACCACCTCTACGAATCACTAAGCGACCACTAGGTTTCTAAAAACTCAGGCCAGATTAAAAGTCACTAAACCTAATGCACAATATCTAAAAGAAATTAACTCTCCTCAATACAAACATACATCGTAACAATAAACAAACAGGCAAAGGTTCCAATACAGATCATTTAAAATTATTAAAACAGATAAGCTAAGTGAGTAAGTGTAAAACTCCAACTAGGCAAAACAGCAGCGGCGCTGTACACTACACGGACAGAAAAAAAACTAAGATCAATGGCTGTCCTGGCATGGCAAAACACAGTAAAAAAAATGAACAACAATACCTTGGCTGTCTCCTCCAATGAACCCGCAAACCCCACAGAGCGTTAATCTCGAACCACGGAACCGATAACAGCACACGAGACACACCAGGCAGCAACCACAGCAGAAACAGGGGGAAGTCGGAGCTTACCGGACGGGCATTTATTTGATGTCTCACGTGATGTCTCACATGACAGTATACTTAACCTACCGATTGCAATTATATAGGGTATTTCACACTGTTACTTAAGGTCTCCTAATAGGGTATGTAACATTGATTGGGCTGAAAATGGCCCGGTTGCTATTTTTGGGCCCTTATGCATCCCTGTGTTTTGGCCCTATTTGGAACGAGAGCTTTTCTTCCAAATATGGTATGCTCATGAAAATTTAGATGAGCTGCACGCTGATTGGTTGAGCGAACCACATACACATACAGTGGAGACAAGACAGCAGGTCTCATATTTCAGACATGGCAATGTTTCGTTACTAAATTCACTTCTGAGACTTTTTTATGCGAGAAATCAACTATTTATCTATCTATCTATCTATACTTTTTATGAAAATTGATGGCTAATTGCAAATTTGGTAAGACGTGTCAGACTTCAGGAGCACCACACAGTCTGACGAGACAGCGGCAGCCCGCTTCGCTCCATACCTAGGGCAACGTCACCGTTTCTGGGTTACTGGACTACTGGGGCTTGGGGCTCCGCGGAGCTGGCCGGCTGCCGGCTGCCAGCATAACTATAGTATATTTACAGTTTGAATTTCGTCACACCAATTATATTACAGCTACTCTAAGGTCTTACAAAGCTAATACTTGTGTCCAATTTCAATTTAATGCATTTTTGTGAATGTGAGGTTAGCTGCTAGTGTCTCTGCAATCCTATGGGTAAAGAGTGCGGCTAGCTAGCTAGCTACACTTTCGGCATAATTATAGTATATTTACACTTTGAATTTCGTCATGGCATGTATATCAAAGCTACCCTAAGGTCTTACAAAGCTTAGCTAACAACTAACTTTTGTCCAATTTCAATGTAATGCATTTTTATGAATTTCAGAGGTCTCGTTAGGAGAAGACTAGCTAGCTCTCATTGATAGAGCTCCAACCAGCTCACTGCGGGCACTATCAATGAGACTCGCGGACAAGAGGCATTTATTTCCCCGATCGTTTGTTTAAATAACTCAACACACATATCCATTATAAGATTAACTGGAACCTGTGGTAAGAGATTGCGGGCATAACAAGCTCGCTGACCGCGCTATCACTTACACACACTGACCATTTAGCAGGAAGAGGGGAGGGAGAGCAGCGAGCTGCAGGCCCTGGAGCTCCGTCAGGGTCTTGGCATTTGGTAGTCCACTAACCCAGAAACTGTGACTTTGCGCGGGTATGGAGCGCTGCCGGCCGTGACGGAGATCCATCTAGCTCACAGATGGGCCGGGGTCTGTGAAGGAGGACACGCTGGGCAGCGAGGCAGCACCGGCCGCTGTCACGTTAGCCTGCTGAGCTCCTGCTGAACTCCGACACACAGTCGGACAAAATTTGCAATTAGCCATCAATTTTCGTAAAACGGCACATATTTGACCTCTACATCATTGATTTCTCGTATAAAAAAGTCTCAGAAGTGAATTTAGTAATTAAATAGCAGACGAACAAGGTATAACATTTCTGAGATCTGCATGACCTAGATTCAGAAGACTAAGCTGACCTCAGATCAGTGGTGTAGCCTATGTAAATGTTGGGGCGTGACAAAGACTAGAGACTAGAGCCAAATAAGGTAGGAGTAGAGGAGTTGATGTCAACTTTTAGCTTTGTTGAGATTTGCCTGTTTTCAGCAGCAGTTTCAAATTGTGAGATTTGCAGAGGAAAGAGGTGTCAATGGGATTTTGAGGTTCTATGTATGTCCTATTAACCCTCCAAACTGTCGTTTTTCAACTATGACAAGGTAAAATCGGTTTTGCATTCTATCACCCCTTTAAGGACAGTGCTACACAACTCTGCTGTGTGTCAGGGATGTAACATCTGTAAGTAGTTGTTGTAGTGGTGTCAGTTGTTTTCAATCCTGCTTTTAAACTGTCTCTATCACAGTAACTCATTAGGTCGCTGACTAAATATCAAGGAGAGCTGCAGATGAACAGGTTTGGGAGAAAACAGGCTAAAATAAAGATATGCCAAACCATAGCTGATTGACAAACAGCAAAGTATAGCTCACTTTTGAACACAGTTCTTCTTTTTGAGGAGCTCAAGTTTAACACAGCCACTTCTTTATCTCCATAGCTGTCGTCGGTCCATGCTGTCAGTGCAACCATGTTTATTTGAATCCCATTATCGTTAATTAACACGAAAAGATGATGAAATGCTGCTCTGCGGTAGGTTTGACAATTCTTAGTGAACTGGTGGACAGGAATCAATGTGTAAGCAATTCAAGATGTTGTTCTTGTTTAAAGTCAGCTCATGACGGAGCCTGCTAAACGAAATCCATTATAAACAATCCTGCTCCTGCTTGTCCATGATGGATTTTTGACAGAACAATTTTGTAGATTTCTTGTAAGTTATTGCCTGAAAGTTATTTATCAGAACAAAAAAAACCACTTAACCACACAGTTATTGCTTTGGACTGTTGTCTTGTAAATCACCGTCAAAATGTCATGAAAAAAAAAAAACAATGATTAAAATTTCATAGTTCATTGATCTGTGTGTCCGGGTGCTTATTGAGAAGGTAGATTGAATGCAGCAGAAAAAATAGACTGCTGTGTTTGTCTTTGACACGATACAGCTGCAGAAATGTCACACTTCAAGAGAAACAATTCACCTCTGTCACTTTTTAAAGTTTTTATTGTGTGACTAAAATTGCAAAAGAGTAAATAATTTAAACAGGAGACTGAATAAATTAGACCCCATCCTCAACACTGTGAAGACAGCAGATGACTATTTTCCCCTAGTGGTACAGTATCGCTGAGCGGACTTCAGAGACTTTCCCGCAAGTGACCAATGAAATTGTAAAGAGATCTCATTAGTACAACCAGCCACACAGGTGCAACACACAGATTGTATATATGCATATGCAAAAAGTATATATGCATATATACAGCATAGCCACACAGAAACAGACACACACCTGAAATATTAATTTATATATACAGGAAAATGTCTTGTTTTTTTTACAATTTTTTAAAAGCTGTGATATCTAGTCAGTCCACCACTTTGGTCCAGATAGAATTATTTATTATTGGATCGCCATGAAATTTGGTACAGACATTCATGTCTCCCTCTGGATGAATTGTTAACACTTTGGGTATCCTCTGACTTTTCATCAAACATCATCAAACGCCATTAGTGAACACTTCATTTTTTCCAATACTTTATTTTATGACTAAATGCCTGGAAAGCCAATGACATTGCCAGCCTCAGCTGTACTTGGTGTTTAGCGCTAATTAGCATGCATAGCTAACATTGTAACTAAGATGGTTAACATGGTAAACAATATACCTGCTAAACATTATATATGTTAGAATCATCACTGAAAGGGTATTAGCATGCTGACATTAGCATTTAGCTCAAAATACCACTGTGCCTTAGTACAGTTTAAACATACCTGTTCGTATGAGGTGTTCAACCATTGGTGAAGGTGTTAACTGCTGTCATAAAAGGCATTTATTGTGTTTCACTTAGAGAAGTTCAAATGCTGCATACTGTACATGCTCACCTCTACCCAATTCCCACAACATACAGTGTGCATGTTCGTCAGATTGTCAGTTTCTGATGTCCAATTTCATTGGAAAGGTGTGGAGGGAGAGGGTTTCAGTTTGACAAGGACTTCATCTGAGGAAAGATGATTTAGTCTAGTTTACAATAGAGGACCAAATGGGAACAGCTGGGCCCAAGGTGCTCAGAAGACCCTGAGCTACAAGGTAAATCAAGGGACCCTTTTATGCATCTGTGTCAATGTCCATGCCTACATATGTAACAGAGTCATATTGTATATTTGGGAATATTCTTTGCAAGCCTGTCATAAAATATAATACACATTTATTTTGGGTTTAATTAAATGAAAGAATACACACATGCAGAAATACGTTCACGCATGTGCATGTACTTACATGTAACAGAGCTCTTATACACTGTAGTGTTTACACACACACACACACACACACACACACACACACACACACACACACACACTCGATTTCACTTGTGTGTGTGTGTGTGTGTGTGTGTGTGTGTGTGTGTGTGTGTGTGTGTGTGTGTGTGTGTGTGTGTGTGAGTGAGTGAGTGAGTGTGTGTGTGTGTGTGTGTGTGTGTGTTCTTGTTTAACTTCATTCATGGGGTCCAAAAACCGGGAGTCCAATATACTTGTGGGGTCCGGACAGCTTTGTGGGGCCAAAATGCTGGACCTCACAAGGTTAAAGGGCTGTTTGAGGGTTAAGACTTGGTTTTAGGATTAGGGTTAGAATTAGGTTATGGTTAGGGTGAGCGTAAGGGTTAAGGTTAGGCATTTAGTTGTGATGGTTAAGGTTAGGGTAAGGGGCTAGGGAATGCATTATGTCAATGACGGGGTCCCCACAAAGATAGTGAGATGCACTGTGTGTGTGTGTGTGTGTGTGTGTGTGTGTGTGTGTGTGTGTGTGTGTGTGTGTGTGTGTAGGAGTGTGGGCTTTGGGGAGTGTACTGTAAAACGCCTTACAGTTCTTTGACTTTCATTCCTCTCATCTTTCCCGTTCACTTATAGGACTTTGAGAAGCGCGGAAGATTATGGAGAGATTGAGCAGCTTAAGAAGAGGAGGGAGGATCAGAAGGCGAAGGAGTCTATGAGATGGGACGAGATGATGGGTAGGGGAGTATAGGAGAAAGAGGAAAACTGTGGATGAAATGAGGAGGAGGAGAGTTGTCCATTAAGCAACCACAGGTGGGAAGTGCTGTGGTGTCCTTGGTCCTTAGGTCAATAAATCCATTACATTATAGTGACACACGTACACATACTGTCAAGGCTGTCCAGTGACCTGACAGTGTGTGTGTGTGTGTGTGTGTGTGTGTGTGTGTGTGTGTGTGTGTGTGTGTGTGAGCAGTGCACAGGAGACAAACGAGTGACACTGCATGAACATGCAGACTGCTAGAGAGACAATTTGTCATCATGTGAACACAAGCTCTACCTCTGACAGACACACACACGCACGCACGTGCGCGCACAAACACACACACACACACACACACACACACACACACACACGCACACACATACCCTCAGGGCTTCAGTTCCCAATATGCTCACATCAAAACATATAGTGTATGCTTTCATTCTGTATTCTGCCATTTTTCATCTTCAACTCTGTATGTCTACTATGATAAGGATTACATTCGATTAGCTGTCTCTGTGCTTTCATATCTTTCACGTGTCACCAACAGAGACCCCACGCTGTGTCTACAAAAGTGTCTAGACTAAAACCGGAGTGAACAGTTTTCTTATGTTAGAAAATGGATTAGAATGGAAACTAAATATGTTATAGCAACTATCAGAGCATATCTGGCAAGAGTACCAGCAGCTGGATGGTAGGACAGTGACTGGTAATCACAGAGAGCTAACTGTGATTCCAGATAGCAGACTAATGGCTGGGATACCCATGTCAAGTCCTACAATGGGAAACCAAGATCAGATCTCATGATGCACACATCGCGGGAGTGCTTGTATACAGCAGGACTGCACAGTAAAAGGAGTGATCTACCTTGATGATGTCTTAGCCTGTCGGATGCAGCTGTTTCTCTTTGTACCATTACTCCCTTGCAATCTTCGTAACTGCTCTTATGAAAAAATGTCCATATCCAATTGTCTAGACCAGTTTTGATTCATTTCTATTGCAATTTTTACAGCAAGGACATATACTGTGATACATTCTATATGAAACAAAACAATAAGGGATAGGCTCCATGGCTTAAAGCACTTTAGTTATTGAGTGAGCCCACATGAATCAATCTGTAAAAGAAATAAATTAAGAAAGAAGAACACAAATAGCACACCCCTCCACTTGTCTCAGGATGATACAAGTTCCCCATCACCTTCGATAACATTCACCGTCAAATGTTTTCTGAGTTCAGATCGGAGACATCTGAGGATACATACACCTTCCACAGTCCTCAAATAATAATAATAATAATAATAATAATAATAATAATAATAATAATAATAATAATAACTTTCATTTATATAGCGCCTTTTCAAGAAACCCAAAAACACTTTACAGAATTAGAGGTTGTAGGCTGTGGAAAACAGGTGGTGTTTCAGGAGTTTTTTTGTAAATATGTCCAGGGATGTAGCATTTCAGATATCTGCAGGGAGGGTGTTCCAGAGAGATGGGGCTGCAACATTAAAGGAGGTATTCTCCCCTGGGCCTGGTCAATGTTGCATGAAATGGGTGTGTACAGAGGGGTGTGTTCTATGGCACACCATTTGTGTGCATTGCAGTGTGCATTTGAAGTTAAAAAAGAAGAATATGTATGTGTATGTAGCTGTGAACCTGAGATGAAAAAGAGCCTCGGGAGTGATGTCACAACCATTGCAACACAGACACACACACACACACACACACACACACACACACACACACACACACACACACACACACACACACACACACACACACACACACACACACACACACACACACACACACATTCATACACACTCTGTGTGTTGTGTGTGTGTTTGTGTATCCCTTACTATCTCTTAACACACACACACACACACAGGTTTGTGGGACTATCTTTGTGGGGACCCGTCATTGACATAATGCATTCCCTAGCCCCTTACCCTAACCTTAACCATCACAACTAAATGCCTAACCTTAACCCTTACCCTCACCCTAACCATAACCTAATTCTAACCCTAATCCTAAAACCAAGTCTTAACCCTCAAACAGCCCTTTAACCTTGTGGGGTCCAGCATTTTGGGCCCCACAAAGCTGGTCGGACCCCACAAGTATACTGGACTCCCGGTTTTTGGACCCCATGAATACAGTTAAACGAGAACACACTCACACACACACACACATACACACATACACACACACACACACACACACACACACACACACACACACACACACACACACACACACACACACACACACACACACACACACACTGCAGACCATCAGTGACTGACAGAAAAACTCTAGGGAAAAAAGAAATAGGTCTAAGAAGTGAGACAGCATAAAGGCTTGACAGATTTAAGTACACACACACACTGGACAGGAAACCACAAAAAAATAAGCAGACATATATAGAGTATAAAAAAAGAGCATTATTTGAAATAGGTTTCATTATTTGAGAAGAGGAGGGTGTGTGTGTGTGTGTGTGTGTGTGTGTGTGTGTGTGTGTGTGCGCTGTGGTGGAATGAAACTAAGTACATTTACTCAAGTACTGTACCTAAGTACTTGAGTCTTTTCATGCCACTTTCTACTTCTACTCCTCTACATTTCAGAGGGAAATACTGTACTTTTTACTCCACTACATTAATCTGACAGCTTTAGTTACTTGTTACTTTACAAATTAAGATTTCTGCACACATGTGGTTTATAAAATACAATGTTTTATTATAAATTAAACTACCCAACAATATATAGGCCGATATGTACAGTTGAAATGATTAGCCAAATAAACACTTAGTTGATTGACAGAACGGTTTTGATCGTTTCCAGTTTCCAAAAAAAATATTTTTCTGCATTGAGTACTTTTACTTTTAATACTTTAAGTACATTTTCCTGACAATACATACATACTTTTACTTAAGTAACATTTTCAATGCAGGACTTTTACTTGTAACATAGTATTTTTTAGTGTGGTATTTGTACTTTTATTTAAATAAAGGATCTCAATACTTTACTCTAATGACAAATTAGAACAAACCTGTGGTGAATTAGCAGGCAAACATGATCCTGTAATGACCCAAGGAGAGGAAAAAAGGGACAAAGATGGAGAGATCATAGGAGAGGCGATGTGAGGAGGAGAAGTACCATTAGAAGACACAGCTAATCATTAGCGTGTTACGTGAACCTGACGACACAAAACCTGACACAGCTGTCAGACTCATTTGAATAAATCAAAAGGTGCACTGGCTGTTTACTAGCCCTTCTGGCTGACATCCTTCACTGACTGGAACAACAGCCTTCAGCCTGTCACATTTCTTCTCCTGTCAACCCTGACTATTCATGTTTTACTTATAGCACGCAGTTAAGGTTAGAGAGAGATTGTGGTCTTGGTTAAATATTGTGATCAGATAGGATAAATTGAAAATTGCAATATTGAACCAAACCCCCAATTTTTCCCTTACCTCAACCAAAATGAAGCTTAGCAAAAGGTCAATCACTTGCTTCACTTATTTACAATATATAATTTCCTTTCCCGCTTCCAACTCCAACTTCCAATCCACTGACTGAGCCAGTAATTACATTTCCTTGCAATTTTGTTTGTCAAAGCAAATTGGCTGTCTGCAATTGTATTCATAGGAGATATGGTTGCTCCTGCAATATTTGGACAGCCACAAACCTGCTTCCAAGTATTGTCTTTTTATCTCTTCACCCATTGAATGATTTATTAACTAATTGTTATGAGTCATACACTACCATCATTCCATCCCTGACCTTGGAGGATACTGGCTACAGGATACAGCTCATCTTTTTGTCTTTTTCCTCTTTAATTTCTCATCGGGGGACAGCAGCAGCCGCCGGGAGCCTGGTGTGGTGTTGAACCTCCAGCTGCTCCACTGACCACAACTAAAACGCGGAACAGATCATTGTAAATAAGCTTAAAGTGCATTACCTGTGGTTAAATTATCTTAAGTTACTTTAAAAAGTATTCTCACTGTCTCTGTTCAACATGGTTCACCTTCAAACGTTTCTCATTGTACAACTGGAATTCCATCTGTGGGATTTCTTCAGACATGATGAAATTATTTGCAACTCAACATGCGCTGAATTAGCAGTCCCCTTACAGCTGCTCAATGGCAGATACTGTCATTAAGCTGTCTGGTGTCTGACTGATAAATCCACACGGTTCAGTCTCTGTCTGGGAGGTTATAACAGAACAAGAGGCTTGCTGCAGCCGGTGTGATTAATGCAAACCAAACTCCCTGTGGCCCAGCCACAAAAGTGTTCACCTTTGTTCCTGTAACAAAGAGGTCAGAAACTGAGTCTGTGAGGGCAGGTAAAACAATTCTGTTGCTTAACAGAAAGTGGCCTTTCATGGGCAATTGTTGTGAAAAATATATAACGAAAAGATGTCATAAACATTTTTCAGAGGCTTTCCACTTTGAAGTAAGAAGGTAAGAGAAAAGAAACAGAGTGCCTTTTGGCATACAAATAGTCAGATTCAATGATTTTGAGTATAACCACAAATATTACCACTGGCATTAGCTTAACAAACACCAAGGCTATGTCCTCACAAGAAATAAACATGCAACCTCCACAAGTCCATAGTGGGTTAGTTGTTCCTCTGTGTACACAAGAGGACACCGAGATTCAGATGCCACAAAATAAGATAACACTGCGCGATCACGGAAGGCTTGTATCACGTGGATGGACTGTTTTGTCATGAAACTATGCACTATTAGCCTAGAAATCTAGACGCACCCTAGCGGCAGCAAATGTAATATGCAGCCAGGGGGTCTAGCAACTCTCCGTTGGTTTGCAGGCTGGAAAAACCAAACTCTGGCCGGGCCAATCACATTGTGTATAGAGGCGGTACGCAGGCTTATGGCTGCTTCTGCTGGGAACAACGGTCTTTCGAATTGGCTTTGGCCATGACTCTGGAAGACTTGGAGTTAAGTTTTTCTTTGAAAAAAGAACAAAGAACGGCACTGAAGTCATTCTTAAAAAAAGGAAGATGTGGTGCGCCAGACATGGACTGATATAATAGATATATATAGACATGTGACAGCCGTGGACAAGCTCCGGCTTCTATAGCACATATGTTCTGGAACTGCCCGAAACTCTGTAACTACTGGGCCAACATCTTTCAAACTCTGTCTGCAGTTCTTGATATTCAACTTAAACCAGACCCAGTGTTGGCGGTATTTAGGGTTAAAGCGTCCACAACGGTTTTGTCAAAGAATCAATATAACGTGATACGTTATGTGACACTGTTGGCACGGAGGATGATTTTACTAAATTGGAAGCAGAGAAACCCACCAGCCCACTCAGCATTAATGAAAGAGGTGATGAACCTGTTACAGCTGGAAAAGATTCAATTTTCACTCAGAGGGACCGCACACAAATTCCAGGCAATATGGCAACCGTTTATTGATTACTTTGAGAAGATAAAATTATAAAAGCTTTTTCTGTTGGTTCATGTGGCATCCTATAAGTTGTTTTGTTTCTACTTTGTGTGTGTGTGTGTGGGGGGGGGGGGGGGGGGGGTTACTGTTTATTTTGTAAAAAAAAAAAAGAGAAAAATTTGATTTGATGTGATTATCCTAATTACTTCAATAATAAAAAAATAAAATGGGAAAAAAAGGAAGATGTGTTCGGAGTTTTGCTGACCGGATACGGCAGAAGTTTAATCTATCAACTAGCTCTGCTACCTTCTTCGTTGCTCTGCTTGGTTGTAGCGCTATCCTATTGCGTGCAGAGAGAATTTGAAAGACAACCGTTTATCCTGCCCCTCGGATTGAGCCCTGCCAATGGTGAGTTCCCAGACCCAACATCTTGATGTGGGTCTGGCTTGTCAGGCTAACACACTTTAGTTTTAAACATGCAAAGAAACTTTACAAACACAAAGCATTAAGCTACTTATCACTACTAAAGATATAACTCATTTATATAAATATTGTTTTTCCTTTATTACAAAATAACTTAAAGAACAATGCATCCAACACAATTGTTCCTAACAAGAAGATGTCAGCAACACATGCAGAGCACTGTCTGTTGTCAATGCAATATATTGTATGGTAAGTTTTAATTAGGAAGCAAAGATTCTAGCTTCCATTCTGTGTATGTTCACCCCTGATTTCCCTCCCTGCCCAGACCCTATCAGTCCCCACCCAGGTCTCGATCATGGTGCAACAATAAATGTAGATAACATGAATACTAAATCAACCATACAAAACTAAAACCCAGATAACATTAATGTGCACCCAAATCATTACCAGAACATTATTAAAACACACTTTAACTAGGACAGAAACCGTTCAGAACTAATTTTTTTCTTCCCATGAGCCTTTGCATCGTTTCAGGCAGAACAGTTCACATGACCACGCCTCTCCCATACAGAAACTTAACATCCTTAGTTATCTCTGCTTACCGTAATATGATCTGTGCACTGCATACTTAAGCTGATTATTACAATCAACTAATGTGATTAAGTAATGAATATGGTTTTCAACAAAAGTTCAATTACAACGAAATCTGGGTTTACAAAGTACGGACAGTTGTGTTCAGCATTCTATTTTTGTTTTTAGCTTAGGTAGGCTACATGTTACCCCTTTATTCTCTAAACTCACATCTTGTTCCCTTGTACTTATACATATTGTACTGGTACACTGTTACAAACAAATGACTGTGTAAATTGGAAATAATTCTGCTGTGGGCTATAAGTTGCGGGTCGTATTCTGAAGCGTTACCGGAAGAATTGTTGGAAGCTCAACAATTGACCCGTGGATTTGTACATCAGTAGAAATCTCAAATAGAGCACGAATCTCAGTTGTTATGAAAGCAGTCTAATCTGTACATTGTAGCATTTACATCAATATGAAGCCGTTCATCACCCCTAGGAGCACACACTTGGAGCAAAATCAATGCAAAACATAAAAATAAAGAGACAGAGCGAAGCTTTTTCTGTGTATTGACAAGGCAGCATAAATAACCTACATGGCGTACTCTCGGAGGAGGTGAGATTCATGTTGCTGTCAGCCAGTGAAGCAGAAGCACGTACAGCGTGAAACTGAGCAGCATAGGCTGTGCTCAACAGATGTGCATCGGTACTGTAACATTAGTTATTGTTAGCGTTAACTATTAACTCGTCGTTATTACATACAAGTACTTTCGGGACGTGGCTAGAGTAAGAGCACGGAGACAGCTTTGACTGTGTAACTTGGTCCATTTTTTAATGACACTCTTTAAGCGTAGGACAACTCAAGACTCATAACAAAACGTGCTTCCTCATCTCATCATCATATCCCTCCGCCAACCTAACTGTTACTGAATTACAGGCAGGGTACAATATGTTACATAGCTCCCTTGTTAACTCAAGGAACAGAATACACTATGAAGCTACAATTAATGGAAATATGTGACTTATTTCAGTTACCCCTAAAAATCTCATCTTACAGTACTATCTGCTCATCTCGCTTTCATGCTGAAAATATATATATATAAATATCTTAACTGTGAATGCCTATTTTTGAATAAGAGAAAGACATCTTCACATTTGTTTGTTTCAAGTGTTTTATTTGACCAAGTATAGTGTTTTTTCTAAACTAATCTGCCTTTATTATGCTTCATTTTGAAATATTTTTTTTGGAAAAATTCTGAGACGAAATTACTGCAGGCCATAAATGTTCTCTAGTTTTAGGGGGAAATAAGCCCATCAGACTGAATACAAGACATGGTATAATTGATATTTTTTGCAGTGTGCCCCCACCTTTCTCTTTTCTAGTAATTATTCAATCCAAGTCCGCCAGGCTTTTATTCTGTGCAGTGGAGTGCCAATTATTATGGTAATGACTGAAACAGATATCAGATGGGTTTCCCTGGAATAAGCTTTTCATATTTGTGTGTGTGTGGGAAAAAAGAGAGTGACAGCAGCAGAAAAGCAGAAGGGAGAGTTTCTTCATGTGCAGAATGGAGGTTTCTCACCTTCGGTGGCTGAATTAAACCTTATAGGGGGAAATTCATTGGAACTACTTGGCAAAAACACATTGCTTTGAACACTGGACATAAATCGAGGTTATTAAAAGGCGCCGGTGTCAGTGACAGGAATTGCACACAAGAGAGAGCTGTGATGACAGATCTGTTTCCAAGGTCACTGCTCCATCTCCGCCCTGTGTCAGCTCCTCAGCCTCTTTGCTGGATTGATTCATGTGTTGCCTTCACGGCATCATATAATGTGTTTCATCAAATGTGTTGGAAATGCTCAGGGATGACATTGTAGTTCAGGTCCATTTTGGGAGCTGGCAAAGAGGGTGTGGTGTGTACATCCTGTTCTATATTTAGGCACGATGCAGGTTAACAGATTCAATGAAAGAAGCATTAAGAGTACCACACTGGCTTAAAGCTTTAAAAACATGAAAAACCTGGACTGAAAAAAACCCAATGTTTGACACTACTGGGTCTTTAAAGACAAGGTGTACTGTATATGGCACACAATTCACTAGTCAGTGTCTATGACTATGACTATATCGAAAGATCTAATCGATTTTGTGACTATATTTATACCTGCTTGGTAGAGGTGATTTGGAAGCTGATTTTTTGTTTTTAGATGAAAATAATAGTTTCCGTCAAATTTTAGTCATTTATTTTTTGTTGGTTTTAGTCTACAAAACCTAAAGACATTTTACTCTGGTTTTCATCTGTGAAATATTAGTCAAATCTTTATCTATATACACTATTTTTTATGTCTTCTTATGTGGGGCTAAAGCTGTGAACGTCTTTGTTGTGTTACCATAGTTGCAGGTTATATTTTGCGTTTATTGTGAAGCTAGTGGAAAATGTATTACAGTGTCTATGTCACCCTGCTCTGCTGAAATTCTACAGACCGACTCTCCTCAGTAAATCAAGTCTCCATTCCAAAACTGCTTGCTCTCTGTCATTCTTGCTCACTGTGCATTAACACAGCTATATGCTTTCTGCTGCATAAGCGAACTATCCCTTTAATCCTGCACTCGTTTACGACTGCTAGCAATGAGAAAAATAGACGACTGAAATATATATTATGTTATGATTTATTTGTTATGATGTATTTAAATGTGTTGCTTTTTCCACCCAAGAACCAGTTGCATTAGATTGTGAATAGAAATCCACCAATATTTAACATATACTGTAAGATTATATTAAAGGGTCCAAAAAAGAACATTTTAAAACCTTTTTAAAGCGGTTTAATGTAAAAACCAAAAGCTTGGGACTGGAATAATTTCTATGTTCCTCTAACAATGGCAGAGACATAACGGTATAGAATGCAATATAACTAATTAGGAGCAATGTGTGGTTCCACAGATGTATGCATTGTTGAATAAGACTTTGCATTAAAGTATTTCTTTCACTCGTCCGTCTTTAACATAATTAATCTAATACTTTTTGTTTTCAACAAATATTGTTTGTCCCAGGAATGAACACTGGCCCTTTGTCTCTGTCCAATAAAGTCTTGTGAGGTTTAATAATGTATGTGCATTGTTAACATTGTTCTTTCTGCTTGACTTCATTTCCACATAACAAATAAATGACAGTAGACACACACCTACTCCTAATTCAAAGAAAAATGGATGTGATTGCATTTTCTGACAGTGACTGACACACTGTAGGTGTTGAACGATGCAGTTTGCTCGGAAGATAATGATGACAGGTAGACACTGTACACACAGTTCCCACATGTACACAGTCAAGGCTTTTTTGTTTAGTTTCTACGCCTCAAAATTGTCTTGTTAAGAGCAAAAACATAACATTCTTTAATTGTGTCATTTTTACACATCATCATGTCAAGGTGCTGTATCAAAACTAATCTGCATTCAGGTTTACTCCTCAGAATGTGAAGTGTTGATCCTCAGATGAAGCGAGAGCTACGTTTTATTGATGAAACTGGATTGTTTAATTTTAATGAAGTCAAATACTTTCAAGGCCCTTCGTTGATTTTCAACATCTCTCAAAGCTTTACCTTTGTTTACCCTCAAATTCATTAACTCATTGCTTTTCAAGAATGGGAACCATGTGGGGAGAATACCATCATGTGTCCAACAAATCATACTTTTTTTTCTCATAACTTAATGATATTATAGGTTGATTTCCAAAAACTCCGTAAACAGCATATACTGTACAGCCCATAGACAATAAAAGTAATGGACAAAGTGACGCCGTAGATTTCCACTGAGACCAGTGAAGTCTATTAGAAGTACTTTTCTGGTGATGGCTGAGCGTTACTGCGCAGCCTCAAACTGAGCTTGACAACGTAGATGTGACTTGAGCAACCTGTCTGAAAGTTGTAAGTCTTCTGGTAGCTGTGCCAAGAGAAATCTCAATCATTCCCAATCTTGCAGAGACTGAGAGCGTAGGTATATGTAAGGAGATAACATAGGCACAGGCTAATTAACTAACTAAAATGCTAGTTAACATTAGTAATTAAACTTAAACAGCTAATGTAAGTCGAAACTGCCTGCGAGCGTCTCCTGCCTGTACGGCAATTTGTCCACTATGCGACAGTAAGTTGCTACGGAGCTATAACGTGAGATACAAGGTAATGGAGCCTTACATTGTCATGTTTCTTTAGAAATAAAGAATGGACAAATAGAGTCCTTAAACACTTCAGATGTAAAGTTATTCGCTGTCAAAGTGACATCAAAATGAATTGCAGTCAATGCGATGCTAACGTCAGGTGATGGCTTGATAGCATTAAAATGGCTCCATAAGAGCAACGCTTTGTGCAGACTCGCTTACCCCCTTGGTACAACCGTTCTATTTACTGCCACACGGCGGCAGTTTAATCATATGACCATAGTCACTTGTCCCTGACAAGTCACTTAAAATGAGTCACTATAAATTACTACTACTAAAATGAGGACATCACAGACGTCATTGCGTTACGGACTAAGGTCCGTAAAATTCATAGGTAAAACTTGATTAATTTAAAAATTAATTAATTAATGAATTTTGGTGGGACACCAACCCCGGTCTCCCATGTGAAAGTCCTGTGTTTGTCTGACACATTCACCACCACAACCTAGTCTTATACTTTGTCACCTCACTTCTTCGTTTGCTCTCGCGATAATTACTACAGCCACGAGAGGCCACGTGAGGTCGCCGCCTAACAAGAAACCTAATTGTCGGTCATTGATATGCTGCTTGCATAATTGACCCATATGCTAATTTTTCTGGGTGAGACGGGTTATTTTTAGTAGAAAGAAAATATAATGCCTGAGTGATGCTGTCCAATAATATTCCACTGAGTGAATTCAATAATCTAAGGACAATATAATTAGGGTTGCTACAGTATGTGCTGTAACTGTTGAACCCAAGGCAACCCAAGTGTTTTCATGATGAGTTCATGAAGCTTTTACACTTAATATGCCACTTTACATTCATAATTCATGTGTGATTGTCAGTTTGAATAAGCCAAAGCATTTGTTTTCATTCTATTCATATCCAACACTGTTTTAAATATGGTTAAAAAAAGAAACAGCCCTCAGATAATCACAGCTCGGATGTTCACAGCATCCCTTCATTTATTTTGTGTTTTACCCCGACATGCTTCATTGGCCTTTGTTTATTTAAACATATGAGAAATATTATATCCCTATAGAACATATAAGACAAAAAAAACTCTTTGGTCTTAATTCTCCAGAGTAAGTGCATTTCAGAGATGAATGCTATAGCCTATATAAAAAAGTAAAAGCAGTATAATCCTTTCATGCACAAAGCATAAAAAAAGTTGTTTATTAAAATGCATATTGCAAAGGAGATTAAAGCAGTGTTGTATATTAGCTGCAGTGTTGCGTTGCCGATGTGTGAAGGAGAAACTTCGCTGAACACTGTTCTTGATTATAAAAGGTTTTATTATATCATGTTTTCAGCATCATGACGAGTTCTGCAGAACCCGGAGAGTCACAGCCCAAAAATGCACTTTGTCTTGCTTCAGCAAGAGCAGGCTTATAAAGGGTACGTTTAGGTAACATGTTAGATAAAGTAAACAGATGTGAGTTGGTAAGTAAAGGTCTGAGTCCCTTTGAGGTCAGAGTCTCTTTGGGGGGCTCCAACACTACACATAAAATCATCGATCCCACTCAGCCCTCAATCACAGAATCACATAGAACATCCTCTTCAACACATCACTCCACTGAGAGGAGAATCATTAGACTTACATCACTAACACAATGCTCATACTGTCTCAACACATTTGAGCTTTATACAGACTTTATAGGCCCTTCAGATACCACAGCAGCCACACAGAACATGAATAAATAACAGACAAATCGATTTTAGCCACTAAGACGGAGTGATTTTTTTTGCATTATTCCCTCATTCCCCACGTGTCACATTTAGCTATGGGTTTCACATGTAGGTGTAGAGAGATGTTGAAAGCAACAGTGAAAATGAGAACCAGAAGAAGTGACAGAACAATCTTTTACTCAACAGAGCTAAAGCTTTCCAGCAGGGCTTGTGTAATCATGCAGACTGATAACATATTCAAGTGTTTTCCTTTTTTATACAATACCTTCATTTGATCATTGGTATTTTATGCAAATGATCTATAGAAGAAAAAAGTCAAGTCTGAAAAGAAATAAAAATATAGTTTTACCTCTTTCCTTGCTTTGTTGAAAATTAATTTCTAATTGAACTCAATATCTCAAGGCTTCCAAACATCAAAAACATGTCACGGTGAATTACAAGAAGGACATTATTTCTTTTAACATTCAAAAGTCAATCTGGCGTATGCAGTTTGTACTTTTCATGAGAGATTTTGCAGGTTTAAAATGTAAATTCAAAGTAAATTGCTTTTTTTTTCATTTGCGATGAAGCCTCAAGGCAGACGTCATGATTGCAGCTATTACTGTACGTGAGGAGGAGGGTGATTTGCTGCTCCATATACTTTGTGATTTTGTACCAAGAAAACATCATTAAAGGTGTAGGAGGACATAACCAGACCGTTTGTATTGTACAGAGACACAGACTTCTGCAAAGAACTCGAGGATTAGCTGCAGTATTATTAACCCAACATAAACACGCACTACTTGTGTAGTGATGAAAACTTGCTTTACATGTCAAAGCATACTAACACAGGTCAGAGACTTTAAAACCAAACTAATGACCAAAGAGTGTTTGCTAGAAAAATTGTATAGTTATTGATAATAATGGTCTTTAACATTGACACATTATCGCCCTATTAAGCTGATATGGCTAACTTGTTAGCAAACAGTTTCTCATTTACACATACAGCAGTTATGGAGCAACATCATGATTCATTTAGAGTCATGTTCCTGGCCACGTGGGGACTGTAAGTTCAATATTTACTGTTCTTTTAGCTCTGTTTTTGGTCTGCACCAACTCCTGATAAAAATGATGTCTCTTTAGCGGCTAAATGCTACATGTTCACCAGGTATTTGCTAACTCTGTCTGGCTTTTGGTTTTTGGGCAGGTAGCGTACAATGTGTTCATCGGAGTTTTTTCACTAAAAACTGTTGATGCTGATAAAGAGGTAGATGAGAGCATTGAGAGTTAACCAAAACAGTAAGCTGAACGACACTTAAAAGCTCCATAGAACTGATGAGGACTACACAGTTTGGTGATAGTTATCTGTGGGTTCATCCTTATGAGCCACCCCTTTTACATTACACACAGTAATCTGTGAGCCTTTATTATTAATACTAAATATAAAAAAAAAAAATTGATTAGAGACACTTCAATTGTCTTAATCTAATGTTTGGAATAGTGTTTATGTACTTATGGACTATTCTGTCAGACACAGATGGAAGATATTTTGCATCTGCAACTGCACCATGTCCTCAACAACAGCTTCTGAAATGTTCTGTTCCAGTTTGCACAACTAATTTAACTTTACATTTGTCATGGTTTATTTGGCCTCTCTGTTGATGTACTGAATGCTCTGATGAGTACAGGAACAAAGAGTTGGACTGGAGCACTGATATCCTGGGACATCTTTGGCCCATAGGAGAAGGCTGTGTTGTTGGTTAACCTTCTAACCTAAAGTACATTCTGCACTAAATTAACTTTTTTTATTTATTTTGCTGCTCTTTTTGGACAAATTGGCTATCCCTATCATGTTAGACACCACATTTACATGCTTCAAAATAGAGTCCAATATTGGTGTCCACTCTTTCAGAGTAAAGGCATCTTTTCACAGTCATTTTGTAATAGGCTAGGCTAATCATCTACTGATGAAAACGTAGCATTTTTCCTTTGCTTTATTTGTTACTTTCTTTGACATTTCAGTCCCATCCAGTGGTGTAGTCTACGTAATACGCAGGTATACGCAGTATACCCACTAAGAAAGGATTTCCATATACCCCCTTAAAAATGCCCGATGACACACAACAACATACTTTCCATTATATTTTTGATATATTTAGAATTTTCATCTGTGTGTTTTTCTTCACATAATAATACTACTAATAATAATCCATTTATTTTATAAAGCGCTTTAAAAGGTACTCAAAGGCACTTTACAAGGTCAAAAACACAATAACAATAACTGATCTGTAACAGGATAAGGATTAACAACAACAACAATAACAACTAGAGAACACTATTAAAAGGTGCTGCAAAACAGCATAGAAACAGGATTGAAAAACAAACAAAAACAAATGGAAAACAGCTAATTTGTTTACAAGTTAAGAGCTGCTTTAAAAAGATGGGTTTTGAGTGCAGTTTTGAAGTGAGCAAGTGATGTGGAAAGTCTGAGGTCTTGGGGGAGAGAGTTCCAGAGTGAGGGGGGCCACAACAGAGAAGGCCCTGTCCCTCAAGGGTTAGCATAGGCTAAATAAAGGTATTTCTGCCGTAAATTGGTACATTAAAGTGTATCCAAATGCAGAAAATTAAGTTGCTGATGTTCAAAACTTCCCTGGGGGAGGACACCCAGACCCCCCACTATGATATGCCCTCCATTCCCCAAAGGCAGATTCTGGCCCATATATATAGGCCAATATACAGTATATATACAGTACAGTATACCCACTACAATACATTAGACTACACCACTGGTCCTATCATCATACAAAAAATGGTATTTAATGCAAGTTGTAATTATTAAACACTCAATCGACATAATGATTTTCATTAGCTGACAGCTGTGCTCAGAATACCACAGCAGTAATGTGGCTTCACCGAGGTAATCACTGCAACATTGAAAGAAACCTCTGCACAACAAAATGTGACATCAATGTCACATTTGATGTCAACAGAACAGTTGTCCTGCAATCAAACTCCACATCAAGTGCACTGGAAATTCACCAATGTCACATCACATCCTCTAGCTGTGATTGATTAGGAGGAGCATACCAGCAAACTAAAAAAACAGAAATATAAAGAAGCAGAACGCATCTAAATCATGCTCAACAAGTACATGTCCTTCTCACAAAGGCCACTCCTCACTGCATTATGAAAAAAAGCCATTCCCTTTCACTGTGCTGATGCAGTCGCTATCTGTCTCATTGTTTCCTCTCCGCATCTCATGGTTACCAGCAATGACAGATCTTTTTTTGTGTGTTTTCTTGAGGATGCTGCAATGATGAGACGCACTGCCTCCCACCATGTTCTTTTTTTGGGAGTTTTCAAATGTCAAGGATGAAAAGATTTTCACAAAAGACAGATGTGGGAGAAAAATAAACTTCACTTCATAGAAACAAAGTATTTTTCACCTTCACCCTATTTTGTGTGTTTACATGCAGTATGCAGTGCACTCTGTCATTGTGGAGTATAGTGATGTACAACACGTTCTCTACACGGTTGGTTTTGCTATGATTTTGACAAGTGTTGAACTCTGTGTGCTTCCGAGTGACTATTTACTGGGAATTTAATCTCTTGAATGTCTGCAGTTAATCGGATCATTAATGCAGGTGGTTTTAGAGCAGTATAACCCTCTGTGGCACATTGTTGCCAGCTTCTCAGATTCAGTTGAGTTCTACTAAATTGTCATGAAGAGTGGAGCAGGTGCAGAAACGCAGGAGACTGCAGGCAACAGGAACTTGAATAAATCACTTTTTTGTGCAGACAAGGAAAAACTGATCATACAAGAATAAAGGCTCCAACAAAGACTAAACTGAAAACCAGGACTTAAATACAAACTAATCTGACGAGGAAGTGCAAGTGGAGAGATGGGCAGAGATGCTGAGGGGAATGAGGGGATTAGGCAGGAGAACAGGCAGAGAGCTGATTGGCTGGAGATAAAAAAAAAAGTCTGGGAGCAGGGAAGGACTCACAAGGCTGATTCAGAGCAGGAGTGTTGGGCAAAGGAGAGGAAGGCAGCAAGGGGGGGGAATACAGCAAACAGAAAACCCCAAAAACTAAATTGTGTGAGTTCAGACCGAAGCGAAAACAGACAAACTAATACATTAATTGTGAGAATAAAAAAACTTAAAGATCAACTACATTTCTAAATAATGTAACATATTAAACACATGAATTAAAGGTGTATCTAAACAAATGCAAAGTCACATGTTACATAATACAACACACAATCAAATATATAGTCCATATTGTTGATTTTGTCCAGTTACAATTATCAATAAAAAAAAAGGTTATTATACAAATAACCCATTGTACGGAAGCCAAGAAGGTCCATGGTTGCAGATATTTTTTTTAATCCCAGTATCTTAAAATCTTGAGTTAATTATCTCCAGAAAACAAAAGCCTATACATTTTTTTTCTCTTTTTAAACAACAGGATTATTACCTTTTCATTTCAAGACAACAAGTAGATAGATAATGAGATGTCGTATCATGTCAGTGTGCACAGATCTGTGGCTCTGGCTAATCTAGCATCCATATTTCAGGCATAACATTAGAGCCAGAGGATCTTATCATTCATCACTGCTTCAGCGTATACGTTAACGATGCAACCATGTCTCCTAAAAAAATTACATTCCCATACAATGAAACTGCATTCTCAACCATGTTGTGAGGAAACAGCGACCGTTGCACGTGAATTGAAACAAAACTTCTTAGTAATGTTTTTACGATGCTTCGGGTTAAAATAAGTATGTTTGTTAAGTAATTTAAGGTACGTATGTAAGTTAAGTATGTTGCATATGTGACGTAGGTTAAGAATGTTACGTAAACAAGTCAACGTTGACTTTTGGTTTCACACAGACACGAACAGCGTTCTTCTGGGTGAAAGGTTGTTTGACCCATCCATCCACCTTGACCTCCTCTTTATGCGGACTTCCACGGACTTTGATTAGAAACGTATTTGGGATACATCAAAGGCAAACCTCATCCGGGACAAAATACGTTTCCCTCAAAACATAACTGAGAATGCAGTTTCAGGTATGGGGACATCATTTTTAGAAGACAGGGTGGAACAAACCCAGACATTGCACATTGTTTGTTTCTGTTAGTGGTAACATTCAAATCAGTCCAGAGGAATGCATTTCAGTGATCCTGCGAATTATTTACTTTAATGGTACCCATTAAGAGGTACTAATCAGTTGGATTATAGTAATTGTATCACAGGATACAATGACATACCTGAGGGGTTGGTTGGGAGTTGAATAATTCTTTTTTCATTAGTTGTATTTAAGTTAAAAAAAAAAATAAAAAAACATTTAAAATTCCACACACTGACACTATAACTTTGAAAAAAACAACAAATGTATATAATGTGTAAATTATATACAATTATACACAATTGTCCATATGGGGAATGGTGCTGGTAATTTGACCACAAAAAAAACTTTCAGTTTAAATAAGATCACAATTAGATTGTAATAATATATATCGTTTTTATCAGATGCAGTTTATAGTTAACCGGACCTGAATTTATAATCATTTAAAAAAAAAAAAAAGTTAAATTAAGTTTATGTTCTCTCTCATTTAACAATTTTTTTTTATATTAAACATATTTTGCATTTGTTTTTTATTATTTATTCTTGTTCATAATTTTAATTCCTACCTGTTGGTTCTTGACATGTCAACATTATACCTTTAAATCCTCTTCATCTGTTTTGTTCTTATTGTCTTTATTTTGTGCTGAATCCTGGTAACGTCTCTTGCTGCAATGACCCAATTTTTCCACAGAGATCAGTATATTTTCATCTAATCTTTGACGTCCTTGTGTACATCCTGCTACATTTATTCCTTACCACATCTGTGACAGTGTGTTTTGTGAATTTGTGGGATGCTAAATGTCTTCTGACCACCCTGAACTGGGTCTTGCATGGGGAGGCTGAGTTGCCCCGGTTTCATAACCAAGTATTGACAAACTCACCAGAGTGCCTGCAATGCATGACTCATAAAGATATGATTTTTGAAATACTAATGATGATTATACACGGAGTGGAAAAGGAAGATAGAGACAGAGTGAGATAGAAACTCTAAAACAGAGGGTAGAGATACTCCATATCTTGTTGGGTCTTTAGCTTGAGCTGAAAATCAAGGTTTCTTTCTGAATGTATGAGATTGTTTTTTTATAATCTTACTTTAACGGCTTTAGTATTTAATGACTTTGCGATGAGTCAGAGAGGGAAAGAGAGAGAGAGAGAGAGAGACAGAGAGAGAGAGAGAGAGAGAGAGAGAGAGAGAGAGAGGGAGAGACAGAGAGGAGAGAGAGAGAGAGAGAGACAGAGAGAGAAGAGAAGAGAGAGAGAGCAGAGAGAGAGAAGAGGAGAGAGGAGAGAGAGAGAGAGAGAGAGAGAGAGAGGAGAGAGAGAGAGAAGACAGAGAGAGAGACAGAGAGAGAGAGAGAGAGACAGAGAGAGAGAGAGAGAGAGAAGAGAGAGAGAGAGAGACAGAGAGAGAGACGAGGAGAGAGAGAGAGAGAGAGAGAGAGAGAGAGAGAGAGAGAGAGAGAGTCAGAGTTCAGGCGGTAATGCCTGCAGCACTGTGAGAACGCTCTTCTTACTTTCTTCTCCATCTCTCTCTCTCTCTCTTCATCGTATGTGTGTTCATCTCCAGTGCAGTGAAACAGGGCTAAACAAGGTTAAAAAGAAAGTCAAACACACATGGACACAGTTCATCTCCCTCCAGTCATTCCAGCCACATGAGACAGTGCTCCAGGAGAGACTCAATTATCTTTGTTGGTAGAATATACTGTATATTCTGCATCACTGGTTGATCAACTGGCATGTGGACAGAGGAGGGTTTTCCTTAAAAATGCTTGATGGGGGTAAAATTGGTCTGATGCTATCTGATTGAAGCCAGAAAGCAGATGTGCAGAATGATGATTTATTTCTGTAAGTGAGCTATCATTCCACACGCTATCTCACTCATCTTTTTTCCATTCTTCATCTCACTGAGTCTCTTTCCTTACATCTCCTGTTTTTGTGTACCCTCTCACTCTCGCCCTCATATAATTTGTCTCCCTCTTCTCTCGCATCATCCTCCTGCCAGCTATCCAGCATCTCCTCCTCCTTAATACACCTCCATAATCTTTGCCTTCTTTACCTTTGTTTCTTCATTTACCACATCTTCTCCCTCCCCTTGTTATCATAATTTTTCTTTCCATTCCACTCTGCTTTTGTGTTTCCCATCTCCCGGCATGTTGAGCTGGTGAAGGTCATTTTAGTGTTTGAGGTGGGGGGAGGGGATGCAGCTTTGTGCAACTGCTGCTCTGGATAACTGCAGGAAGAGAGATGAATGGATGATAAGAGTGGGAACGTGAAAGCACAGACAGAGGGTGAGGGAGACAGAATTTCCTGCGACCTTTGCCTGCATCCTGATGAGGGCACACTGCACTAGTGTGTGCATGCCTCTCACTCACGTCAAACTCTGCCTTAGTGGGCATCAATGCGTGCTGCTGCCATTTGTTTTCATTAGTGGTCCATCATGATGGTCAATCCCTTCAAATTACCTTAGTGTCAATGACAGCAACGTTATTTGCATTTTGCAGTAAGCATGAAAAAAGTGCCCCTGTAACCCTAAGCTGACCGTTCACAAACCCCTCCCCCAAACAGAGATCGTGGCTAATAGTGATGGGCAGACCAATTCTTTTCACAGAATCAATTTCATCGGATGTATCGAACCTTTCGAAACGTTCATGTTTTGATACGTTTTTCAAAATATAATGTCAGTTTCTCCATGACACTCAGTTATAGAAAATGCACGTTCAACAGCTAGTGCTGCCCGTCCCTTTAATGCATTATCAACATTATAAGTTCATATACATTTTTGATACAAAAATGATTTGAATGCATTGATTCAGCACCTCACTTGTATGTATGTCGGCTTTGTAAGTTGCTCTTTTTGAGGGACAAGTAGCAGACGTCCCAGTTCCAGAGAAGTGTTCATTTTAACTCGTTCAGTGAGTAATTGCCAGGGTGTCTCAACTCAAGTCACTCATTGACAGCCTCGTTCGAGACAATGATTCATTGGTTGTCCCGCTTCCTATGTTTTGAGTGACTGCACCACTGCAGCAGGCAGCATGAGCAGTACCCTACGATAACAGCGGGTGCGATGGCAGTATGACTGGGAAAAGTCTGCGATTCATGAGCACCGATGCGTTCGACAGGCTGACCCAGTGTACTGGTCCAGTACATTTTTAATGTCCGGCGGACACTAAAAACAGTCTTTCAAAAAGATTTGGTCGTTCATTTTTGCCCGATTTGCCCAAAATTGTAAAAGTGTGAATATATGGTTATTGTTTGTATGTCTGATCTAATGTAAGCTTGCAGGTTTTAGCAGGTCTGGCTATACTATATTTTAGGTTACCAGTTATGTTAGAAAATGTCCAATTCAGGACTGGTACATCCACTGTAGCCTGCATGGGAGTCAGCATGGGTGCTAGTACAGTATGTCAGAGTTATTTTAGTAACTTTAGCAACTTTATGCTGTATATTTAGGATGCTTTTACAGAGTTCTCATTTTAAAACGAATCAGCTGAAGATTTTCAACTAACTCACAGAGTTAACACTTACTACCAAAGATAGTTAGTTCAAGAAATGTATAGTTAGAATAGATAGAATTATAATATAATTAAAAATATGCAGTGCAAGGTAATTTTTCTTTTGGTGGTGTTTGGTTGGTTACCTTAGCCTCAATAACTGGTGAGGACTATAACTTTGGCATCCATGTGACCCTAAATTTCATCTTTCTGACCAATGTTATTTGTAAAATATGATGTTACCGTAGGGTTAAAATATGTGGAAAAGCAATTCACATCTAAATATAGCTATAATGTTGAGGGAGACAAACAGACTGCTATAGGAAGCAACATTCAGAGTTTCATTTAGGCTTACATCAGAATCAGCTCTATGAATACATTTCATTTGACAGGCGCTTGTGGGATTCCATGCAAGAAAGGTTTTTCCCTCTCAGAGGAACAGTTGCAAAAAGCCCACAATGTCAGTCCCCCTGCTGTGTCATTGTCAGACACACTGCTTGCTGCTATCTCTCCTTATGCCCACAGCTGGTGAAAGCTTGGTTGTCACTGGGTTTAAACTGGCTCTGTATTTTGCAAAAACCTGAACCATTCCTTGCCTCCGTGAAAACGGTATGAAAAAGACAGAGAAAGAGTTCTGCAGCAGAGCTGAGCCTAACCCCTATCCCTGCTGCTCAAGCCAACGCACTGAATAAACAGTGGAGGCGGCTAATAATCCATGGAATTAAATGAATGGGAGTCATTTCTCTTTTTGGATGTTCTAACTTGACAGTATAATACAGATTAGTGGCACTCTGTAGTGAGATATCATGTAGAAGACAAGGTGAGTGTTTTCACGTGTAGAGTTAGGCTTACAGATATACCTATGCCTATATATCATAATATGACTTAGCTTCCCCCCACCTTTCTGCCCGTCAAACAGGCAGTGTGCTTTGCCTGTTGTGATTTCCTCAGGGGCAAGGACTGCCCTGGCATTTACACACTAATAAAAACAATCATGGGAAATATGTTAATCTGCCTGGCTGTGGTTGGCTTAAACAAGCTGTGCTCTTTCAAAAAGGCCAGATGCTTCTGTGAGTAATCACCTATGGCAACTGAATCCATTTAACCATTATGGCTCCGTATTTGACCCATGCAGGTGTACTTTAAACACTGTGCAGAGTTACAGAGAATGATATCAGGCTTTTTTTCCATTGGGTCACAGAGCTGAGAATATCTATTCATGTCTCCAAAACAGCATTTTGAATCACCTGGGTAACATTTACAGGTAACAACCAAAGGGGGAAAGCATCAGTCGTCACAAAGCGTGTGACAATCAATGTGACAATTACCAAGTGGGAATGACTCTGTTTAACAGTGCAAAATGCTAGAAATGATCAGTTATCCATGCTGGACTAATCCTGGGAAACCAGAACGAATTATGAAATGAGCTGAGCTCTTCTACAGAGCGTGTATCCAGTATGGCTGCTGGAACTGGGCTGATAATGGCTGCGAGGGAAGGAATTACTCAGGCTCGTACAGACCTAATATGCCTAAGACAGACAAATACATAGCAAGGTACACACACTATATGGCAGGAATGCATGCAACGTGAATGTCATGCTCATCTACATGAAAATAATATGTTTGTGCAGTTCTTGTACAGACTGTAGAAAATTATGAAAATGAATCCCCTTAGGAAAAATAAGAAGAAAGAAAAAAGAGGAAAAACACACTATATCCACTCTGTTTGTTGTCACAGTTAAAATCCTTTGGTATTGGAGCAACTAATGAAGCAAGCAATTAATAAAAGGAAATAAAGGCAAAGTGAACAATACAAAAGATAATAATCAAAATAATAATTAAAGGGGAACTATGCATTTTTTAGCTTCATGCACCTTAACAGAACAGCGTCCGAGTCATTGGAATGGTTATATGACTTTTTTCGGGTTGAATGGTGGTCGTCTCGCTTCCCCCTAGCGCCCGTGAGCGCAAAAAACACCCTTGCAACTTTCGGCTGACGAGCCGCCGGCCTCAGCGTCAGAAAGTATCGCGTGATATCAGGTCTCGCGATGTAATGAATTGCTTCACGGCACTGCACACATACGCCCATTCAGGAACTGGCTAACAAGTTAGCGATGGAGTTTTTCACACTATCGTCACGGCTGAGCCGACAAAAAAAGAAGCAGAAAGCTAGGAAAGCATCGTCGGAGGAACAGAGAAAGAGGAAACGGCAGACTGATCGAGCAAGGAGTCAGACACAAGTAAACATAGGAGCTGCCAAATATCTATTCCAAAGCTGTAGGTGGAGCTCTATAGAGAAACCTGCTAGCAAAAAGCGAGAAAACAGCGAAGAAATGGCCAAAACTGCATAGCGCCGCTTTAATACAAGAACATTTGAATATGCAATAAGATTATGAAGAAAACAAATGTCAACAAATTAATAAATATGTGTACATTACTTGCATAGAGGGATGATGATCTTTAGACTGTAATGGAAATCACTATGGGAATCTTCTTGGCACCCACTGAATCACATCACATCAGTCAAATCACATCTGCCTACTTTACACAGTGTAAACAGTTAACTGTCTATTACATTTGAGGGTGATGTCAAGGTCCTTTGCTGGTCTTTAGCCTTTAATTGTGCTATGTTGTCTGAGGAGATAACACCAGAATAAAAAGTACATGCTCAAAAACATAAGTTTGTGTGTGTTTGTGTTTGAATGTGTCGGACAAGGGTACATTAAAAATAATAATAATAACAAAAATAACAACATAAAAATATACATGACGTTTTTCCACTTTGGTTTTGGTACAGATTAAACAAAGGAGCTATAACGCGTTAATTAGTGAGATTTAAAGGTGCCGGCAGGTGGATTGCTTTGCCTTTGTACAAAGCTTTGGAAGCTGAGTGTGATACTGATCTCTTGATCTATCTCCTGGCAAAAAAGTGAATAAGCATATCTTCCGAAATGTCTAAATATTCACTTGAAACTACCGTTGATTAAAATTTTAAGAATTTGAGGGAGAGGCTTCAGTGAGAGGCACATAACATCACTACGTCCACCTTCTACCACCTCAGAAACATCTCAAGACTCCGGCATTCACTCACACATTCAGTAACTGAGACACTCATCCATGCCTTCATCACCTCCCATCTGGACTACTGCAATGGTGTCCTGTCTGGACTGCCCACCAAGGCCCTTAGCAGACTCCAGTATGTCCAGAACTCTGCTGCCAGTGTTCTAACTCACACAAAGCCCTGGCAGCATATCCCTCCCATCCTTCAACAGCTCCACTGGTTGCCAGTCAAGTCACGCATCACCTACAATATCCTCCTGCTCACCTATAAATTTCTCCATGGACTCTCACCACAATACCTCACAGATCTCCTCCACCCCTATACTCAGTCACGTTCCCTGCGGTCCTCTGACAAGGACCTGCTGCCAGCCCCCGCACCAGGTTGTGGACTTTTGGGGACAGGGCTTTCTCTGCCAATGCTCCCACACTCTGGAACAGTCTACCACTCCACGTCAGCTCTGCCCCATCCCTGCCCATGTTTAAAAAGCACCTCAAAACATTTCTTTTCACTAAGTCCTTTGACCCCTAGGAGGATCAAATTACGTCAAAACAAGAACATGGGTGTATTTCGGTCCCTGGTCCTTCAGGTGGCATGTGGGGGGATGGAGGGGGTCACATGTTGCCAGGAGCAGGAGTGACAACCTTGTGCCTGAAACATGTCTGCTAGTGTGTGTGTGTGTGTGTGTGTGTGTGTGTGTGTGTGTCTGTGTGTGTGTGTGTGTGTGCGCGTGTGTGTGTGTGTGTGTGTGTGTGTGTGTGTGTGTGTGTGTGTGTGTGTGTGTGTGCGTGTGTGTGTGTGTGTGTGTGTGTGTGTGTGTGTGTGTTTGCATGTTGGATGTTTCTGTGTGTGCGTGTGTGTGTGTGTGTGTGTGTGTGTGTGTGTGTGTGTGTGAGACGGACTGTATTTAGTCACGCTAAGGGGCAGGACAAAGATACAAAAACAGAAGCAACAGTAAGTGACAGAGAGAAGGAAGGGCAAATGAGGGATTAGTCATTATCAAGTGGAGAAGTGTAACACACACACACACACACACACACACACACAGCAGAGCTTCATCACCTCTCCAAAGGTCTCCACCATAGACTGTATATTATTAAAAGTCTATGGTCTCCACTAACATTCTCTGCTTCTCTGTATTTGTAGCTCATGGAAATCTACGACCACCTTTGTGTGTGTGTGTGTGTGTGTGTGTGTGTGTGTGTGTGTGTGTGTGTAACCTACAGGGCAGACATCTTTGTCCTCAGTTCAATACTGCTGTCAGCGGCCCATGAATTATGGAAGTGTTTGGAAGTGACAAATCACAGCTTACAGCCAAGAGACACCTTTATTGAGTTGTGTAATTTGATGTGATGCGTGTGTGTGTGTGTGTGTGTGTGTGTGTGTGTGTGTGTGTGTGTGTGTATGTGTGTGTGTGTGTGTGTGTGTGTGTGTGTGTGTGTGTGTGTGTGTGTGTGTGTGTGTGTGTGTGTGTGTGTGTGTTATTTTAAGTGTTACCATGGTTGAGATGAAAAGACAGATCACCTCTCTCTACTCATCCCCACTTTTCCTATTTGTCTCTCTGTTGAGGCAACACTGCTATCCTCTACTTTAACATACAGCTGTGCCACAACAAAACAAATATCGGTTTGAATGAGGTCTCCTCGCTGACAGCTAGGAGCAAGGCACAGTCGTCTTGGCTTTACTGGTTATATGGTTATATGGTTTAGTTTTTTACATACATATTTTATTTAATATATTTCATATCTGGGTCCTGTTGCTCATTCAAGACCATGTAACTGACATACTACATAAATAGGTCATGTCACATAAGGTAAACTGTCAGTTTTCGAGGTAGTTTGTTTATTTTCTGGAACAAAAC
This sequence comes from Zingel zingel, assembly GCA_023566125.1. Lineage (NCBI taxonomy): Eukaryota > Metazoa > Chordata > Actinopteri > Perciformes > Percidae > Zingel > Zingel zingel. The sequence continues at coordinate 20,810,404 of CM042327.1, forward strand.
TGTTCCCCATCAGGTTACTATAGCAACACATTTGGATGAAATTTAGAGAAGAAACTTCGAAACCTGATGTGTTAACAAATTGCATGAAGATTTAATTTCTCCATCACTAAAGAATTGCATGACAAATGTATTCAATATTAAATGTAATAAATATTAATTACATTTGTACATGTTCATCATATGAAATGGTGTAAAGGTTTAAGCCAATGTTACCTTTAGGCAGGGAAAATTTTGGTGACGTTCTGGGCTTTGAATTCGTTCACACACACACACACACACACACACACACACACACACACACACACACACACAAAATATATTATCATCATTTTGGACATTAATTATTTTTTTTAACATCAGACTCTTTCTCAAGTCAAACCAAATGCTGTAAACTACCTTTAATGAATCTGTAAGTTACATATTATTTGGTCACAAAAACACAATATACGCTGCAAATGTTATTGATTAAAAAAAACAGTTGTTAGGTTAATTTAGAGATTATAGTCAATTTTTGAGCATAGGATGCAATAATTGTTTTACCAAATAAAAAGGAACATGTTAAATATGCATGGTTTACTTCACTTCACTGTTTAACACTGTGAAGAATAAACAGTTAAGATATACATTTAAAAAAAACACACACATAAAATCTCTCCCTGGTGTGTATTTCAGCGACTCTTCTGATCACGTTGAGATTTTCCAGAAGAATGCTGAGATGTTAAGCTCTACTCTGACTGCTGCTCCAAAAAAGAAAACAGGTCTAAACTTTCAGTTTGCCTGTGAAAACTTTGTAATGAAAACATAACTACATCACAAAAAGAGCCAGGAGCTCTTATAAGCACCACACACATACACACACGTCCTCACAAACACACAGAGTCTGTGGGCGTAAACTGTAAACTGAGTGTGTTCCCTGAAATGCCCTAAAGTTGTTATCTTAAAGTGGCATTGTAAAGCTTGAGGGTGGAAAGATGCGTGACTAGTGGAGAAAATTTAGAGTGTCCCTTAAGAGTGTAGTACAGCGCACACACACACAAACACACACACACACACACACACACACACACACACACACACACACATACACACACACACACACACACACACACACACACACACACACACACACACACACACACACATGGCCGTAAGTCATCATTTTTACTTACTGCGCCATAATTAAGAGATACTCTGGAGAGTTCTTGTTTTTATCATTGCTAACTTAGTCTATTTCCCATAAGGGAATATGACTCTATACGAGATGATGAATGTGTGAGGAATCAGATCACACACATACGTATGTAATGCTATTTTTGCATTATTATTATTATTATTATTATTATTATTATTATTATTATTATACATTTTGCCTTTATTTGATATGAAGCATGGTTGCTGTCTGGAATCAAACCAGAGGCATTGTGGTTACACGATCATGCATCAGAAATCACTAGGCAACAAGGATACCCCATGCCTTCGCATTTTTTTGGAATTCTGTGTCTTCTCAGGTCAGACTTCAGTCACATGTCTAGTGCCTAAACGTCCTCAGCTCACCTATCCTCTTTTCCATCGCAGTCCTTTCTTTTTATAACTATAACTTTCTAGAACCATCCATAAAACCCACTCAGGTTGAACCTGAGGGTGGCACAATAATGGCCCCATGAGATGGAGCAGTAAATAGAACTAGAGGAGAAATGTATGCACCTTTCTCTGCTGAAGTGGAAAACATTGACCCGAGTCTAAACCTCACGAAAAGTGAGGGGGAAAGCACTTGAAGAGATACTTTCACAGAATTACAGCTGCTTTTCTACAGCATTGGAAAACTAAATCTGTGAAGTTTGCTTAAATGCAATCAAACTGATGTTTTTGCATTCGGACTGACAAGCAGTTCAATGAGGAGAGTCAAGTGAATAAAGTAAAGAAACAAGTTTATTATAACAGATTATGTGAATATTAAGTCTTGGCAAAAAAGTCTTTAGCGCTTAGACTGTACAGGGAGATTTTTAACCGAGGAGCAGCAAGATAAATCCCAAGGAAATAATGAGTGAGCATGCGTGAGAGGAGTGAATGGCAGGCTACATAAGAAATAAAACTACAGGCCTAAGCATAAGGATATCTTGACTGAGCTATATGCTATAGCTTAATTTCCCTAACTGAATAGTTTTGAATGATACTACCTGCTATAAGCTTTTTATATATATATGTTTTACTATTATGTCCTGAGCTGCTTTTCTTTTATAAATAAAGAAAACAATTCCCCCTCCCCATGAATAATAAGAAAAATCCAACAAAGCGCTGATTTCCAGTGGTTCCTTTTACTAAGCAAAGCAGTGGGATACTTTCATCCAGAGATAGTTCATTTTTTTTTACCTTTTCCATCAAAGACATTCTTATCTAGTCTGATTTTAGTGTGAGGGGAGGATTAGTAATTGCAGGAAAGTTAAATCAAGTTCTTAGGGATGACTGAAGATTTGGATTCATTTAAATTCAACCTCATATTCAAATGGACTTATTTTTTCCTGTACGTTTGCTACTTTATCTGAAATAGCGTTTTAACTCCTATCCTATAATTCTCCAAACACCCGGCACCAAATGGTACACAGCACTAGTTCACCACCATGACACTAGTGAAACTGCACAAGGTCTCTGGGCGCTATCATTGTCTCTGCACAGGTCAAGATGTCTTCAGCCTCAGCACTTCATTTCCCTTCATTAGACCGACTCTCTGTAAAGCTGTCCACAAGGATTTGACATCAATTCTAATTTGTTGAACTTTGAAGTCTGATTAATTCACAATTACTGGGAGAAAAAGATCGAGAGACGCTGATGGAGAGGGCAGTGAGAATGAGCGGGTGTATAGAAAAGAAACAGAGTAGTGAACAGTGGCGTTGCAGTCTGTTGAATACAGAGCAGACAATATTCGTGTCTAAAGGATTATTATGATCTTTTTTTTTCAGCTGTAGAGTCAGACAACTGATATTTTGTGCAATTATCTTTTGGCATGCTCGTTTTATAATAAATGACAGTATCAATGTAGCTGAATATGAAATATATTCACGGATACTTGTGTGGAAGTCTCTCACTGACAGTGTTGTGTTGATGCAGTTTAACCATCAGAGTTGTCGCACAAGGACAAGCTGAGCTTTAATAAAAGGCTGATATCTACATACATCTTGTGCGCAGAAGAGGACAGAGGTGAAATAAAAGATGGGCTGGGCCATTGTGAAGACGATTTACTGAGTCACGTCCATCATTATGAAGAGCCTGGTACAAAGACAGCTTTACAAGGCTGTTAAGAACAGACAGAGGCGAGGGGCTCAGACACAGGGCTTAGAATTGAGTGATGAGAACAGATATGTAAGAAAGTTCATCTTTCGTAGCGATGAGACTGGAAGATCACACTGCACACCATCTAATATAGGTTGACCTTTGCAGTGTGTGGCTAATCATTTAGAGCAGAATCCGACTGCACAGGGATTTGTCTCTTACTTGATTGTCTGGATTTAGAATTGCGTTGGCTACAAAATGGGGGGCAGGGGGTGCGCGGTCACGGAAGGCTTGTATCATGTGGACGCGCCGGCAGTTTTGTGGTCATTACTTAGAATTCCTCACGGGGGCGGCAGAAAATACGCAAAAATATTGCTTTAAACAGGGTGTTCGGTCCGTGTACGTTTTGATAGTTTGTTTTTTCGTTTGAACCACAAAAGAAAATAAGGAGAAATCAGCTGTTTTTCGTTTGTCGTTTCAAACCAAAAACAAAGAAACGGTAAAAAAAGAGCCGTTCTCCCGTTTTTGGTTTCTGAATCCAAAAACGAAAAACGACTAAACCAAATTCAAATAACGGTCCGATTTTGTTTTTTTGAAATTCCTTTTTTCATTTCTCCGTTTGAATATCTACATTAAAAGAAAGACAGGTTGGCCAAGTGACCCGGAAGTAATAGTAAATATGGCCTATAAAAATAACAGCCAAGCTTTTAGAGCGGTCATAATATGCAGCACTAACTTTATACCAGAGTAACGTTAGAAGAAAAAAATCAATCAATAAATAGGCTTATATAAACTGGACCGAAAGAAATATGTTAGCACCAGTAGTTTATTACAGTGATTTAATATCGTGCCTATCCACGTACACATCACCAGTCACGTCTAATGAGCACATTGTTTGGTTCAATACAGTTTGTAATAGTTAACCTAAGAACTTATTGTGTGTGCAGAGTTGTTACTGTTAGCACTATATTATATAATTAAATTAATATTTAATGTGGTTTCCACGGTAATGGACCAAACTGTTCCCCCTTTCTACCAGCAGGTGGCAGTATTTACATGCCTGACTGTATTGTGTCTTTGGTAACTGTTTTAAATCAAGATTACTGATACAGATGCATTTATTGTTGTTCATTTCATTTTGTTTTTGATTTTGATTTTATTTGCAACCAAGTTATCATCATCATCATCATTCACCCCCAGCCCAGAGTTAAACCTGCATGCCCTTCTGTTTTAACCTGATTCTGACACTGCTAACAGCTTCTTAGCAGCTCAGACAACAAACTCCCATCAGAAATGTCCTAATGTAGGCCATCTGGCCAAAAGAATGATTTACCAGTGTGCTATATACTGTGTGAATCTTTCTTCTCTATACACATCCCAGTGTGTATAACATACAACACTCCTATTGTGTCATGCGAGTGAAGAGAATCCATACAAGTCTTAAACATTTATTCAACATATATAGCACATGCATGCTTTCAAAGGCATTGCATGTACAATCTATGGCTGCAGAACATTTACTGTGAAGCCCTAAGGTAAGAACATTTTACAAGGTCCTCAAAAGAAAGTCCAAAAACATCTTTACATTACTAAAAGCAGGCTGTCAACGCTGAGTACATCAGCAATAACTGCAACAAAACGTTTCCAGTAACTTTTGAACAGTCCTGCTTATTGACTTGGACGAATCGTTGCCCATTCCTCTGTACAGAACAGCTTCAACTCTTGGATGTTGGTGGGTTTCCTCACATGAGCTACTTGCTTCCTCATCCTTCCACAACATTTCAGTCATTTTAAGATCAGAACTTTTGACTTGGCCTTTCCAAAACATGGAAATTATGGTAGGTGGGTAGATTTATTTTGTCACAATATAACAGGTTATATAGTATAAAGTATTCATTGAGTTTGTAACTCCATTCTGCTACATAGCAGACAATATTAACATAGAAGCAATTATAAAAAATGGTAAACAGAAATAAACTATAATCAGTGGAGCAGTGCTGAGGATGAACTAGAGTTTAAGAGTCTGATAGCTTGGGGGAAAAAGCTGCTCTGCAGTCTGGTGGTGCGGCAGCAGAAACTTCTATATCTCTTCCCAGAAGGCAGCAGGGTGAACAGGCTGTGGCTGGGTGGGTACTGTCCTTTAGTATCCTTTGGGCTCTGCATAGGCACCTCACCGACATCACTGATGCTCAGGAGATGGGTACCAATAATCCTGAGCAGTTTTAATCTCCCTGGGCCGTGCACATCCCATGCCAGTTTGTGATGTTTCCAGTCAGGTGATCACCACGTCATCAACACATTTGCTGATGTAAGATGTCACACTGATGATGTATAATCCTCAAGGCTGTCCTGGGTGGTGACCTCATCTGTCCACACTTTGACTGTCCTTATTTATGATCAGACTTGCAGCACTGTCTTTATATTTTAATGAAAGCTTAAATATTAACATAAAAATGTTTTAGAATGGCATAAAATTAAGAAATGAGAATGTGTCTGTACACCTAGCCTATGTGTCTTAAGCAGCATAAGCAATCAACATTTGTTTGCTTTCACTCCCTCTGACTGCAGCTCAGTATATCATTGGACTGTGCAATGACAGATATCGTAGTAATAGATGATTGAGAAATGAACTGTGCATCACTGAGATGCATGAACTTCATCTGAAAAAATGTGTGTATGTAAAAGTAAAAATACAATTCCATAAATATTATCTTTAGGAGGTGTTCTCTGTAGTGTGGTCCTGTAGCAATACATAATGATGGCAGTTGTTAAGTAGGCTATTCTGCTTAATATTACCAATATGCCTAGTAATTTCTGACAGCAACTAGCCTTTATAATCAATCTGGAATGTAAACAAAACGTTTTCAAGGTACACATTTAAAAGAAGACTACTTGAATGAATATGAGGTGCTAGAAAAACAAAATGCATCAGGCGGTATCCAATGATAGCCCCACCATGGGCCCAACACTTTTCTGTAGTCTTTTTAGACAGCATTTCAAAGCTGCCTCCAAATACTGACCCCCTTGGGCTTCCGTTAATTCAAAGATTTTGCGCCAACGAATGGCTGTATCTAAAAGTCACGTAAATACTGCCACCTGCTGGTAGAAATGGGGAACAGTTTGGTCCATTACCGTGGAAACCACATTAAATATTAATGTAATGATATAATATAGTGCTAACAGTAACAACTCTGCACACACAATAAGTTCTTAGGTTAACTATTACCAACTGTATTGAACCAAACAATGTGCTCATTAGACGTGACTGGTGATGTGTACGTGGATAGGCACGATATTAAATCACTGTAATAAACTACTGGTGCTAACATATTTCTTTCGGTCCAGTTTATATAAGCCTATTTATTGATTGATTTTTTTCTTCTAACGTTACTCTGGTATAAAGTTAGTGCTGCATATTATGACCGTTCTAAAAGCTTGGCTGTTATTTTTATAGGCCATATTTACTATTACTTCCGGGTCACTTGGCCAACCTGTCTTTCTTTTAATGTAGATATTCAAACGGAGAAATGAAAAAAGGAATTTCAAAAAGACAAAATCGGACCGTTATTTAAATTTGGTTTAGTCGTTTTTCGTTTTTGGATTCAGAAACCAAAAACGGGAGAACGGCTCTTTTTTTACCGTTTCTTTGTTTTTGGTTGACAGCTGATTTCTCCTTATTTTCTTTTGTGGTTCGAACGAAAAAACAAACTATCAAAACGTACACGGACCGTGTTCATTTAAAGAACAACTGAACACTGTGCTCATTTTTCCTTTATCTGGTTCTGACGATAGCCTTCCAGAACTTTCTGTAATTGGTCCGAAAGTCTGAACAATTCAAACAATATTTCACACTAGAAATGAGCGGAGCCATGGTTAATTTTGATCCAGACTGAGACCACCTCTTTTCATCGGACCAAGTTTCGACTGTTTGGTCCAGACCATGTGCCCAGGTCAGGTTTCACACCTGAAATTAATATTTCATAAGTCATTCAGATTCAGTGAAAAAGTAGATACAGAATGTGGTATTGTCATACAGTGTCAGAGACTTTTTTTTTTATTCAAAGAAACTTATTGTGACATTTAAAAAGAAATCCAAAATAGTACAGTATTAGTAGTACATTTTGCGTCCAGGTGATGTAAGTTTTCAGTCCTGGCCCAGGAGTAGCCTTATTTGTTGGTCTCATGTCTCCTTGTGTCCCAGCACAGCATCGTAGATCTTCCCAGTGAGGCGGTGCTGGATGTCAGTGAAGCCGACGGCAGCCAGCAGGGCAGCGTACTGAGCAGCTGTCCTCTCTTTGCCCTCCGTCTGTACCAGCATGTTCAGGGAGTAGAGCTGCACCGTCACTGGGCCAGAGCCGTCCTCATGGAGCAGCGCCTCCACCAGAAACACAGCGCCTCCTGCAGGACGGACCAAAAGGTCAGCTTTGTTTTCTCTTTCTTGGTTTCTTTCTCTGGCTGATTCGACTAATTTCCTGACAAAGTTTAGCTAGCTAGTGATAGCTTTACTGTTGCTTTATTGCAGAATTAGTCTATATCCACGACGTTCTACTTCCGGGATTGCTTCATTGCCGGATTTCACTCTTTTCGGCCGGATGTCCGGTACCTTCTGCTGTTTCTGTGTTGGAATTTTATGCTATATTTTAACTGCTCCTCAGATCTCTGCAGGGTCAATCCAGATAGCTAGCTAGACTATCTGTTCAATCTGAGTTTTCTTTTGCACGACTAAAACAACTTTTGAACATAGACATGTTCTACCCAAACAAATTCCTTCCCGACGCTATTTTGCAGAAGCGTTGTTGCTCCATCTGACGCTTAGCCCCGCCCAAGACGATTGTGATTGGTTTAAAGAAATGCCAAATAAACCAGAGCATGTTTTTCTCCCATCCCGGAATGTTGTGTAGACTAGCCAGACCCTCCTCTGCAGCGCTGTGGAGGAAGGTCTGGCAATCCGAGACTACTGCAGAATTGATAAAGCTTCTCAAAGACCCTTTTCATTGCAGATATCTTGGCTTGTCAACAGATGTAACTAATACAATTGTTAATTGCTGCATTACATTGCAATAATTGCTGGAACAGAGACATCATTAATGTTATAGGTAACACCTGTGGTTTTCCTGCTATAAGTCAAAATGTCTGCTGTTGATAAGGTCTACTGTCTGAGAAACTACTTCATACTACGACAGGTTGTATTCTCTGTCCAGTGTAACTAGGCTTCCCTAATTAGTTTATTTCTTTGTTTTTCTTCCTTCCTCTTATACACACACACACACACACACACACACACACACACACACACACACACACACACACACACACACACACACACACACAGATAAACATTTTTATAAAAACGCATGAGAGGGTTTTCTGCCTCCTAATAACGTCTGCTGCTTCTGTGTGTGTGTGTGTGTGTGTGTGTGTGTGTGTGTGTGTGTGTGTGTGTGTGTGTGTGTGTGTGTGAGTGTGTGAGTGTGTTTGATCAAAGTCACAAGGACAGATTTTTCTGGGATCAGCTGCATTGTGGGATACAATCTGCCATCTCATTTCCAGCAGGAGAAGAAAAAATGGTACTCATTCCTTTCACACACACACACGTGCACACACACACACACACACACACACACACACACACACACAGAGAGAGAGAGAGAGAGAGAGAGAGAGAGAGAAAGACCTGGTTTGCAGGCTTTGTAGACTCTACTGAGTAGCTCTATGCAGCGTTCATCTGTCCAGTCGTGGAGGATTCTGGCAAGGATATAGAGGTCAGCTTTTGGCAGGGGGTCTTTGAAGAAGTCCCCTAAACACACACACACACACACACACACACACACACACACACACACACACACACACACACATCCATATTCACAATTCAAATGCACTGAATTCCTGAGACACTGTTAATTATTTTACATAATTATTAATTCTGTTGACAAGCTTTTCAGTAATGAGACAACATTAATAAAAGGCGATTAAATTAGTGGGTTACATACTCAAATATAATTAATACAAATGGATGATGTCTGTTGTAATCACATGTCAAAAGCATGTGACCTTACAACATATTTCCAGCTACACGTTTTACTCCTGTATAAACAGTACTAAAATAAGTGTATGTGTGCTTGTCCCCCATTTAATATGTCCTCGCTCTCCATTATAACTATGTGACCACAATTCTTTAAACTAATATGAAATGAAGCACACAGAAGTCTGCACTAATAAAAAAAAAACAGGGACAAAATCAGTACATTTTCTTGTCGTGTTTTCCATGTTGCAGCTCCCGTTGTGTTCAACACTGAGTGCTATGAGAGCAGCAGGAGAGGCAGGCATTGATTTCAGCTCTGGGTTTTCAAGATCGCAGGCTGCTGTGAACTTTTTATTTCCACATTAGCTGCTTTGTTGGAGAGCCGACACAACACAAGTGTGAGGTATAAATTGGAGTTAGGATATTTTCAGTCCTATAGCAACAGTTCAGTGGGAGCTTGGAGAAACACATGTGATAACATCAATAGTGTCTTTATCTGCTTTTATTTTCAGATCAGAGTTGCACTTGATTGTATATGCACTGAATAATGTGCACACATGGAACTGAATTGCAGGTAAAGCTACATATACTCAAAAAAACTCATCTTCTCTTGCATTGAAAGAAAATCCCTCACAATATGTTTTCTGTCTTTTCTTTATGCTTTTAGAAGGAAACTAGACTGATGGTGGCAGACTGGTAAAATTCAGTTGGAGTTCAAATTTCACACCTCACCTCAGCACTTATTCTTAAATCAAGCACACACAACACTTTTTTATCATTGTGTGGGAAAATCCAAGAGCCCTGTTATGAAAGCGGTCCTTTATCGGTCGCTGAACATTTGCTATTGTTCTGGAAATACAGGAGTAAATAGTGCATTTGTGGGGACTATTTTCAGCAACAGAAGTGGTGCACTAATGAGTATTTACGGCACTACTCAAAATAAACTACAGTGCAAATGTTCATGTTAATGAAGGAACATGTTGCCCAGTGCAACAGTGTTGCACATAGGAATAAGCTACACAGTTAAAACTTGTTAATTAGCAGAATCAATTTATTGTTGGTTTTGGTCTTTTCAGGGCATTTGTTGACAGAAAGAATCATTTTAACACCAGCCAAGACCCAGCCACTTGTTGGTCATGGCTGTGGGCGTGTCAGAACTTGCAAGTAGCTTGTTCATTAGCAAACATTGTGTAAATTAGCAACCTGCAATTTCTCCTACAATTTATGTGATGTCATGCCAAGTAAAACTTTGTTTGTATCTGTAATCGTCCTGGTAATGAAGGCCAGTGACATAGAAAAGAAGTGCATCCACATCAGGAAAAGACCAAACTCACTAGCTCGCCACTGCTTTGTTTTGTTTTGGGCAAAGCCATAGCCGGCAGGCTAGCATGCATTTTGAAATAGTTCCATTTTTACAAATATTATTTAAAACTTTTGCATATGATTGTGTGTGTGATTGTGTGTGTGTGTGTGTGTGTGTGTGTGTGTGTGTGTGTGTGTGTGTGTGTGTGTGTGTGTGTGTGTCTGTATATGATTATAAATGTCAAGAGATTTCGCTCAGTTGCAATGGCGTTACCTTCGTGGAAGCTAATCCTCTGGTCGGCCTTAGTGACAAAGTGTTCCCTTGACGTATGTACCACCTTGGGGAGGTCAAAGATCGTAACTCTGCATTCTGAGTAGGCTAACGTGCACTGCTTGGCTAATGCGCCACTGCAGCCTAGAGAGAGAAAGAGAGAGAGAGTTACATTTAGTTGAATGAATACACACAACCTTCATTAACAAGGTAGTGCATCACTCACACACAACGTGCACACGGAGTCAAACAAGTGGAACAGATGCTTTCAGGTATGTACCCATTATTTATTTGCATGATTGGTATTTAGATGTATGTGGCTGCTTTGGGATTATGGTTCATCTAACATTCATGCCAATAAAGCAGACTGAATTGAACTGAATATAGAGTGACTGAGAGACAGACGCTTTATTCAGAAAAAGGGCAGAGCTTGGCTGTCTAGGATCCTACTAAGAAATCTAATCTGAGGAAAAACAAACACAAATGCACAATTTGATTGTTATCTGACTGAAACTTATTTCACATGCATTTGTATATTAACCTTTACATATCAATGCATTTGAAAATCCTTGTTTTTGGTGATGCTAGCTGCATGACTTTCGGGATGGCAATGTCTGTCTGTTCCACCACTTTGGTCGAATGAAATATCTCCACAACTATTGGAGGGATTACGATGGAATTTGGTAAATACATTCATGGTCCCCAGGGAATGAATTCTACTGACTTTGGCAATACTTCTTCTAGTACCCCCATGAGGTTCACATTTTTGTTTTTTATTGAAATGTCTTAACAACTCATCGGTTAGTGCAGAGGATGAATTGTACTTTGGGAATCCAACTATTCATCTAGCGCCATCATTTGTCCAATACTTTGGCTTATGACCAAATACCTGCAAAACATCAGTGCAAATTAGCAAATGTTAGCATGCTAAAATGCTCAAATAAGATGGTGAACATGGTAAACATTGTACCAGTGCATGTTAACACTAGCATTTAGCTCAGCCTCACAGACCTGCTAGCATGGCCAAAGACTCTTAGTTTTGTTCTGCTTACTGTCCTCTTAGAGAGAACTGTAACTCATTATAGGAAGGAGGTAAGACCTGATGATTTGAGTGGAAAATAAGGTATTGAAATGAGCATACGAACACACACAAACACACAAGGGCAGAAAAGGATTTAATGTGAAAATATGAATATTTCTCCTTGAAGCTTTGGCAGCATTATTATCAGCATTCATGCTTCACAAAGCAAACTGAATTTTAAACAATGAGAGTGAGCGAGAAAGTGTATGAGATGGATAGCTAAAGTGATGGAAGAAGAATGTGTGAATGGTAAAGAGTGATGGAAAGGCAGTGAGGTGGAATACAGGATCTAAGGATCTCATAAACCTACAAAACCACCCAGATCGAGATGTGTGTGTGTGTGTGTGTGTGTGTGTGTGTGTGTGTGTGTGTGTGTGTGTGTGTGTGTGTGTGTGTGTGTGTGTGTGTGTGTGTGTGTGTGAAAAAAGAAAAAGTCTTACTGCTTCTGTACAGATTAATACAGAAGCAGCAGGTCGTGTTAGGAGGAAGGCAACACCTGCCCTTTATACACATACACACATATACACACATATACACACACACACACACACACACACACACACACACACACACACACACACACACACACACACACACACACACACACACTGGCTCTCACAATAAACAGGGGTTAGCAGAGGACAAAAATCAAAGAGCAGCGAGGAGGAGCAAAACCAAACAACACGCTGTAAAGGACCCCGAGCTAACCTGGCTGCCTCCGTTTGTTAGTTGAATCCTTTGATGGGTGTTTGTGGTTGTTAAAGTCTGTTACATTGTTGTATATTATTGTTGTGTTTTTCTTTTTCTTTTGTTTTCTCTCTGTTTACTTGATCTGCATGTTATCTGATATAGATTAATTTGTACATATGTGTGATCATTTCATTAATAAAAAACACAAAAAATCTAGTGTTTTGCTCAATACTAGTATGTGCTGATATTTCTAAATGTCAGTTTTACTTACATATTTTGGGGGGGCTTGAATCATTCTCTTAGAATACTGCCTGTGTAGGTTCTCCCTCTGTAATGTGTCAGCAACTGGATACAGGTGACTAACTCTCCATTCAACTGCGTGGAGGAACCACTGGAAGGAGCTCCACTGACTTTACACATAGGGTTATCTCCGCCTCGGCTTGAGACTCAAGACTACAAACGGGGGTAATGGAGTTTGAAAGACACGGGCATTTACCGCAGGGAGGGTCTAATGAAAGATTATATTGAGATGCACTGTGGGAAGTTCATAGGATCCAGCATTTTTTGGAGCTTGATTTATAGGAACTAAAAGTGCATGGTAGTGCAATACTGAATCTGTATTAAATCTGTAATCTGTATAAATCTCTATACAGTAAATCTGTAACCTGTATAAATCTGGATGACTGGTTCAAATGTAAACTTTGTACAGTTGTATCGCCACACAGAACCAGAACATGCTCTCATCATCAAGCTGAGTGATGGCTTGTTTTCTGATGTGGTTAAAAATGTGGAGTAAAACTGACATTTTTTTCAATTGTGACCACCTGATAAATGATTTAGATTAAGGTGTGAATATTTTAGCCAATAAACAATTCTATCTATCTTTACTTTCTATCTTCATATATACTTAAATGTTTAGTATATATTATCAGTACTTTCAATCCATAGCACATTTTACCAATTCCATTTGGAAAAGTCTTCCATTGTGGTATTATGACTTTTTCTTATGTAAATTATGTGAATACTTTTTTCTATGACTGTGTTTGTTACACATAGCAACATGAAGCAGATGGCTGTTTACATAAAAGAAAACATTATGCTTCAGAACCATGAATATCATTTCCTTAGAGTTGCATTAACCTTTACGTTGATTATTCATTTTTAGACAAAACATACCATCGAAATGTGTTAAATGTCACATTAAAATAAAGCTAGGGCTTCCCACAGACAGCCAGTACAGAACAAACCACCTTCATCACATAAATGATCAAGACTCTGAATGCAAACTCAGACTGATTTTGATCAAAGTCAGCAAGTTGGCAGAAAGTAGGACGGACAGACAGAGAGACAGACAGAGCACTTGAGCAGCAGGTGTGTGCAGAAACAACAGATGCTGTGTGAGAGACAACGTCCTAATGGGACACTGCACTCACTCCTTTCACACTCCTGCTGTCCACATGCACACTCCGTTTGGTGGTGCACCTTAATGCATAAACATGAACACACAGTCCTCACGCTGAGAATGTCACA